>JAFIDM010000001.1:111751137-111762754 GCA_023159025.1 Thereuonema tuberculata | reverse complement strand
AAAAAGAATAAACAGGGTTAAAATGATGATAATAAACCAACAGTTTTTGAATACTGAGCATATTTCATCTTCAGAGAGGGCACAAACATATAGGAGATCACAAACCGTTAAAAGTTGTTTGTGCTGTCCCTGAAGATGGAATACGTTCAGTATACCGAAACTGTCGGTTTATTACCATCATTTTAATCTGTTTAATCCTTTTTACAAGTAAGTGCATTTTGTTTTAATTTTTCTGTTTATTGAGATGATATTTAATTGGCTATTCCTGAATCCAGTGATAGAGCTGAAATCTATTTCTCTCTCAATTAGGTTGACGTGGTTTAATTGATAATCATGTTAAAGATGGCTTCGAGATAGTTTTAAAAAGGGGGTTTCTCATATTTAGAACTTTTCACAATTTTAATCTCAAAATGAGAAAATTCTAGAAATCAGACTGTTTAATTGTAAGTAAGTAATTGTAATTATTTGATTGTTTCAGATGTATTCTATAAATCATTGAAAGGATACTTAATATAATGACAATGTAAGTTTCAATAATGAACTGTCCTTGACTGCTACCATGGAAGTAAGCCTAAAAAATAGAAAAATCAATCATTAACTTAATGTTTTAAAAAATAACTGGAAAAAAAAAAAGAATACAGATTAATGAAAATTTGTTGAACTTACCACATGTCCAGAATGAGATTTATGCAAAAATGGAGGGCCTCGAATGTGATTCCACATTTGTCCAGAGGTCATCGCAAAAGCAAAGGACTATAAATGTTTTTAAAAAAAAGTATTAAGTTGTTTTATTTTTATATATAAAAAATGAAAAATCTTTAATTGAATTATTTACAAAGAATCTGCAGTGAAATTTACTTAACAAAGACAATGATTGACAATTTCTGTTAAAATTTCAATGTGGCTAATAGTATTATGTCAAGGGGAGGGAAAAAAATGCATGTGAAAGAACTCTGCAGAATTTCTTTTTTTGCCTGAATGATTGAAAAAAAAAATCCATATATTACCAAGATTAGAAAAAGCCTTGTACTAATTTTAAATAGAAAATTCTACCACTGATCATATTTTATATATAGGTCTTCATAAATTTTAAGTAAAGAGAGCATTTTTTTTTTTTAAATATTGCATTTTATTAGTACAGTCGAACCTCCGTATAACGAAGTAGCAAATTGCCGGAAAAAAATTCGATATACAGAATTTTATCATAATTACTCCTAAAACATTAAAATTAAAGCTAATTTTCATATACGAAACTCAATTTCTAATTTATACGCGAATCACATTAAATGAAAGTTAATACGGGTAATTAAAAAATGAATTAATATGAAAGATTTATTGAGTAATACATACCTTTAAAAAAAACAATAATCCAGACAGTGGTTACAATGATCACAATTACATTTTTGTTAAAAAAACTTCGAATATCTTGCTGAACAGCCATTTTTACGGAAAGTTCATCAAAGAAATGTTAGCTTTTATTCAGTCCACTAAAAACTTCATCAGGAACATTTCCCGCGAGTTGAAGTCCATGACGTATTGTTTCAAACGCTTCTCGCATTTCTTTTTTCGATGGCTTGGAAATGTTTTCAGATTCATTTACTTACTCTGGTTCTTCGATTTCTTTTTGCAGTTTCATGAAACGAACTCAGTATGTCTTCGTCTATAGGATAATCAACAACGGCATTCCGATTTTTTTGTAAGTCGGGAATACCCAATTTAGGTGAAATGTCTTTTTTGCGCATTCCGCTATCTACATTCATCAGCAATTCAACTTCATTCACACTTTTATCCCAATAAGTCTTGAAAAAAAATTTCGATATATAGAGATTTTTTCGATATATAGAAACAGTTTTTCTATGTAATAAACATGGAGATTTGCTAAGAGTTCGATATATAGAAAATTTCGATATGTGGAAGTTCGATATATGGAGGTTCGACTGTATATTAATTCATATGAATATTATTATCAATAACTTACCATTGCAACTACTGCCCAAGTAGTTTTATTGTACAGGAAATCCAAATTGTTTCTGCGAAGGTAGAGTAATCCTCCAATCAAGGAAAATAACAGCACAAGTGCAATTGTCCCAGAATAATTGGGTGGACGGAATATCCTAATCTAATTTGAAATAGGAAAAATATATATACTGTTAATGTTTTGCAATAAAATTAACTGGCATCTTGAACTTAATATTATTTTAAATTGTTAATGACTAGAAGTATAAATAAGCAACAAATGTTTTGAATAACGATATTGTAGATTTTCTCATGCAGAAAAAGCTAATAAAAGTGCAGTTCAGTTTTACAAAAAGGTCTTAATTACAGTGAAGAAATTAAGTCTGGATGTTAAGACTATACAAAAAAAATGGCACATTTTCCCAGTTAACATTATCTAAAAGCAGTACAGTGGAACCCCGCTATTCGTACACAATCCGTTCCAGGAGGCAGTTTGAATGGCGATTTGTACGAATGGCGAATCATTTTTTCACATAAGATATAATGTAAATTGGATTAATCCGTTCCAGAACCCAGAGATGATTGCTTATTTAAACCTTTGTAATAATACTTGAAGCGTAAAATACATAAAAACTATGAAAACAATAAATATATAGGCCTCTATTATTATTTCTTTCTTTTTCAGTATAGACGATATGGTTGATTTCGCCATGCCATACTGAGTTGCCAGTTCAGAGACACGAGTTCCACTTTCAAACTTCAACGAGTTCTTTTTTCAATTCAATTGTCCTTCTCACTGCTTTCCTTTTAGGCTTAGTTAAATCAGTAATCTTTTTTGGACCCATGGCTGCACTATTTTCAATAAAAATAACAAAAAATAACAATTAAATATCACAAAGTTTCATGAAGCTTGCGTGGATGATGCGTAGCGTATGGAAGCTAGCACGAGACTGAACTGAACCGACCGCGTGGGGTGGCCGCTAACAAGGTCACGCTGTCCGAATCGCGAGCAAGCGTACGAATGGCGAGTTCAATTTTACTTGAAAAAGTTGGACGAATAACAACTTGTACGAATAGCGAGGCGGACGAATGGCAGGGTTCCACTATATATAAAAATATTATTTCTTGAGATTGATTGACCCAAAACTTATCAATTTATTTGAATTTGCTGACGATTTCTAATACTAACAAGGAAAGGGTCAGTATGTGAAAGTTGGAGTCAGGGAATCAAACCAAGCTCAAATGAAAGTGCATCAAAGAGAACATAATTGTGCCAAATTTGAGTCCCGGGTTCAAAGCAGTTCTACAGATATGGGATCACAAAGGTACCATAGGAAAACAATTGAAAGTCAATGTAATTCCAAACCAACTGCAATTTAGTTACAAGAGTCAGCAAATATGTAACTATAAGACAGAGTGATCGTAACAGAAAGACTGTTTACATTGGGCACAAGTCATAAATGCACAAGTGGTACAAGGACCATCCAATGTGACTTCTGAACAAGTGCCATCCACGATGTCAAAGCAGTACTGAACTGGAGTGTGGAAGGGAGCTATATCTCAGCTCTTACTTCAAATCTGGGCCTCGAACTCGCATGTGTCCTCCCCTCCCATCAAAGTTCAAGGTCCAGCTCCACTTTCACGTAAAGACCCTTCCCTTGTAAGACAGTTTATTTTAGTTTTGTATCCTTACTGTCATGTCATTATCCCTTCTGAAAGTTTCAATAAAAAGAAATTAAAGTTTTAATGTTCAACTTACTTGTATATCAGTCCTTTCATTAACCCAGCGAGCAATGGCCTCCGAAGAGAAGCCAACTCTAGTAGAAAAAGAAATAAAAAAGTTCACCATCATTTCGAGATTTCTTCATTTTACTTATTTGAGTATATTTCTTTGAAAATAGGTAACTCTTATCTCTAAAACAGCAAGTAAACTCGATAGAATAAGAAGGATAATGATACTGTAAGTGAAATCTCCTTGTATTTCTCTTTTTACCTCTGAACATCCATGGTATCATGCTTTTTTGGTTTGCCTTTGGGAGGGAAATGCATAAATATAGGTGCAGAATTTACTTTCATCTGAAAAATATTAGGTAAAAAAAAAATTATCATTAAATAAGATACTTTATCATTTTCATTTACTTTTTAATTAAATTATCAAAATATAATAAAAAATGTAAGTCATGCTTAATTTTTATTGTTAATGACTGATCATAATTAATATTTTTCACAACACTACATAATATGATGTTATAAACACTTTTAAACTTTTAATTGAAGATGGAAGAACCCATACAATAGTGCAATGCAAGTCTATTTTTAAATAACTTACGAGCAGAAATGTTAACTGTTAAAAATACACAGTATATTGATGATTTTTGGATACTGATTATGTTAAAGTATTTAAAGAATCAGAGGATACACTCCAATTCCTGTAATTGAGATTTCCTAAGAAAGAGAAAAAACAAAACAAAAAACACCTCATTGTTGATGCCCAGTAAGAACAGATCTGAAAGAAATCTTCTTTTAAACGCATTTTTATTAGGTCACTTTGTTGTCTGTTTGTTCGGCACAAATTCTGCAATTGATTTTAAACTAACTTCCCGATGAGCTAGAGACTTGAAACTTTAAACATAGCTCAGAACTGGATGACAATGCAATATTAATCCTTTATCTGCCCTTCTGCAATTAAATGAACATTTTTAAAAACAGTTTTCTGAAAACTCTACAGTGATAACATTCTTAAAGCGTCATTAGATTTGACAATGAATAGTGTAGTTAACATTTTGTCATTAGCTTTAACAATGAAACTATTGAAAGAACTATGTTCAAAGATTATGGCTGCACGGTGCTGCGCTGCGTTTGTTCGTTACGCGCAAATGGCCACATGGCACTGGAGCTAAAGCGATGACAGGTCGGTGTTGCAAGGAGACAGGGACCCAATGAAAGCAACGCATACAGAAACACGACAATGGAAGCTTCAACAGGAATCGGAAGCAGGTAAGTCTGCAAGATTAGCCAAACGGCTTAAGCGAGCTGAAGACATTCCCGAAAAGCAGCGCAATGTGGAATGTGCAAAAACCAAGGAACAAATGAAACATTTGATGAGCATATCTCTCGCCTCGAAAATCATTCTTCCATTTCCATATCAAATCTGTCCTAGGTGTTTTAGTTTTAATGGTTAAGTAATAATGATTAGAATATTGAATATTTACAAATTTATAATAGCACATTCATGGAGATATTTAGCCTTCCATTTCCACATCAAATCTGTCATAGGTATTTTTAGTTTTAATGGTTAAGTAACAATGATTAGAATATTGAATATTTTCTAATTTATAATAGCAGTTCAAGTTAATAGGTGTATTGTAAAAATGAATATTCCACTATTTATGAACATTTGAAGAGAGTTCATTTACGTTTTGATGAAAATGTTATGTTTTTTAAAAAGCTAACTGATATCATATTTACTTAATCTTTAAAACTATTGTTTCAAAGCTTTTGTAGCATGTTTCTAAACTTTGTTGTCTGCTACATTTATTTTATTAATAATATGATCAGGTGAAGAAAACATGAAATAAACCTGAAATTTACCATATGTCTCTGGTATAATCTCATATACACAAGACTAAAAAGTAGAAAATAATTAATTACAAAAAATAGATTTTTGAATATACCACGTTTTTAAAACTAACTAAAAAGTTAAAATAATTTTTCTGTGGAAATACTTGTAAGATTTAAAACGTAAAACGTGGGGCGCAAGATAATACACACTCCATCCATACCATCTCAATTATCTATTGCATGCACCCTATGTTTTTTGTTTTAAATCTTACAAGTATTTCCATAGAAAAATTATTTTATACTTTTTAGTTAGTTTTTAAAATCGTGGTAAATTCAAAAATCTATTTTTAGTAATTAATTATTTTGTTTTATTTTTTCTTAATTATTGCTAGAATAATGCAAAGAAGTTATTTTATAAGAATGTGTTCTTACTGCTTGAAAAACATCAGATCCTTCATCAAAATCCACTGTACCAAAGAAAAGCTTTGTTGAAAATGCTTGAGAGTAACGGTAAGAATTAGCTACAGTCCAGAATTCATCACTTGCATGTCTGTAAAAAGAGACAAAATGTTAATATAAATATTTGAAAGTAAAAAAAAAAAAAGTGTTTAGGTGTATAAACAGATAAAACTAGATTTAGTGTTACATAAAATTTAAAGCCTGGCAACAGTAATTGAAAAAAAAAAAAAGTAAATTAGCCACTAAATGTTTTTTTTCTTTCTTTTTATATTAATGTTAGATATTCCTAAAAGAATATTAATATTCGCTGGAAATGATTCTGTTGTAATTCAAGAGAAGTAACAAATTTACCATTCCAAAAACTACGATATAATCAACTGCAAAATAAAAGATGATGCTAGGTAAGTTTCCTTGAATATTTTGCTTTTTTTTTTATTTACACAAATGGTAAAGGAAATTTGCTTTTCCAGAAATTTTAAATTAGCTTTTTAGTTTTATGTAGTAATAATTTATTGAATTAGATCACAGATTAATGATTAAAAATTACCCATTCCAAACTATTTTGTTTTCGTTCAAATAGGAAAAAAAAAATATTACTATATTACTTTAATATTATATTTGTAGAATTTTTTAAGAAAAAATAGCAACCACCATTACTTTCCTCCCTTTAGAAATAAAGACTAAATTTTGAAACTGTTATATTCTATCTTTTATAATTTTGAATTGACTTACTGAAATTAATTAGTACGAAAAGTTTTTCTTCATTTAATGCCAGCAATGACAAAAGACAGTTCAAACGGATGAAATAGTTTTACTTTCATCATAAAAATAACTATCATAATTCCAGGGATATAAAGAAGTGATTAAGTGTAGACTGGGTTTGGAAGGGCAACAGTACTGCGTGTTTTACGCTCATCCTACGTCTATATTCTATTTACCAAAATCTTCAGTGCTGCATTTGATCGATACTTTAAATAATTTACAGGTGTGACTGAAAAAACAAGTGAATTTTACCTGCATACAACACACTGTCTTTGTGGTGCTAGGGCAGTGAACATCAAAATCACAGAATAATTTCTTGGTGAAGCTTTAATTAATTGCCTAAATTTTTCTCCATTGAATTTAATGACAGATCGCTTGGTGGCCAAATCCACTAGTTGCTGCACTCGATCATTTAAGGTTTGAATCTGGAAAAGAAAATGTTTTTAATCTATGAGAGAACATTTGAAGAACTTATTATTATCTGGTCACAAAATTAAAGAAATATGTTGCATTATTCAACATAAAAATGGAATTAAAGAAATACAATTAAGTAACGAAACTTCTAATATAATATCAGAATTTGCTTCTTTTTTTTCCTAGTCAAATTGCGTCAGCTTATTGCTGAATGGTGTTTTTTGTAATGCTTATTTATTAGTTTTATAATCTAATAGATATTTTGTAAAGTTTCCTTATTAGCCTGTGATACATTAAAAAGTATCAAAAGTTTTGAGTTTTCTTTGATAGTGGAGGCTTGATCACGTGATGCTTTTAAACCTGATTGATTGAGATATGGATTGTGCTCATAATATGTAAAAGCCGATGGGAATAAACTTATGACATGAAACAGATCTTATGAAACTTTGACAGCCTAGAGGAACACCAGATTTTATTTTAATCCAAGAAATATGTCTGCAAAATTAGTCTCCAAAAGTAGTTATATGTCTACAAAATATGTCTCCAAAAGTAGTTTGGAAATTACTTAATTAAATCCAAGGGAATACTTTGTTTGAGAAAGAGATATTTTAAAACATTGTAATTGGTATAAAACTCTAAATTTGGTTAATAATAATATCATTTATTTAACGTAAATTTTTACAAATTCTGTAGATGTAAAGGGTTACAATGATTCAATAAAAAAAAAAAGATATATATATATATATAAAATAAAAAGCTTTAACTGAATCAGTTGCAAATATTAAGTAGACACAGTTCTGCAAACTATTTACAGTGCTGATATTTTTTTCCTTAAATAACAACTTTCCTTTAGCACTATATGGCAATGTTTAAACAGTTGGATTTGTTTAAATTGATGAGAAGACCTTCAAAATCACTTAAAAAATGAATAGGTTAGTTCGTTTAAATATTAGTGTTCTAAGACAAGATGGAAAAAATAAATATAGATCCATGAATTAAAAATACAATCAATGAATACTCGTATTCATTCACACAAAAATTTAGTTAACCTATTGAATTAAATTACACTTATCTTTCTTAAAGGAATATTACAGTGGATTAGATTTTTTTTTTTAAATAAATAGAACTAAAACTGTATTTAAATAATTACCGATAGTAGCTGTAAGAATAGGTAATTTAATCACATTCTTCTAGAGCAGCAAGAGTATATTTTAAGACGATTGTTATAAATTTTAAATATAATTATTGTGATTCATTATGAAAATTTCTATATTAAAAGATTATAATTCGAAAATCCCCATGCCTCTTCATATCTGCTTAGATTGTATCAAAAGAAACAATGATTTTACAGGGTGATTCAAAATGATGGAAACATTATCATATTCTGATTATAAAGTAACTATTAATGATACAATAACAAGGTGTATATCTGTGGACCTGTAAACATTTCAGAATTGAATCACCAGCTCAGAAGTCATATACCATTGGTATAAGCAATTTGAACATAATGGTTACTTGTGTAAAGGGAAGAGCTTGGATCGATCTTGTGTATCGGAAAAGAATTAGAGCAGAAATCCATGCACCAGGCCGGTCGTCAATTGTTCTTTAGTAACCTTGAATTACAGATGCTCCATACATCCATGTGGAGTGTTCTGTGTAAGAGATTATCAATGAACCTTGCAGGTTGCAGTTGGTAGAAGGTCTTGAGACCTAGTGATGAAGACATTCAAAGTTCTCCTTGCAGATACAAGACGTGGAAGATGAAGAATTTACAACCTGCCTAATTTTTAGTAATGAGGTGACTCCATACAAGCAAAAAGCAAACCACAATAATGTCTGCATTTGGGGAACTGAAAAGCCTCACACACCACCATACAGCACATTTAACATTTGTCCAAAGTGAATTTCTGTTGTGCCATTTCGAAAAAGAAACTCTACGGACCCTTTTTCTTCTTAAGAGAAAACTATAACAGTTATATCCTATCTAGATATGTTCCCTCTATCTAGTTTTTAGTAATTGGTGTGCACAGAAATCTTATGTTGTTCTTTTTTTTTTCTGTTACAAAAGTTTGTGCGCACTGAATGCTTGTGCAATATAAACCTGAACTTGTTTCGTAATAATTTTGGCACAGCCTCTCTCTCTTGGGTGGCGGGATCGATTCCCGGCCTCGGCGGAAGGCGGGATTTTTCCACGCTCCTTTCATATCCAAACGGGTCCTAGGGTCTACCCAGCCCTCTCTCAAATGGGTACCGGGTTTCTTTCCCGGGAGTTAAAGGCGGGCGGTCGTCGGGTTGACCACCCGGCCCCAACTTTGTCCCGTGCTTTGCATCGACGGAGCCTGACCTCCTGCACCCCAATAGGCCTGCAGCGAGGGGTACTTTAACTAACTTTTAACTCTCTCTCATGACTAAAAAAACAAAAACAAACTGTACCATGTTTTAATACAATAAAAACATGAATATAATCTATAAAATTACATGCTTAGTTAAGACTTTATTTTATAGTTTAAAGTTTGAGAAACTTTTTTTTTTTCCAGTTGTTGTTTCATAACCTTAATAAGTATTTGTTATTTTTATATGATACAATGTTGAAATGAAATAATCATTAAAATACCCATCGATTTATATATTTGTTTGTTTTTTTAAAAGTTGCTGGAAATGGGAAAATCAGAATTCCTTGAATTACAAAGGTAGTTGACAAACTATCCAGATGCTTAATCTGTAGCACAGTTTATGTAGGTTTACAAATTACAATGTTTCACACAAAATCTTACAGAATAACAACAGATTAACAAACATATTTAAGTAACCCATTTATTTTCTCTCGCTTCTCTCTTTGGAGATTTACCCTTTTTTTGTAAACTCTTTCTAGACGAATAGAATTTCCATGCAATTGATAGCTTTTGATTCTCATATCCAAATGACATTTACCTGAATAATTTCTCAACACATTTTTGAGTTGATTCATTTTGCTAAGAATGAATGCATCTCAAAGATGCAGGGAAGGTTTCCCAATCAATTTTGCACGGTCGCAAAATATCATTTTGCAAAACTTCAATTTTTACAGATGCCACCAGTTCAGTAAAGTTTGAAATAAGTGTGGATTTCATTTTTTCATGCACAAAAATTTGAAATCATTAAACTGTCTAACGAATACAAAATCATGATATTTTAGGCATAAGACATTATCTTGTTCATTGCCAAATGTAAAGTCACAACTTGCAATTGAAGGGAAATTAAAAACGACCATTCTTGTACCTCATCTTCAGGAAACTTTCTAAATGAGAACAAAGACAATTTATAAAAGTAACGGCGAACTTGTTTCTACTGTTACATTTTATTGATGTTGTTGGCTTAGCAAAACTCACTTTATCACTCCAGGGAACAATATCTCCCAGATACTGCTTTCTAATCTTGTTAATTTTGCCTTGCTCAAGATGCCATTTGTGCCAAAAGATCTTCAACAATTAAGATATCGGATCATTGCTGTGACTGAATCCATAAAAAGGTTATGTTGAAGAGTGTGGGACAAGAATTTGACTATCGTATGCTGAGTGTGGTGGCAAATACAGCTTTGAGAGTTTCGCTAACCATTGGCGTACACCATGTTGTTGTATCATTAATAGTTATTTTATAATATGCATATGAAAGTGTTACAATCATTATACAGTATCATGTGATTATACAGCAATACGAAGCGATAAATAATTTGATAATGCTCTATGCAACATAATACACAAGACTACGATGATAAATTTTAAATTTTATTATTAACAGTCCAGATTTCCTTAGTTTTTGGAATCTGAACGGCAATCGGCTTTTTTTTTTTTATTACAAATTGTAGACTATTAGAATGATGTATAGAATTAATCGAGATGGTCACAGAATCGTTGTTAGGAATGAAAGATGTTTAGAAAGGTTTCAAAAATTAAAAGCAATTAATACAACGTCTATTTGCTGATTCCGTAAAGATCCTATCCTTTATTAGTGATAAATATTCATTGCCGCTGATGAGGACGATGGTCAAAAACAAACGATGAATCTGTAGTAAAATGTATTATAGGAAGTAGAATCTATTATTCTCTCCGTCATATATATATTTAAAAATGGAATAAGTAGTGATGAGGACAAATAAACATTTGACCTACAAATCTTGCTAAAAGATGACAATTGATTATATGAAAACGCACAATTTTTTTTTATATATGCTCAAAGTCCAAAGCTTTTTATATTAAATTTCCTATTTGAAATAAAATAATAATAATAATACTCTAAAAAAGATGAGAGAATTTTAATTTCCTCAAATAGAAGTACATATAAAAGATACGGAAAAATCAAATTAAGTTTTTTCTTTAAAGAAATGAATTTATAACCATGAATCTATTAACCACATTGCAGACTCGAAAATCGACTTTATTTATAGATTTACTTATTTTTTTGAAAATGAGTTTCGGAAATTGTCCAT
>JAFIDM010000001.1:111664908-111675310 GCA_023159025.1 Thereuonema tuberculata | reverse complement strand
TTCACTTTCGGTTACTGAAGCGCTGTTTGCTTTCTATTAGATTCTTATTAGACATTTAATATTAATTAATTAGACATTTATTCGAAAGCTACATTCAGAATTCCTCATAGTAGTTGTGTCCTAGAACCCTTTGGCTTTGGTAGTTATTATTTGAATTCCTCATCGTGTTTACATTTTCATCAATAAATACGCAACTTTTTAATTTATAAAAATTACGATTTATTTTATCTCAAGTAGGAATTTACTTTGTTTTTGATATTTCAACTAATACGTGAGATGAACTAAAAGTTATTTTCCTTCAATGTTGCGACTTTTATTTTTCAATTTCTTTCAAGTCATTCAATTAAAACAAATGAAAAATCTACGTTTATTTTTAAATTATAATGTGCTGAATAATAAAGCATATTTTTTTTTTTTTCATTTCAAATGAAAAAACTAAAATTAGTTAATAGATTTAGTATTTTAAATCCAATTAATGTTAATGATATTCAAGCACACGCAAATTAGTGGAGTATAAAAAGATCTTTTCATCAACCACGACAAGATTCTACAAATACAAAATAAAAAAAATTCAAATACAAAAATTAAATCTTTTGTTATCTGTATATACGCATGCGCATTTCAAAAAGATCCATCGCAGGTTCAAAAGTTATTGGGGAATTCTCATACGCACACACTCACACATATACACTTTTTCTGAGTCTATTTTCCAAGTAAATTATGTATAATCATCGTCAACAGTATACCCTAACATTTGCCACCTTATTTGTATTTCTCTGTCGTATTTTTTCGGAAGAGAATCGGGCAGAAAAAAACACAAACAAACAAACAAAAAAATGTTTTCTTTTAATAATATAGATGTGCAAAAAAAAAATAAAAACGATTTAACAAAATATTTATTAAAATCAGTCAAAGGATGTTTGGAATGATATATGTTTTATAAGGTAAAGATTGATGTGAGTTTTAAAACACAGGGGGTAAAAAGGGGATGATGTTCTATGTAGACTGTTTTACTCTACGTACGTTTTTAGTTTTTTCGAAAGAAATCCAACTTGCGTGGTTGGGAATGCGAGAAGGTCTCCATGTCTAGAACCTATTGTACGTTAGAAATTATAAGTTCCCTTATGAGCGAATAGCAAATTTGTATAGTTGTTTATATATTGAACGAAGCAATTAATCATGAATATATTAATAATAAAAACTAGAAAGAAAAATTAGTTTTTAGGTTATATTTAAGATTAATTTGCAGCAAAATTTAAGAGGATTTTATCACCAAACTATAAAGGACTGTGCTTGTGCTCTGACAGGGTTATTACAAAGGAAACTGTAGCTTCATCATAATAACTTTCATATATCATCAAAATATATACATACAAAATAACGAAAGAACAAAACTCTTCTTCACTTCTTCAAAATCTATATTTCATCCTAACTAAAGTTAATTAGGATGAAGTATAGATTTTGAAGAAGTGAAGAAGAGTTTGTTTCTTTCGCTATTTTGTATGAAACTGTAGCTTACTTTACTTATCTCACAGTTAAAGACTTAAACGTTATGGTAAATACCTTTAGCTACTGTCTGCATTGAAGGAGGAACTTATCTGCTCCAGTTAAGTTGGATGAAGATGACGACAAGACAAATCATGCTAGGTATTCACCTTCATCAAATGAAGACGAACTTACTGCCAACTCACAATGAACTTAACGCCAACTCACAACGAAGATCTGATTTGTGACTTTTTCAAGAGAAAGCAAAGGCTCAATTTTGGGATCCTAAAGTCAGTAGGTCTAGTGGAATATGACAAAACACCAGCTTTAATTATTCGTGTAGGAGATTTTATTTATTTATCTGAAATAAATAAATATTATTATTATATATTCAATAGCTTAAAATGTATTTAAGTTAATTAATAAGAGAAATTTAAATAATGAAACGTAATGTTTATGTCAGAGGCAAAAATGTATAAGACAGGTGACCCTGCCTCGCTTTGGTAGTAGAGATCAGTAGACTTGAGTAGAGATGTGTAGATCTCAGTAAACCTCAGTAACACAGTAAGAGTAAAGAGTTGATTATTCCCCGCCAAACGAAAGGATGACTCTGACCTTGAACTACACCCATGATCTCTTAATCATTCCAGGACTGAATGTGTATCGAGAGAGAAGATTCAAAATGGCGACTCTCGGACAGAGAAAACCGTTGGAAGCCAAACAAAAGGAAGTTATTGCTAATGTTACTCTTATTTCGAAAAGGCCTTAATGACATGCTTACTTATGGCACATCAGAGAAATTGTTTTCGATCACAGTGCCGTTTTTTTAGATGAGACGTGGGTCAACGAATCCCATACTGTGTCTTCGTGTTGGCAATCTCAGGGATGCAATGTCGTCAAAAAACCAATTGGGAAAGATAGGAGACTGATTTTGAACGATTGAAACGAACGAATGAATAAAAATAAATTTTTGAAATTATATTTGATGAGAAATCAGAATAGTTCAAGAAAATAAATATCGTCTTTTTTCCGTAAACTTCAAACTCCCTAAATGTTCACTTTCCCGCCATAAACACTGACATATACCATCGATTCAAATTCTACTATTGCGCCATCTAGTGTCCACGGTCGTTCTTTGGTTGGGAGGAGAATAGCAGTCAGAGGGCGCAGCGAGCGACTGAGATATTCTGACGTGGAGAAGAATCGCCGAGGTGTATGACGTCACCACTGGATGAAGACAGTCAAGTTTTGGTTGGGGCGGCGACCTCGAGAAAAGGCTTCTGGAAGGCGTGAACTAAGTTCTGGCGGTTCGTTCGAAATGGGCTTCGCAGATACACTACGAGCTATTGTGAAGTTAAATATCAACGTACTCAAAAACTGTAAGTAGTAACCTTATTTCAAGATAATCCATTGAAGGTTCTATCGTGAATTGGAATTAAAATTAGCGTGGAGCGTACGCCAATACCAGAAGTCACGAGAAGCATTAATCACAAGACTGTTGGAAAATTGAAATGCGAAGAGAATTTCAATTAACTGTCCGATTTAAAAGCTATTATACGAAGAATTATTTTGGTTATTTATTTGAAGAACTATACGAGGCTTTATTTTTGCCGTAGCTACTGAAGTTAAATAGTGAGAATAATTAGTGAAATTTGTTTTAGTGAACTTTTCCGTAAGTTGCGAGAATTGATTCAAGTTATTATTTGTGCTTAAATTAAGCGGAATGATTCAAGTTGTGATTAGCGAATTATTGCAGTAAAATCAAATAATAGTGAGAGGTTACTATAAGTAAATATAGTGCACCGAGAAAGTTAATGTTAGGAGTTATGTCAGTGCAGAGTTACATAATAGTAAACTGTGACACCGAGTGATATTATTCAACAATATGTAGATTAAATACTTCACACAAGTGAAAAGCCAAATTAATATTTCACACAAAGTGAAAGGCCATTTCCCTAAGATAATTAATACCAACGGTATTGTAGAAATACTGTGAAGGCATATTGAATTGGAGCAAGCAAATGCTTATAAGAGAAGATATTAATGACTTAGTTACTTTTAATATTTTATTCAGAAGACAAGACTTATGAGGCTGATAGGACTTTTGAAATTACCCGAGCTATTGTCATAGGAAATTTTGTATCAGCATTATAAGTGCTGTATAAAAAAAATCCACTCTCAATGCTTTTTCATTTCCACTCAAAACATAATTAGCCTCGCATTCAATTCCAATTCGCTTTATTGGTCAAATAAAATCGTGTTTAGAAACAGATAGAAGCTGAGTTTTCTGAATTTACACTTATTCTGTATTAAATTGAAAAGAATTCTATTGTAGGAAACTGCCTTAATAGTCCAAATGCTTGTTTCTTATTAAACCTTAGGCTTAAAAATCTTAAACTATATCTCTGCTAATGTTTTAAGACCAAAACAACACATCCAATTAAATAACTGTCGTTGTTTCATCCTCCAACTACTGCAGTATTAATGGTCATCCAGCTAGTATTTGAACAGGAACGGTACGATCAGAACTAGGCTGCTAGGTAAACAAGCACACGGCCACCGATTGTCCACTTAGATTTGTTTACGTCCTTGGTTCTGAGGATCACCACCAGGGTCTCAAAGATCAGCATGCAAACAGATGCAACTTTCCATTCCGGCTGCGGGAAGTTCTGAAGGGCAACCTCACTTTTTCATTGGCTTAAATACAGATATATTCTCATTCTTTGTAATCAATAAATCCCTTGAAAATGACTTCTTTCTTGAAGTGATTACCCGATTGTCTTATATCGTGTATTAAATTATTTAAAGCTAAGCAGGTGTGCAGGCATTATTCTTGATTGAAAATAAGTTATTATAGATAGTTATTACGTATATTTATTACATATGTTATATCTATGTTATCTATTTTAGGATATATATATATATATATATATATATATATATATATATATATATATACTACTGTTCATTAAAAATAGAACACCTGAAAGGTGTCGAACTTTGACGCCTCAGCAACGGATTTCCAATGTTGCACCGAATGAAAGGAGTGGGTTGACGAATGACACAATATCCTGTTTTCGAACGAATCGCTCTTTTGTTTAGGCAAAATAATCCGGAGGCGACAGGGGAGAGACGTCAGGAAGAGTATATTCATAGCAGGCCTACCACATCAATACAAGCATTATAATCTCGGATGTTTTCGGGTTCGAAATCTGATCACATCTCCTGAGCGTCCATGCCACCATAACGAGTGCCCGTTACGTCAATAACATTCTACGGCTTGTCGCCTTTTAGTATCTGCAGAACATCCCCAATGCCATATTTCAGCAGGACAGTGCCCTACCGCAAGTTGCCTGACAATACGTATCTTCTTTAGGAATAATAATGGTCCACTTCTGCCGTTGGCAGACTAGATCTCTGGATTTGTCATCATTAGAAAATCTCTGGGATTACGTTCAAATAACAATGCAGTGGCACAATCATCTGTCTGCAACTCTTGATGAACTAATAAAACCTGAAGGCAATTCAACAGGATACCATTCAAGCATTATTTGATTCGATGCATTGGCGCGTACAATAGTTGATACACGTCAGAGATGACCACACCGATTATTAGGTAAGCTGGTATGTAAGACACCGAGCTGGTAACCATTTGTTTTGTTTTGACTAATTAGCATACCCTGTAAAAAATCAAAATCATAGCTTGACTACTTTCAGATATTCTGTTTTTTAAGGACAATAGTGTATACATATTTTATCAGAATTTCAATGCTCCTCATTCACAAGTAAAAGTCTTCAGCTGTCGGAAATTTAATATATGTATATAGTGAAACATATATAATATTGAATATATATTTGTGTGAGAGTATGTTTGTGTGTTGTGTGTGCGTGTGAATCAGGCCAGGTTTTAACCATAAAGGAAAAGATAAGATTGAGTTTTAATTTCTTTTACACAATTCTGTATAGTAAATTGTCCTAATTTAGCGAAAAAAACAAACTTCAAAAAGTGATTTTCAACTCGAAGTCCGTGTATGTCCTATCTAGGATATCAGTTCTTCTAGTTCTTCTTTGAACAACTAGATGGCGCGAACCATCCTAACAATAGCGTTTCAATTTTGACTTCCCAGTAATTATTTTTCTTAACAAAACTGAAAATAAATTTTGCTGTAAATAGATTAGTCACGGCTTATTATTGCACAATATACAAAATACATAATTTTTATATGTTATAAAACTTGGAAAATGCCATTGCTAAGATTATCTGTAGACATTAATATGATTTTTAACTTAATGTCGATTATACTACGATTTTCGTAATCCCTTTCTTCTTAAATATTAAAAATATATTCATTCTTCCTTTGCTTACGACCACAACTTTTAAAATTTGATCCAATTTTTAAGCCATACAACATTATTAAACTGTTAGTGACTTAGCTGAAATACTAGTTATATCAATATGTGAAATTATCTAATCCACATTTATTCTTTCCACGATATTTTTTTTTTTTTTTTTAATTTGAATACATTGGTTGTAAACATTCTAGTATTTTCTTTATTCAATCTTCTTATTCAAAACTGAAATTATTAAAATATAGATAAAATTTTTGCCGTATTATTTAAGATATTGCAAATTTTTTAACAATAATAACGCAAAGACTTATATTTTAAAAAAAAATCAAATAATTGTTTGAAAAACTAAAAAAATTCTCTATAAAAGAAATAACTTTCCATCATTTTGTATAATTGCTACTTCTATTATTTAAAATTTTAATACATTATAACTTCCGTTTACTTGTTTTCAAACAAACAAAACACAAATAAGTGAATATCCCTATGCACTGTTATCCTTGGGAAAACAATGATGGCATTTTTGAATAATCTTTAATAATTGTTTACTAGGCGTAGTCAAGTTACTTTGACGGGCGGCCTGTTAACCCTACTGACATTCATAGATCTGGGTTTAGTTCGTGGAGTTGACTTGGATATTTTCATTCTTTCTTATTAGTTTTATTTTTATCTACGAATAAAGTATTTAGGCTTTTCCGATGATCTAACCTACAAATGATTGATTCCGTAAACAGTCTGTTAACACTGTCCCTTATTAAATCGAATGGTGTAAAAACCGAAAAAACAAACTGTGACTTTAAAAACCAAGCTTATACTCCAGAGTCAAATGTTCTCAAACTGACATTAGCTTTGATAGAGGTAAGAAGATGGCGACTTGGCTTCCTTTGCATCAACATTTCAAAGAAATCTGATTCAATGCCTATTCGTTGGTATGATTCAGTACTACAAATCTACTGATCTGTTAAGGCGGTAAGATAGGTTTAGAGATATTGCAATGGATTTGTTTTAGCTAGTTTAATTTGGAAATTTTGAATTTAATCTCATAGGACCGCGCGGTTGGCGTTGTCAATAAGACATTGGCCTCTCACCTCTGAGTACCGAGGTTCGGTTCTCATGTGGGTTTCATCATATTGGATGATCCGCGCTGGGCAGGTTTTTTCGGGGTTCTCCCGTTTACCCTGCACTTCTCCCACCATTCTTTCTCTCCGTCTGTCCTTATTTCCGTGGGATAGCACAATAGACCAACGGTCGCGCTGCTCGGCTTCCCTGCCACCCACACTCACCAACATGACGGAAGCGCCACCATTTGCTGAGTGGTAGACAGGAGAACTCCAAATTTGCTTGACTTCATATTGGTTCTCCGATCACCAAACTGAGTTCATATTAACGTAATTACCATATGTTGCTAGTATTATCTAAGCAAATCAAAATAATAACCATGGGGGAAAAAAGGCTTTCTAATAGAGAAGCAATGTCACAGTACTGTTAATTTCATGTCTTAACCAATCTTAAAGGTTTTTATCGCAATCTTACGGTTCCTTTATAGTTTTATTTTGATACTTGGTAGTATTTCGATACGTGTTTTCAAGAGTTATAGATAATATCTGCCTGAACGTTTTATCAGAAGAGGACTGGGAAGAAAGTGAAACAAATCTTTTTGTAAACAATAAGATATTTGTAAGGCGTCTTATTTCAAAGAATTTATTAGATAAAAGCTTAACGTGTGTTAAAAATTGCATTTAATAGATTAAGAAATCACCAAACACACCAAAAATTGTTAAAAAGTCTTTATAAAAAAATATTTAAAAATACATTAAGGAAAACCAACAGAAGAGCTTTCGGAATCTTCTGCGATTCCCTTATCAATCCCCTTGCATTGACAAAGAAATCGTACAAGATTCCGAAAGGCTCTCCTTTTGGTTTTCCATAATGTATTTTTAAACATTTTTATTATAAAGACTTTTTAACAAATTTTGCTGTGTTTGGCGATTTCTCATTCTATTTATAAGAATTTAACTTGTTGAAAAACAAAACCAAACAAATAATGAACTCTTTTTATAATTGATATTTTGATTTCGTCAATTTTGAGTTTATTTTCTGCTATTTGTATTTCGTCTACATTAATGCTTTTTCAGTTTTCTGTATTGTAAGGAATTTACTATTCTCCTTATAAACTAGTTCGCTAATAATGCTTTCATCGTTTTGAAGAATTGTTTTCTTTTAAGTGATTCGAGACGAACCCGTTGTCAGTTCTCTCAGCAGTCTGCTGAAGTGGTATTTTCTTCTGCACTGAAATTTCATTTATTCCTTCCCCTTCCAAAAAATAAAAAGAAAGGAAAGAAATCGATCGAGCATCTCCTGCTCTCCTTCTCTCTTTCGTTCCGATTCAAATCTCTTATTTCTATAAATAAATAATGAACATTGAATGTGACACTTGGTGACATCTAGTGAGAATGGCTTACACTAGTGCTGATCACACCGTTATCTACTCGATTATGGCGTTGAAATTATGAATTTGAATTGGATCGATTTCTCCTTTGTTCGGTGCGAGTAACTGATAAATAAAATGAATTTGACACCTATTGCCAATGCCATTGGAATTAGATTGGTCAAAATTACAATAAAAGCAGTCATTACAGCGGTTGATGATTCAGTGCGTGCAGCTGGGAGGAGTCTCTTGAAATGTTATGTAAGCATCGATGTAAATGCGCTGTGTTTTGTACGCATTCAGCATCCCGTTCATTGAATTTTGGCGCGAATCCCTGGAGAGGGAGGCGAGTGGAGCCTATCTTTTTCTCCACCCTCAGGACGAACGATCGATCTGACGGTATCTGGATTGCATTGGTCGATAGAAAGGAACTAGTTTTATAATAATAGTAATAATAATAGTAATGGTATTCAATACCAACGCCCCAGACATTTGAAAGCAAAGGATATAGGTCAATTGGCTTTGTAAATATTTAAAACAAACAAAAAACAGGATATTCATAACAGTTTTAACTTGTGTAAAAACTACGACTTAAATATTTACAAATAAAAACAGGAAATATTTAAAAACAGGATATTGTTAATGAAATAAGAAAAGAAGAATAAAGAGTATTTTCATTGAATCTGTAACTGTTTATTATTATTATTTCTATTTACCAAATCTAATATGCTAATTTTATGTGGTAGATAATAAACACTGTGATTTATTGTAATCGCAGTTGATGAGAGCTTATGGCACGAAGCAGCTTTCCATGTGTCCCACTTCTCATGGTGAGTTTTAAATATTCTGCATTCTTATTTTTCATGATTCAAGTTCTTTTTATGCAAGTAATTTAATTTATTTTCCATTAAGAAAGAACATAATCTCGTTGAGGTTTTTTTTACTAAATTTTTGTGCGATTTTTTTAACATTTTGTAATTTATTGGATTTCGGGGCCTAATGGTATTGGCGCTTTAGCTACCCTTAGAAGAACCGGCTTCCAACGCGGAAAATATTCTTTGATTGTTTCACCTTCAGTTACACCATAAGGTTCACTCAGCTCCCTCAGAATTTGTAAAGGCTTTTTTTTCCTGATTAAGATTTAGGCATTCGATCACCGGACTGGCCTCCTGATCTCCTCCTAATTTGATGACCGATGAGTCATCAATCTTCTCAACTTTCACCGCGTTACAACCAATCAAACTTCCGACGAAAGAATAACTAGAAAGCTGAAATCTGATAGAATTAAATTATTTTTGCTTTAAAAGGTGAATGTAGAAGCGCATGGCATTTACCTTGTAAGAAATAATACTTTTTTTTTTAATGAAAATTTGTAATGGAACATAAAAATTGCTTATCAAATGATAAAATTAATTATCTAGGTTTATGCTGTTTTGAATTATCTCCATATTCATAAATATTTTTGATGAGCTGTTGAATCCTATTCTCTTTCGAATGAAACATTTCAAATAATTTGGAAATTATATACTATAGCCTGTAACATATAGAAGACAAATGGGGACCACTACCTACAGAGCAGATTTCGGGTCCCCAGCGGACACAACACACAGAAGAAGACGAAAGAAACAACCATGCCACGACCGGGATTCGAACCCAGGTACTGGCGCATTGGACGCCACGGCTGGCCGCCGCCGAGACCGCACGACCACGCCAGCACGGCGGAAATCATATACTGACTTGTTTTCTAATTTTTAAGGAATTATTTATTTTTACGGCCTATAGCATTGACAGAAAAATACAGTCTGTTTCGCTTTCTTTTTGCAGACTTAAATAACACGTATCCTTCCGCCTTCTACCTTTAAACTGATCAAAATGTTCCTGTTCTGTGATTGGAGGAAAATAAACACAAAATTCCATTACACATTAATGAAGACAAAGAAACAGATTACCATTCATTGATTAAAAAAAAAAAGGATTTAGGATACCTGGATAAATCCATATGTAACAGCTCTATTGTAAGCTTCATTGAATTGTGGTTTTACTGTGGAATTCTTTGTTCGTGAGTATACATTAATTTTAATTGTACACTAGATAAAACCATTCCATAATCTTATAGATTGCAGTTCTAAATTATCTTATTAA
>JAFIDM010000001.1:111638050-111654908 GCA_023159025.1 Thereuonema tuberculata | reverse complement strand
AAGATTTCACTATATGAATTTATTATTTTAAATAATTACTGACTTTTTTCCATAAGGAAACAAAAAAAGCAATTGTTTGTAATAATCACTAACTCGTTAGCAGGAATACAGAGATTTCCATAATTACATAGTGTTTCTTTCATTACTGTTATGATATTTCGACTGTTAGTATAAATAGGATGGGTGTTTTATAAATGTGTGATTTATTGAAGTAGAAATTATTGGATAACAAGTTTGGTTGGCAGGTGTGATTACCTTGCAGAGATACGAATGCTACTAGAGATGGTCTGAGATAACATTGTAAGATTTTACATGCCTTTGGGATGCCATTGAGTAAAGAACCTCTTGTGAAAAGCTATATCGAAAATCATATATAATACAGTGAAGCTCGGCTATACCACGGTTGTTTATATCGCGAATTCGGATGTAACGCGATTTGGTCTTGGACCCCTTCTATTTAGAAAAAGGTGTATAATTGTAAAATTGCAAAATTTACCATATTTTCGCCCAAAAAGTACGAAAATCGATTGATTTTTAGAGAACTGTTCGCGATTTGTACAATCGTCGTTCGGACAAGAACCAAGATGGCGGCGCCAAACCGTAAGAAAACAGAAATACTGTATGAAGATTTTGGCTAATATAACCCATCAAAGTGTTGAAAAGGTAATGATTTATAAATATTTATAAATATAAAATTCTCTCATATCGCTCTGAATGATGTAGGTAATCGCGAAAAGACCATTTTAAATCGATTTGGAATCGTGTGGGCGATAATAGGGTTCGAATATACGATATTTGACATCGAGAAGTAAAAAAAAGCTCGGGCAGATCGCGATCTTCGAGATCTTGGATCCGAAAGATCGCGATATAACCGAGCTTCACTGTATTCCCCTAAATGAAAAAAAATTTCGTTCAAAGTTTGGAGCCTAAAGCAGTTTAAGGCGATGATTTAAAAACACCAACAAACAAGCAAATCGATAAAATTAATCTTCTTTGTTTTTTATAGTATATAAATACATTACGTATAAAAACATTTATGTTTATGATTAATAAGATTAATTACCTGAGTAAACGTAAAGTGTTTGTTTGAAAATTTTAGTGCCTGATGATGGTGCTCTATAACAGGAGAATCGAAAGTACTTGTTGTTTTAAGTCATCATGGTTCAATAAAATCTTCCTCTCAAAAGGTTTGACCGAGACCAGAGATATAATTTATGTCTATGATTGAGTGATTCTTGACGTGGCACACGCAGACAATCTATCTGCTGTCGAGAGGGTTGTTATTGTCGGTTGATTCATCGCTAAGCTGTCGTTCACTTGTGTAGTCTGCATTCTCCAGTGATACTATCATAAAGCGAAAGGTGACGATATAAGGTCTAATAATACAATGGAAGACCACAAAAAGGCTTACCAGAGGGTATGCTGAAAGATAGCGTATGAATGTCGATTGCCAAACATCAACCAGGATTTAAGGCATCCACAAAGATTAGATCGGGATGAACGATCTTCATGGTCTAGCTTTGATGAATGAGCTTGCCCATAAGTTAAACATCGATCTGGGGGCACGGCAGTGCCCCCGCCAAGACGAGCCGAAGGCAGGAAGGGCACTACGTACCTTTTCTGGAAGTGTTTCGTCGTATTTTCGAACCCTCATAGCTTCGGCCTCGATAATACTAGAGAGCTCAAATTTCCAGGATATGATGCAGTTACCAGACTAATGAAATACGCTAAGTTTCATTTATTTAGCTTTAATACTTTGGATTTTATTAATACCTAAAATACATCGATTCCGTCACTGACTGACTGACTGACTGACTGACTGACTGACTCATGATCATCAAAACCTCTAGGGTACTTCCTGAAGTCCTAGAAAGCTGAAATTTGGTATGCAGGTTAGGATTAGCACACAAACAACAACAAAATTAAGAAATCCCTAACTTTCACATTCCAACCCCTCATAAAGGGCGGGGGGTCTGGTTATGTATTGTCGAACCCTCATAGCTTCGGCCTGGATAATACTAGAGAGCTCAAATTTTCAGGAAAAGATGCAGTTACCATACTAATCAAATATGCTAAGTTTCATTTATCTAGCTTTTATACTTTGGATTTTATTAAGATCTGAAATACGTCGTACCCTCAATGCTTGGGCCTAAATAATACTGTGTAATAATGTGATTTCTTACAAAAGTGCAAACAGCTTGTATATACAAGTTGACCAATAGAAAAACAGAAAAGTAGGGTATTGAAAAAAAATCCATTTTCTAAATAATCTTAAAACTAAATTAAGTTGTAATAGATAATCCCACCCAAAACATTTCATGTAAAATAAGTTGCCAAGACTCACCTGCTCATAACGCTTTCACTGTTAAAAAGTTATCAGATCTTATCCTACAAAAAGAAATGAAATCCCACCCAAAACACTTCGTGTAAAATAAGTTGCCAAGACTCACATGCTCATAATGCTTTCACTGTTAAAAAGATATGAGATCTCATGTAGAGCCAAGCCCCTAACTCTACGAGGCCTAACTCTACAAGCCCTAACTCTAAAAACCCTATATCTTGGTCAAAAAGTATGGCTTGGCCGTTTCATGGAACTATTTCATCTCATCCAAAACATTTCATGTAAAATACGTTGCCAAGATGCTCATAACGCTTTCACTGTTAAAAAGTTATCAGATTTCATATAGTGTCAAGTCCTTCACTATACATGCCTAACTCTAAAAACCCTACTATCTTGGTGAAAAAGTGTGCCTTGGCATACTCCATATCCTTTACATAACTCCATGGGATTTCGTGACAGCCACGAAACGGCCAAGGCATACTTTTTGACCAAGATATAGGGTTTTTAGAGTTAGGGCTTGTAGAGTTAGGCCTCGTAGAGTTAGGGGCTTGGCTCTACATGAGATCTCATATCTTTTTAACAGTGAAAGCATTATGAGCATGTGAGTCTTGGCAACTTATTTTACACGAAGTGTTTTGGGTGGATTTAGTTAGTAGTCTCATTACATACTGTAGAGTCCATAATTACTCCTAGAAGATGGAAATGGGTTCTAGGGAGTGATGAATCTCGTTACATCTTCACTAAATCAGTGTGAAAGAAAAACCTGTAATGTTAGAATCCTTTGGGTTATTACAAAAACTTTAAAGGTTATACTTAGGATTAGGAACAACATTTCGACAAATAGCGATCTCTGTCTATGATAGTTTCTTAATACAGAGTTGTGCAACATTAATGTTTAAATGCCCAATGTGCAATATAATGCATAGACATGCATTTCTAAAACATGTATAACCTCTTAGTTGATGTGGCGCTGTTATGCAATAGAAATGGTGTTCTATTAATGATCATACATTAATGGAAAAGCCTGTCTGAGAAGATGAAAGGTCTCAGAGGAACAGTCGAACAACTGAATGACATAAGTAAAAAAACGAAACGTATGAATAATTTTTAGAAGTTAGAGTTTCTTATAGTTGTTTCCTTTTTATTTTAATTTTTTTTTCTCATTAAGATTTGATAGGTAATTGATTCTTCCAGAGGACTTTTAAAAGAAGATAACTAGCAGAAATTTCAGTGTCTTTTTGCAAAGGCAGTCAGTGTTTTGGATCTGAATGTTTTTAAATTGGATGAAGAATGCCTAATAGAAATTGTAAAAATTTGTACAAAAATTAATACTAAATATTATAATCCGAGAAAATATTTGTAAACAAAAAGTTTCAGCACGTTCGATCTAATACTTTAGCATACGCATAATACAGTATACAGTATAAGAATGCAGGAAATGCTGAATTGAGGTACAGTAGAACCCCTCTAATCCGTCACCTTTGGGACTGGGGATATGGTCGGAACGCAAAAAAGGTTGGATTATCAGAAAATACAGAAAAATACGGATTTACAGTAAAATATACGGATTTAATGCGTTGTCAAGCAATTCAAGTTTAGGCTTTTTCAATGTTTTGCGATTCTTAAGAGCGTTTTCACCATCTACCGTCACTGTATATGCAAGTAAACAACAGAATGGGGCAACGGATGGTGAATAACCGACGAGTCGGGGACAAGTTCGACCGGCTCGAGCACGGTCGGATCAACCGGAGTGGCGGACCAGCCGAGGGTGGACGAGAGGGGTTCTACTGTATCACATTATAAGGAATTTACGAAACCATAATCAAATAACGAAAGAACAATGATAATTAATATGCAAGCTTTTTAAAAACAGTTTAGATTTCTTTTAAATGCTGGTGTATCTTTACCTTAGGATCCTTTACTGTATGTTCTATTAAGTTAAAATGAGCATAATATAAATACTCACGGTGAGTAGTCTAGACTTAGCAAGAAGCTTTCAGTTTCATAGAAGTAAATTAACATATCATTATGCTCTTTAATAGCAATATGTAATAATAGTTTAGCGTTAACTTTTATAGGTTGAATTTTTATGACAACCAATTTGGAGTTCGCAATGCCTATACTCATTTACCACTAAATCTTTATCTTTAGTGGTAAAAATTACTCATTACAATCTGACGTACAAAGATAGTTTTTAACCTATTAAGTAAATCAATTCATATCAAAATTAATTGGTATTTAATTAAATTCACAAATTAGTTAGGCTGTTAAATTCTAAATTATATTAATTAATTAATAGTCTAAATTACCAATGTTTACATTCCTTCAGTTGTTGCCATTGTGACATTTAATGATATTTATGGTTTTGGATATTTGGTTTGAGGGTTTTTTTGGTTTCTAGTTCCTTACATACAAGTCGTCACGTTTCAAAATAACTATATTCAGTAGTTTAGATCATTAACTGTAGTTAATGTTTTAGTATCACGAGAATAAATCGTTTCAATCTTATCTTGATCACTGATGATGTTAATTTCAATTTAAAAATACATTCTGATTCTTTTTTACTTTAGGATATATGTTAATTGATGCTATGAACTTTGGACGGTACTGTTAAGCCTTTAACAACAAAAAACTTTTTCATAAATGAAAGCGAACTCATAAGTTAATGATTACAAAGTTTTGGACATTAATAATGCTAAAATCTATAAGTTTTTAATAGATAATAGTAAGATATTTGATGTACTTAGATGTCTGATAAATGGAACGAAGAAAACATTTGGGTCTAACCTCAAGTCAAAACAATTGATATTTTCTTCATTATTTATATTTTTTTTTATTGCTTTCTTTTGGAAGAAAATTTCTTTCAGCTTGAAAAAAAAGCTACTTTTAGTTCTAAGTTTGCTCGTTCTTTTTTTCCTTTAAAAGTTTTTTTATTGAAGTCCAAGTTTTGCTGCACGTGTTATATTATTTATTCATGACTCCATTTATAGTGATCATAATGTAACCACGATCGAAGTAAGAAAGCAGCACCAGCATTACGAGAACATTGGTAAAGGTGTTTGCACAAAGAATGGACGCTTTTCCCCCATTCAATTAGAAAAACAGATCTCAGCTTACAGTGGAAGAATTGTATCATTAAGCTATCTTTGATATTTTTTCTTTTGTGTTCAGATTAAAGGAAAAGAAGCTGAACTTGTTTTGATATCTTATTTTGAAAACAAACATGTCTGTGTTCAGCCTATCTTCCTAAGAAAGTGAAGTTCTTCAAATCAGTGTGGAAATGCGTGTGTGTGTGTGTGTGTGTACATAAGTCCTAATAACTACTGAACCCCTCGATGAATTTTCCTGAAATTTGGTATGCACGTGGATGAGTGAGATATATATATATATATATATATATATATATATATATATATACCTTTTACATTTTAAATCCTTTCCTTGTGGATTCTTGTAGAGAAATTAGGGTACCAAAATTCTCCTAGAAAACATTAGAAGTTAAACAAGGATTTATCAACGGAAGGATATTAATCCGCTATTAATCCTATTAATATCTGCGTGAGCGTAAATGTGATTAAAATTAATAGGATTCAGACAACTTTAGCAATTAATGCAGATTTCTTTAACTTTTCAGAAAATGAAAAAACAAATCTTTGTCGTCTGTATTTAACAAGTATTATAGTTTAAGAAAAAACAACAACAAAAGATACCGAAGGTGTTGTCGTTTTGTATTATTTTCAGGACTTTAAAAATAAATAAATAAATAAAAAGTAAGATTATGGAAAAATAGGATTCAAATTTTTTTAGAAACTTGTTAGTTTTATTTCGCTTTTTTCGTGTGTTCTTACTCTTTTACCACAGCTATCAGAATATATCATAAGTTTAGTGTAATATCTATAAAAATCTTTAACTTACAGCAGAGAGAAAAAAGGATTAGAACTCAAAAGTATTTTTAAATTGTAATTTTAAACAGAAGTACGGAGGTCTATGTACACAATATATATGTAAACAAGATCATTCTAGCACTCGTTCTGAAAGAAAGACAAAACTGAAATGTTAGATTTGGAAAAGCAAATAGTGAGTTTTAGCCTAGGAATCGTTTTTTTTCGATTACTATCTTCACATAAACTCGAGAACTCCTTAGCTTAACAAGCTAGAACTTTACCGACAATTTGTATTATTCATTATTAATTCTATATTCATTCAGAAAGTAAAGCATTGTATCACGATAAGTAAACAACTAATTGCACTGGTTTACACTGATCATAATCTGATACAACTTTGTTTGAATCTTACCTAGGGATAGTCAGAAGTTAGCATGCCAACTTTAATTTTCATTATTATTATTAATTTTTTATATATTGTATTTTTTATTTATTTATTAATGTATTTTTTTATATATTGTGTTAGTTTTGTAAAACTACTTAATCCCAGAACCCGTTTGATAAGGATTCTTATTCCAAACGGGACTGAAATGTAATTCAAAATAATTAAGAAAATAAAAAAAAAATATTTTTATTATTATTATTATTATTATTATGTTTCAAACCTTGGGTTTCCTCAGCAAAAATAATATGGCGGGTCAAGGACCAAAGCACAAGTGCAAGTGCAATGACGTGTGCAAGAATGATTAGGGATGTGTGGTTGTTTCCATAAATTTCCTAACTATGCGTGTTTTGTTGAGTACCACAGCCTTCTGCAGTTGTGCATAAGTGTTTTTGTGAAGTCCCAGTGTGCTGAGACTGTGGTGCAATGTGTGAGGTACCAGACCAGTGGCGGACAAGACGATGGGTACAACACGTACTCGGTCCTGCCTCCACTGCTTCTGGAACTCGTGTGCTAGATCGGTGTATTTACTGATCTTGTCTGTGTGAGTTTTCTGCATGTTCTTGCTGATAGGCACTGCAATATCAATGAGATAGGTCTGTTTGTTGACTTTATCAACAAGCGTGATGTCAAGTCTGTTGTGATGTATAGTTTTGTCTGTGTGATTGGGGCGATCCCAGTACAGCTTATGTGAGGATGACTCTAATACGCTTTGTGGTATGTACTTGTAGTATGGGACCGTGTTCTTAATAAGTGAGTGTTTGTGTGCTAGCTGTTGATGAACAATCGACGCTACCTGATTGTGTCGATGGAGTAATCTGTTTGGGAGAGAAGGAGACAGCCTGATATTATGTGGTCGATCGTCTCATGCGTAGTGTGGCATTTCCTGCATCTGTCGTCATGTGTGTTTGCATCGTGTAGGATGTGTTTCTTGTAGTTGCGTGTGGGGATGACTTGGTCCTGTATCGCGATCATGAACCCTTCGGTCTCCCCAAACAGCTCGCCACTTGTCAGCCATCTGTTCGACGCTGCCATGTCGTCATGAGGCTGGCTGAGTTCGTGGTGATGTCTGCCATGGAGTTCCTTACGAGCCCATGATTCACGCAGCTGCTGAGTGTGGGTGTTAGGGGTGGTGAGTATTGGAGAAGGGTTTTCGAGGTCCAGGGGTGTGATGTGTATGTCAGCCTTGACAATGGCTGAGTGGAGTGAGGAGTGTTGTGCTCTTTGGTGGAAGTGTTCCCTAAGTGTGTGAACTTGTTTTGCATGTAGGGTGATGAGGCATGTAGGGTGATGAGGTTGATGAGTCCTCGGCCTCCCTCCTTGCGGGGAAGAGTCATCCTTTCCGTAGCGGATTGGGGGTGGTGCATGTTGTGTTTCGTGAATGTAGTGCGTGTTGTACGTTGTAGTGCTTTGAGTTCGGTGTTTGTCCATGGAATTATGCCGAACGAATATGTTAGTGTGGGGACGGGAAAAGTGTTGATGGCTTTAATTTTATTTCTGGTATTGAGTTGTGTTTTCAGGATGTTTTGAATGCGAGCACGGTATTATTATTATTATTATTATTTTACACATTTTGAAACAGTCAAAAATTCGCTGACTGGAGCCTTCAGTTGATACAAGTTTCAGCCAGAAACCTAAGTATCCACCAGGTATCTGCGCAATATGTATGATGTTCCAAGCAGCGCTGTTTTCTGTAGTTCTGATGTTATTATTTCAGACAACTGCAATCGGTTCAAAAATTTGGTAAAATTTTTTAAGATTGTTCCAAGTGCCCCAATGATGATGGGGATCACTGTCATGTGTTTCATCCAATGCCGTGTTGTTTCAATTGCCAAATCCCTGTATTTTATAATTTTTTCCTGTTCTTTATCTAAAATTCTTGCATCTCCAGGGTTAGCAATATCAATTATGAAAATATTTCTATTTGTTAACACTGTTATTATTATTATTATTATTTACGATAATTCCCATTTAAAGAGAGCGTTTGAACTTGAATTCCTCTATGATGATTGTTTGTGTTTTCTCTGTGCCCAAATTTTCTTCATATGTTCACTGTGTTCTTTCTTACGCTCCGCTGTCCATTTACATCCCCGCCTCTTCTGTGTTGTGGTGTCAAATGTATGTTTTTTGATAGTGTTCCTGAATTTCTTTCTATCTTCTGCATCATCTATTGTCATTTGTGTCTGTCTGAGATCCTCCTCGACTTCTTTTATCCATTTCGTTTTTCCCCTACCTGAGTTGATGACCTCAAGAATCCGTCTTGAAATTCTGTCTTCGTTCATCCTGTGAATATGTCCATAGAACTGCATTCTTCTTTTCCTGAATGTATCCGTAATCCTATTAGTGTGTTTATAAATTTCTGATGCTGGTCTCTTCATCCAGATTCCCTGTTCCTGTACCGGTCCCAAGATTTTCCTGAGAATTTTTCTTTCTTGTTTCTCTATTTCTTTGATTTTCGCTTGTCCACCAATTTGTGTCGTTTCAACAGCATATAGTGCCTCAGGAAGTACGACAGTGTTGTAGTGTCTTAATTTTGCGTTAATGGATATGGACTTTTTGTTGTAATAGTTCCACGTGAGTTTGTATGCTCTTTGTAGTTTTCTTATTCTTTCCTCATTGGCCCTTAGGTTGATCCCGGATGGTTGGATAATTTCTCCTAGGTATTTAAAATGCGGTACTTGTATAATTTTCCCGTGGGTTGTTTCAATAGGTAATTTGTCTTGTGGCACTCTTTCTATATATTGCGTTTTCTCATATGAAATTTGCAAGCCAGTTTTTCGTGCAATTTCGTGTAGTTTTTCTACGGCGTTTGTGGCCTCTTTTCTATTATTTGTGAGGATTGCGAGATCATCAGCAAATGCTAAGCATTTCACATGGAATCTGTTCTCTTTTTTTATGCCAATTTGGATTCCTTTGACTTCTTTTTCCCATGTTCTGATAATTTTCTCAAGAAGGATATTAAAGAGCAACGGCGAGAGCCCGTCACCCTGTCGCACTCCAGTATGGATTTCAAATGGATCCGAGATTTCCCCTAAGTATTTAACCTTGGAGGTTGTGTTAGTTAACGTCTGTTGGATGATTGCTCTTGTTTTTCTGTCGATGCCGAATTCTTCCAATGTTTTGAAGAGGATCTCTCTGTCTATGGAGTCGTAGGCTTTCTTAAAGTCCACAAAAGTGACCACCGTGTTTCTGGTGTTTCTCATCTGGAGAATCGTTTTAAGATTCCAGATCTGTTCTATGCAAGAGCGTCCCTTGCGGAAACCAGCCTGATATTCTCCTATCTGTGGATCAGCTTGTTCTTCTAGTCTATTCAAGAGGACTTTTGAGAGAATTTTGTAAGTGACTGGCAAGAGTGAGATACCCCTGTAGTTATTCGGATCCGTTTTGTCCCCTTTCTTGTGTAGTGGGTGGATGATTGCGCATTTCCATTCCACAGGGATCTGTTCGGTTTCCCAAATGTCTAATATGATCTTGTGGATTCTTCCCGTTAACTTTTCATCGCTTAATTTCCAGAGTTCTGCAATAATTCCATCTTCTCCTGGGGCTCTGTTGTTTTTCAGTGCTTTGATAGCTTCTACTACTTCCTTGGTGGTTGGTGGTTCAGCCTCGGGATTTGGTGTGGATGCTTTGAAGTGGATATCATCTGTGGGACCCTCGCAGTTGAGAAGTTTGTTGAAGTAGTCAGCGAGGATTTGGCAGTTATTCTTCGTATTGGTTTCTAGTGAGCCATCTGGTTTCTTGAAGCAAAGATTGGGTGGCTGGTATCCTATGGTATATTCTTTAAAAGTCTTATAGAAATTCCTTGTGTTATTTTTCTTAAAATCTTGTTCTATTTCCTCTAATCGCCTTTTGTCGTAATTTCGTTTTTCCCTCCGAATTGTTTTTGATGCTTGTTTTCGGATTTCCAGGAATTGTTGCCATTTTTCTGATGTTTTGTTACTATTGAAGTTTTTCCAGGCTTTCACCCTTTCATCAGTTGCAAGGTCCCAGTCTTTACACTGTTATTATTATTATTATTATTATTATTATGTTTGTATGTTTCAAACCTTGGGTTTCCCCAGCAAAAACAATATGGCGGGTCAAGGACCAAAGCACATACTGCCAAGTGTAAAGATGTGTGCAAGAATGATTAGGGATGTGTGCTTGTGTCCATAAATTTCCTAACTATGCGTGTAGTGTTGAGTACCACAGCCTTCTGCAGTTGTGCATAAGTGTTTTTGTGAAGTCCTAGTGTGCTGAGACTGTGGTGCAATGTGTGAGGCACCAGACCAGTGGCAGACAGAACGATGGGTACAACACGTACTCGATCCTGCCTCCACTGCTTCTGGAGCTCGTGTGCTAGATCAGTGTATTTACTGATCTTGTCTGCGTGAGTTTTCTGCATGTTCTTGCTGATAGGCACTGCAATATCAATTAGATAGGTCTGTTTGTTGACCTTATCAACAAGTGTGATGTCTGGTCTGTTGTGATGTATGGTTTTGTCTGTGTGAATGGGGCGGTCCCAGTATAGTTTATATGAGGGTGATTCTAATACGCTTTGTGATATGTACTTGTAGTACGGGACCGTGCTCTTAATAAGTGAATGTTTGTGTGCTAGTTGTTGATGAACGATCGATGCTACCTGATTGTGTCGGTGGAGGTAGTCTGTTTGAGAGAGAAGGGGACAGCCTGATATTACGTGGTCGATCGTCTCATGCGTAGTGTGGCATTTCCTGCATTTGTCGTCATGTGTGTTTGCATCGTGTAGAATGTGTTTCTTGTAGTTGCGTGTGGAGATGACTTGGTCCTGTATTGCGATCATGAACCCTTCGGTCTCCCCAAACAGCTCACCACTCGTCAGCCATCTGTTCGACGCTTCCATGTCGACATGAGGCTGGCTGAGTTCGTGATGATGTCTGCCATGGAGTTCCTTACGAGCCCATGATTCACGCAGCTGCTGAGTGTGGGTGTCAGGGGTGGTGAGTGTTGGAGAAGAGTTTTCGAGGTTCAGGGGTGTGAGGTGTGTGTCAGCCTTGACAATGGCTGAGTGAAGTGAGGAGTCTTCTGCTCTTTGGTGGAAATGTTCCCTAAGTGTATGTACTTGTTTTTCGTGTAGGGTGATGAGGTTGATGAGTCCTCGGCCTCCCTCCTTGCGGGGAAGAGTCATCCTTTCCGTAGCGGACTTGGGGTGGTGCATGTTGTGTTTCGTGAATGTAGTGCGTGTTGCGCGTTGTAGTGCTTCGAGTTCGGTGTTTGTCCATGGAATTATGCCGAACGAATATGTTAGTGTGGGAACGGCAAAAGTGTTGATAGCTTTAATTTTATTTCTGGCGTTGAGTTGTGTTTTGAGGATTTTGTGAACTCGAGCAAGGTATGTGTTCTTCAGTGCATTTTTGATGTTTGCGTTGTCAATGACGCGCGCTTGCTGGAAGCCCAGGTACTTGTACGTCTCTCCCTCTTCCATGGATTGGATGGCCAACCCATGGTCCAGTTCAAAACCCTCCAAATTCGAAGTCTTCCCACGTATTATGTGTAACTTGCGGCATTTGTCAATTCCAAATTCCATCCCAATGTCTTTGGTGAACTGTGTGGTGGCTTGTAGTAAATTAGTAAGTTGTGCATTGTTTGTGGCATAGAGTTTAATGTCATCCATGTAGAGTAAGTGTGTGATTTTATATGGTGTCACAGTGCCTGTGGTAAGCCTATAACCGTGTTTTGTGTTATCTAGTATATGGCTCAGTGGATTCAAGGCGAGGCAGAACCAAAGAGGACTCAAGGAGTCTCCCTGGAAAATACCTCTCCTTATGGGAATGGGATCTGTAGTGATGGAGGTGTTAGAGGTGCGTAGGTGTAATGTTGTGTTCCAACTCTTCATCGTGGCAGCTAAGAATGCAGAGATCTTGGGGTGTATTTTGTAGATATGAAGAGTGTGTAGGAGCCAGGAATGAGGGACAGAATCAAATGCCTTCTTGTAATCGATGTATGCGATATGTAAGCTCCTATTCTTCGCGCGTGCCTGGCGCAGGATTACAGAGTCAATAAGGAGTTGCTCCTTACAACCCTGGGAATTCCTGCGACAGCCCTTCTGCTGTTCGGAAAGAATGTTATATGTCTCGATGTGTGTGTAGATCTTGTCTGCGAGGCAGGAGGTGAGGAGTTTGTAAAGTGTGGGGAGGCAAGTGATTGGGCGGTAGTTTGCAGGTTGCGCTGTTTCAGTGTTCTTGCTCTGTAGGTATGTGACACCCTGTGTGAGGAAACGAGGCATATGTTCTGGGTGTTGGATTATGTCAGTGAGTGTAAGCGCTAGTTTTCCATGCAGGGACGTGAACCTCTTGATCCAGAAGTTCTGGACTCCGTCTGCACCAGGAGCCTTCCAGTTGTGTGCATGTTTTAGTGCTGTCTGTATGTCTGCGAGAGTAATCTCATGGAAGGACATGCAGGGTAAGTGTTCAGTGAGTTGCTGTTCCTCTGTTATCCATGGTGCTTTATCATTGTGGGGGATAGGGTTTGACCACAGAGACGACCAGTATTCATGTAAAGCCTCGCTGTTGGGAGTGTTTGTGTTAGTTGCAGTAGAGGAAGATGTAAGGGATCTGTAGAATTTTTTCTCATTGTATTGGAAAGTGTTGTTCTGTTGTTTGCGCAGAGTGCACTGTTTGTATCTCTGTAATCTTTTTGCAAGTGCACTGAGTTTTTGTTTTAGTGTGTCGAGATGTTCCTGAACCTGGTTATGATGATTTGAATGTGAAGGGCGAGTATTTATGTACTTGAATATCTTTCTAACCTGGGACATAAGTTTCTTTGTTTTGTTTCCTGCACAGTATTGTGTGAGCCTGGCTATGTCTCCTCTAAGGTCGCTGATGCGGCCCTCAAGGCGACGTCTCCAAGGGGGGATGTATTCTTGTGTCCGTGCAGTGGGAGGTATGTTGTGTTGTTTGATTCCAAGTGCCCGAATGGTTCCCTGTGCAGCACAGTAGAGTGTTGTATGTATGTCTTCTAATGTTTGGATGTTGTCAAGGTGTTGTGGGATAGTGTGTGTGTTGAGATGGTATATGACTGTGGCGAGTTGTTTTGATGTGTGTACTTTGGGGAGTGGCGGCCTGAGTGTGGGGTCTGTGCCTGTGTATTGTGCAAGTGCAGTGTAGAAATGATCATGAGCTGCACGTAATATTTCATTAGTTGTATTGTTGGGGCATGTGTACTGAGGGGTAGAGATTGTTTCTGTGTTTTCCATAATGGTGTCTTCTGGTGGGGTGTGGTTTGGTGTCCTGTGGTTGGATTCAGCGACTTCTTCTTTAATTTGTGCGAGTATGCATGGGAGAATAAGATTGTTTACTACAATTGAACGTCGCTGATCCGCTACCCGCTGTTCGCTAAGCCCTAACGATGGATAGCGTGTGGTGAAAGCTTGGTGTAGTGCCTGTCTGTATCCTGTTAGTTGAGTACCTAACTTTGTAACAGTGAAGAAGTCGCGCATAAGATCCTGGTTCATCTGTGGTGACCATCGGATGCGCTGGCGTGGTTTCCCAGTCTTGGTGGTCGCCTGCTCTGACACAGACGAAACACTTCCGACTGTTCGGGCTGGATGGTGTTGCCCGGGCATTGTGGTAGCCATACTACAGGATGGGGTGCCACTTTCTCCACCACCACCTGCGGAAGACTGTAGTATATTTTTCGAACGGAGGCCTCTGCCTAACCCCCGAACGCGGGTGACTTTATCCTGCGCCACACCCGATGCAGCATGATCTATATTAGAACGTGTTCTCATCATAAATGGTTGGACCCTTTAGCCTACCCTAAAGCTAGTGTAGTTCCCGCCCCCACCGCGATTATTATTATTATTATTATTTTTATTTGTATTATTGAATCAAAATGGAGTTGCTGTTTTGACAAAGATAGGACTAAGGTTTAGATGTGCTCGATAAAAACGGAGCAATGAAATTTTCAAGTAAAAAATAAATTAAATCCTTAAACTAGGAATTCTGTTCTATAGTATTTTGTTGGGCTTTGTCAGTTAAAAACTTTCACTGGTTTTTTACTATAAAGTTTTATGTTTAGTTTATTCATATTTTTAATATTCACGATTGTTCGCGGAAATTGACATACGTCGCCTAACATTTCATTTTCATTCATATTTATTTAATCCGAATAATATCGTGTTCTGACAATTTTTGGACTTTTATGCTACATATAAGTTACTAAGCGAATTATTTCAACAAATTTAGATCCATACATCCTGACTGACAAAGTTTGTGCTTTTTGAGATTATCGAACCATAGACCAAAACTTTTTCTTGACTTAGGAAGCAATTTTGATACAATATCTTCAAGACATAACAAAAAGCAATATTTACCTGACATTTTAAAGTTATGTTTATGATATCTAACTTTCCAACAGTGATATTATTGATCCATAGTTCTAAAGCAGCTTAGACTTGAGCTTAAGGCGGATCTGTTGAAGCAGATGAAACGGACAATTTTATTAGGCAATAAAGAAAGGAGAAGATTCTTATATAAAAAAAGAAGCCTCTAATTAAAAAGCTTAAAAAACATTCTGCCTAATTGCTTGAAATTGTTGAAATGTTGATTGAAAGATTTCCCCCTAAAAAAATATGATTTCTGAGAAAGGAATTTGATTACAAATTTAAACATTTTTCATCATTTAACATAATGTAAATTTATTGGAAAAAAATGGCGCCATTATTATCAATAAAACATTCATGTCGTTTAGTATATAATTTTTTCTGAATACATATATAAGGTGGTTATAATTAAAGTTGGCGTATTTAGAGCATTCTGCAGCTGCAACCAATAGTTTGAGAGATACCAAATGTTGTATACACATACTATTCAAAGGATGCGCTCAACGATTCTACAAAAAAAAAAAATAATAGATGCAGTTCCTCTTCGATACACCACTTCCTTTAGGTATCCCCACAACAAAAAATCGCATGGAGTTTGATCAGGAGAACGTGATGGCTAGACAGTAGGGAATATGCGACTAATTAGTCGATCATTGATAGAGTATGCACCAAAGTTTGCACGAACCTTCCAATATGCACCATCTTGCATAAAAGAGGTTGAATCAAGACACTGTCTTTCCTGCAGCTGGGGTATCACAAAGTTCTGGAGCATGTCACGATATCTAGCCGCAGTCACGGAACATGTCTGAGGACCACTAGCAATAATTTCTTCAAAACCAAAAAAAAAGGACCCAGGATAAGCTTGGGCGAATGCAGAGGTATTTCCTGGAAAACGTGTGGATTTTCCTTGGCCCATACACGGCAATTTTGGGTGTTCACAGTGCCATTCAAATAAAAGGTGCTTCGTCGCTCTATTGGATGTCCCATAACCACGACGTATCAACTTCCATTAGCCTCTAGCGGACGATTTTGTAACTTTTTTTTTTTTTTTTTTTTCAGAATCGTTGAGCGCATCCTTAGAATAGTATGTGTATAACTTTTGGTGTCTCTCCGATTATTGGTTGCAGGTGCAGGATGCTCTAAAAAGGCCAACTTTAATTATAACCATCTTGTTTATATAATTAATCCTAATGAAAAATTTCTCTGCTTTTGAAATATACAGTTTCTCATTCGATGATTCAGTATACAAAAAAAAAGTTTATTGTTTTTTTTTTTTTAATTTTTTAATTTAAAGTAAATTGATAAAAAGTATTTGAGTTATGTCAATGGATGGAAATGCTTTGAGTACAATGCGCAGTCGTTTCAATAGATGTGAAATAATTTATGTTATTAGTGATGGAAGTCCTGGATTAATATTATGATGTCCAATTAGTGGTTTTAAAGAGGATGTTAACTTATAATCTGATCACTGAAGCAGATGATATAGAATGAGTTCAGTGCTTTCCTATAATGTTTCTGATTTTGAAAAAACGAAACAAAATATATTCGCTCCGCTCTTAAACTAAGAATTATGTAATTCGAGAAAAAAATTGCGATCCTTTTTTCATATGTAGTTCTGTGATTGACCTCCCTATACGAAAATAGACTGTCACGTCTAATGTTTTTGATTTATTATGTTTTGGCAACTACCTAGTTTTTTAGTAGTTATTGTTGGAGTATTAAAGATTATTGTTACGATATTCATTAATTTGCTTGTTAACATTCACTAATTAATAAAAAGGAGATTACAAGTAATGCATAACATTTAGTATTTGTTTCTGATCGAGTCACAGCTTCGTAAATGTAGTAGA
>JAFIDM010000001.1:111610946-111633050 GCA_023159025.1 Thereuonema tuberculata | reverse complement strand
AATTCAGTAATGGAAATTAACATTAAGTAAGTAAGAAAAAAAATAACAAATGAACTCTAAGAAAGAATTCTTTTGCAAAAATGAAACAGTAAAAAAAAAAAAAAAACCGTTAGATTAGCGATCGCTGGTATGCTCAGAATCATCATTTCGTTTAGATTAACAATTTCGCGAAAATGAGACATACTGTACAAGCAATTGAGAAGACCGTTGATGGAGTGAATTTAGTGATAAGTGTTTCGATTGCGTTTGTACTCATGACGCCCCTCGAGCAGAAAGTTTCTCTCTCTCTTCCTCAACGTAGGAAGTTTAAGATAAGATGCTCTGCAGAGAGTTACCAAAAAAAAAAAGCAAAACAACTCCAAGAACCGGTCCTCCTCTATCTAAACTTGACTTCAGAATAAATTGTTTTCAACATCACTGGTAATTGAATTATTCAAATAAAGGTACAACGACAGTAAAATTGCTTCAGTTTTTCTGTTATTTCAGAAATTGCTTCTGTTATTATTGTAACAAATATCAAATAAGCTTGTTAAATAAAGCTTGGATAACTTTTTATTGCATTTTTTACTGAGGTTGGCAAAATGACTAGATTTGTAATTATTCGACTGTACTTGGGACCGAAAATTTAGATTCTTAATTCCAGAGACGTGACCAGAAATTTGAAGGTAGGTTACCAGAAATTTGAGGGGAGGCCAGCTATGCTGTTCCGATCGGTTCCCAAAAAAGAAAAGTGTTGGGTCCTTTCTCCGGATTGATGAATAAAAAAGAAAATCCAATATGAATTTCTTCTTTTTTTGGATGCAATGGCAGTGATACAATCCACGCACACCTCTTCCTTCGTGACACCAATGATTGTGAAATTGTAACTTAAAATTAGCTAATCTTAAAAAAGCAAAATGATGTAGTGATGTATTGCTTATGATGTAGTGTCTTTTTGTGACACTATTGACTGAGACCAAGGTTCGCCATCTCAACAACTTATGACGTAGTCAGGCCAGAGTGTACAGAGTAGAACAGAAGTTACTAACAACTACAATGTGTAGTCAACAGGTATAACATTGCACTAACACACTATTTATTTTGAGGTAGGAAAGAATATGGAACCTCCCAGTCTAAACCAAAAAACAAGAAATACACAATAAAAATAAAGAAATTCAGGTGCTAGTGTCAATCCTGTTTACTTGTGACTACTCTCAACTGATGATCGGCAATTGACCATGAAACAGACTGTTTTGAGATGTCATTTGTCACTTGTAAACACTGATTCTGAACTTTTATTGTGTTCACACTATTTATTTATTTTTTATTGGTCCATAGATTTTTAAATTGACTAATATTTCAACAAGAAGATAAGGCAATTTGGGCACAAAATTTAACAGTAAATAACCATATCAAGAAAAAACCTTTTACTTGAAGTTGAGATGTAGCATCTAACTGTTAATGACTTTTGCACCTCTGTATATTAAAGCAAAAGATAGGAACTCTTCATAAACTAAATAAAAATAAATCCAAATAATTTTTAATTCAATCTATTTAATTGATCTATTGGTAAACTTTAGAGTTGTCCAATCCTTGTATTTTAGAGAATCGTGATTTCTTTTATAAACACTGGATCTACTAGAAAGATAAAAAAATATTACACCTTTTGAGTCAACTAAATCCCTGAGACATCTGTTTCGAGCTTATTAGGATCTCTCCAGACAAGAAAAAGAAAGAGACCGCTATAACTTCTCCACTTATAGTTTTGCCATTATGAGTCTATGTATCGATTCAAAAACTGCTTATTGGAAATGGTATGAATAATTTATTAATGGCGAAGTGAAATGAAAAGCCGATCTTCAGTTATTTAAACACTTGATTGATTGAATAAATATTAACTTAGTTGCATTTCCTCTTGATTTCGTTAACCCAATTACTTTAAGTGAATCCAAGTGAATGATGCCTTTGATGTGGATTCTATCACCAGTGGCCATCTTCTGCTTTGTTGATTATAGTTTTGAAATTGAAGGAATTAATTACACATGGTAATTGGTATCAAATACAAAGACCAATCGATGAACTACTTTTCCTAGACGTTATTGGAACCAGAACGAGTGTTTAATTGAAGCTGTTTATTAATAATAAGGAAAGACTTTTCACTCAAGTAGTTTCCTCTCGATCTTCATTAATTATATCTTACCTGATTTGTAATTAGGTAAAGATTTTGTTTTCAGTTGCTACTAAAGTTCGTTTCAGATTTATTTGGCACTCTAATGGCAATTAAAGAAAAAAGTAGATGCCGAAAATCTTTTTTATTTTACCGGCTACATTAAAAATGATTTCCATTTGAACAGTTAAAAAAAAAGCAAAAGTTAAATGAGAAAAGTCAGTGGTTTCTCCTTATAAAATAAACTAATCTATACCGTTCTTTAGACATGTCGAAATCTGGCTGTGTCAATATAACATTTGGAGCTCAATGGATCAGCATTAAGCTTTCTAAAGTAACAGGTAGCTTCTAGATGCTTCTGAATATGGAGTTAGGAAGGAATGCAAACCACCGCTACTACATGTGAGTACTACATCTGAGTACTTAGTATACTTATACTGAGTATACTTATACTTAGCTATTTACCTCTCAGTATAAATATACTAAGTACTGAATCTGGGCTTTAATAATGAACGATTTGACTATTAAGCTTGCTGGAAAATGATGCAGTTCAAAAAAAAAAAAAAAAGAAAGAAAAAAGAAACCTTATCTATGCATTAATGCTATCCCAAAGAGCTATTCTGGTGCAGTTCAAGTAAAACTGCTATCAATCTAATGATCTGGCCACCAAGATAGCCGGTCTTGAAACCTATACATCTTTGGGCTATAATTGCAAACAGCTTATTATCTCTCGTTCACTTCCCTTTGCGTAACATTTATGAAGACAATTTGTAGTATTGGATCTTTATGAACAACCTCGAACGACGTTAACAGATTTGTAGGTAATTTAGAAATCCAATGAAATGATCTGGTATTGCAAATATCATTCTCGTTTCATTTTAATATTTTATTTCTATCTGATGATTCTCATTCCATACATGCAATACGCTACCTCTATCCATAGCTGCATTGTGAAACTGAAATCTACGACAAAGTATGATGTACTTGCCAGACAGCAAAGTTGATAGAGATTTCATATCTCTAGGTGAGGAACAAGATAATGTAATCAGTCGATCTTTTTAACAGTCAAGTGAACACTCAACATATCAAATGTAAAGTTAAAGGTTCCCATTAAGAAATTAAATTCTTGGACTAAAAATGTAAATTTGGATTAAATACCTAGGGGATAATTATGTAAGATTTGAAATGAACTTAGAAATTAAAGGCATTATCAGGGATGTCTCCACGATAAGAAAAGGTATTTTTCTGAGTTTGAGAAGGGTGCATTGTTTGTTTTCGTTATGCTTATTTAAGAAAGGGGCAAGTAATGTCAAATAATCACTTATAACAATGAAATGATTGATATTTTATTCCCTTCATATCCAGCAATTTCCTGGCTAACGAAGTGTAGAACTATTTTAACCTTTCAAATTCAAACTTTGCAGTCATTTCATCAAAATGTGATCACACTATCGAGTCACTAATTCACGGACTTCACTCACTCGGAGAAATGAGCAAAATGTGTTTTGGCCTTCACTGTTAGTTTTTTAGCGGCCCCAAGAATACAGCTTGCCTGTAAAACCGCTAGGGGACCGCTCTTGCAAAGAACGTGGCTCTTGCTCTGTCCTGTCTGTATGTCACACTCTGTATTCATTATGCATTGAATAACCGAAATTTGTAAAGCTAATGAAATATCAATCATAACAAAAATTTAGGGTCATTGGTATACAAAAAAAAAGGACGACAAAGAAATTATGGAATCTGCAGCAGTTATATACAAATTAAAATGTAGGTCCTGCAATGGAATTTATTTTGGAAACACAGGGAGAAAATTAAGAGAGCGTGTAAAAGAACACCTAAGCGCAACTAGAAACAGCCATCCAGAAATCTCACATTGGGCCCACCATTCAATATCATTGGGACATGATCCGGACCCAATCGTACAAATAGTATACAGAAATGTACATAACACAGAAACAAGATTTAAGTTAGAGGTTTGTGTAATCAATACCTTTAAACGTTTCAGCAAGCAAAAAAGTATAGAGATTAGTCAGTTAATGCTTGAAAAATTCAAAAATAATTGTAAAGACATTGCACGATTTCAATAATGTTTTTATTTTTATTATTTAACTATGTAAATGATCCTAGATAGTTTTTCACTCATAATATTTAACGTGAATGATTCTGTATTGTTTCTAATTATAATTACAATATATGATTATAAGTATCATATATGATTTGACGTTGTTAATATTCAATTCATAAATACTTTGTTTTTATGAAGAATATTGTTGATATCAATAAGCCTGACGAAGCAGATAGTGTCATCTGCGAAATATAGTTAAGTTTAAGAAGAAGAAAAGATGTTGTGGTTTTTATTTCTAATATTAATTATCTTGTTTTTTATTAGGATGGTTTTCACTCATATTTCTTTTCTCTTTCATGAGTACCCGGTTCCCGTATTTTCTTTTTCTTTATGATAATACTGTGCTAATAATAACTGTCATGGAAGCGTGTCTGGAACCGCATATCTTCCTTCAAAAAGCCTCAGGACTCTTGGGTTGCTGACCTCAGACTTATGCCTCCACAATATAAAAAAAAAAACAACCTTTATATTAATTTCTTTACTAACATACCCCATTCACTCATTTCCTTCTTTAATCTATATTTGGAAAAGGAATTTCGCAATCCAATAAGTACAGGAGATTACTTATTAATATAATCTTTGTGATCTTGCATACGGATTTGATTGCTTTAATTTAATTTCGTTAACCGTAAAATGAAGGGAAATAAAGATGATGAAAATCATTTCAATCTCACTTATTATTCAGGAAATCGGAAAACGATGCATGACTTTCGTATTTGTTCGTTAGAAATTGGTATTGTTCTATATGGACGACGTCTGATTCTTGTATTTGGTTTTTGTAATTCGTGGTATTGCTTGTTTTTTTTTTCCCCCCTTTCTTCTTTGTAAAGTCATAACTCCATGAATCCATTGGCTTAAATGTTTCTGTTGTTGAATTTAACTCCTGTTGGAAATGAGTTTCTTTCTTTTTTTTTCTTTCTTTCTTTCTTGCTTCCATCAACAGTTTGTGCCGCTATCGTTGCTTTTATGGAGATGAACTTCTACTTCTATCTTGCCTGGCTGTTAGACTTCCATTGACCTCGACGGTCGCTCCCTCTTGTGTCAGAATTCAAAAAGAACGGAATGATGTCCTCTGCTTCTGACACAATTGGATTTCAGTCTAAATTTCCTTCTTAAGAAATCCTTCCGCAGATGGATAGAATTAGTTCCCATTACTTTAACAAAAGATCCAATCGGAATCGAATCAAGCGAAAACAAATTCAAACAAAAGCCTCAATTTCTGTCGGAACTATTGTAAACGAGTGCTTATTCTTAAGTCAAAACGGTAAGAAATAAGATCACGAAAAATAAAAAAATATATGAGGAAAACTTGAGTTCGAAATTTATAAATATTTTGAAGTTTGTGGAAAGTAATTACATTCTTCGTAAACTTTTTTAAAACTTTTAAGTTTTAACTATTATCTTAAGATTTCAAGTAATTTTTTTAAAAAAATGAAAGATTTGTTGGAAGCTATACAAAAGTATATTCAGTATATTTGATGACGTACAAAAAAGTTTGGTAATTAAGCGTTAGAGGCTAACTTTGAAGTTTGATTTGAGTGCGGATATAGAAGGAAAGAAAAGAAAGGATAAGTGTTAAGTATGTATGTATGTATGTAGTGAATGTGGGTGGCAGAGAAGCCAATCACTGCGACCGAAGGGTCTATTGTACTATCCCACAGGAAATAAGGACAGACGGAGAGAAAGACTGAGAAAGTATGGTGGGAGAAGTACAGGGGAAACGGGAGAACCCCGAGAAAACCTGCCCAGCGCGGATCGTCCACCATCACGAAACCCACATGAGAACCGAACCTCAAGTGTCAAAGTAAAAGTGTAATTTTGAATAATAAATTGATGACCGAGCACTTAAAAGAACTTACATAACCGCAAATCGTTTATAATCCACTTGTGAAGAATTTAATAAATTTGTTAAACTTATATAGTTATATTAAAGTCTGGAATTACTGAATTACTATTCTACACTATGTGATTCAGATACCACAGCCATAAGTTATTAGATAAATACGTTAATGATAAAAATGTAGGTCTGTTGACATTTAAACTCCGCTTTTGTACTTATATACCACCGATATTACAAAAATCTTTATCTGAAGTTTGTAATTATCCATCTATTAGATATATATCGAAAAATAGGAGTTAAAAAAATCCTTAACAACAGGATTGAAAAAATTGCAATGCAATTTAAATCAAAATACGATTTGTTGGGCATGTCTGTCCGCCTCCCATTTTTGTCTACGCTCGTACCTGTTACGTAAATTAATTCTAGTACATCATTTAATAAATGCTAATGGATTTTATTTTTATTTGTTTATTATTTTGTATGGTATAATAGCGTAAATAAACGGCGCAGTTACAATATTGCTAAAGATACTGTAATATCCTAAAGTACTATTAGCTAGCTATGTATTATCATATTACAGTTAAGTTAAAGTTGCGATCAGGCCCAGAGGACCGCGCAATGCAACTGGAGGGTAGGCTCCAGTGTTCAGAACCTACGGGACAAAGTTGAGGACGGGGGGTCGGCCCGTCGCTCGCCCGCCTTTAACTCCCGGGAAAGAAACCCGGTACCCATTCTATAGAGGGCTGGGTAGACCCTAGGGCCCGTTTGGAGGAGAAAGAAACGTGGAAAAATTCCCGTCCTCCGCCGAGGCCGGGAATCGAACCCGCTACCTCCAAACCGCAGCCAAGCGCCCTTACCCACTCGGCTACCGGGCCCATCATATTACAGTACATATAGATATTACCATTACATGTAACTATTATCATATTAAAAGTAGGTGTAACCGTATTAAATCTATATTCATATCTCTGATGTATGTAAACGTTCATTTAGGGGAAGGTGTTGTACCTTTGACTAGTTTTCACTAAATGAATTTTCTAATTTTTGGTACTCAAGTAAACCCTTACCTGAATGGATACATGTGATCTTCACGCATCTTGCCATCAACTGCATGTGTTTTATATATTATATTTTCAGCATAAGTATTTTATTTTTATTTTACAAAAAAACTATACCTTGTGGTCAAAGGTACCTTTGACCGGAGGGTATTGTACCTTTTGACCAGGTGGTAGTGGAAACTGACAGTTAGATACAACTTATTTAATTAACATTTTTATTCAGAAATTGTATACATTTGGCAAATATATGCAATTCAAAGTAGAATAATAAAACATGAAATAAATTCTAATGGCTTAAGTAGCCTACTCCTGCCCGTTTACTCTACATTATACAATGAAAAATCAATGTCTATCTCCAAAAAATAGACATTCTTTTAGTCGAGCTGCGCCGCCAGCTGTGGTTGGATTTGGTAGCCTGGCCAAAATATCTTGTAGTTCTATGTCGTAGAGCTGGTTATCTTCTTGGATGAATTTCGCCATCTTCGGTAGTTTTTTCAAATATTTAACTTTAAAATAATCACATGCTGTTTCTTTTAATTGGGCCACAAAGTATTTCTTGATTTTTTTTTTGTCAGCTTGACAAGGACATAACTTTCTTCAACTAAATCTTCTTTTTCAAAGTTTAATTCCTTCTCCAGCTCATGGCATTCATCTGAAAGATCGAAAACACTTTCCCCCGATGAATATTCAACATCAGACTCAAAGTCGTGGACAAACAATCGATTGTTTACTTTCTTTGGATAAGATTTGGTAAAAAAAAAAAATTTGGCAAAAAATATTTAAATTTCCATCTTACATAATGCTTAAATGACTGTAAGTAAAAACATTTACATATTATTAAATAATGTTGTACCTTTGACCTGGTCAGAGGAACAACACCCTGCTGTGGTCAAAGGTACAACATCAGTCAAACTTACGTTTCACGCCATGCTACAATTTTTAGTTTAATCCAGTCATCTTAAAAGTCCTAACAATTAATCTATAGGCATATATGTATTACTCATTATTGTTAAAATAACAATCAACTGTAAACAAACAATATTATTAAAGAAACATGCACTTGCAAAATACTTACTTTTCGGTGATAGAATTGGAAAAATATTTTTCACTCCTTGCAAGTCAAAGATCTAACTGCTACTAAAGGTTTAAAGGCGCAAATAGTGGGAATATTACACATTAAACAGAAAAGCTTTTAAAGTATGCTGATAGATGGCAAAACTAGCAAGGGTGGTCGAAGGTACAATCGGTCAAAGGTACAACACCTTCCCCTACATATCTTATGAAGTAAGTTCATTTATTTATTTGTAAATTGAGAAAGTATTGTTTTTTTTTTAAAAAGTTATCAATGTATTATCTTTGAATTGATTGCTTCATCTAAAATTACATTCATTAAAATTTACTTACAACAGTTTTAAAAAAAAAGTAATCTGATAACCTCAGATTTTCACACTAGCTTTACTCATACAATAAATAACCTTTTTATTGCTATTACTAATGTAACTTTTTTATATAAAATGATTATAATTTATTAAACATCAATTCATTAGAAACTGCTGAAAAATTGATCGATTTTAATTAAACTTTTTTTTTTCAATGAAATTTAGTGAAACGAGGAAATCTAATAAGAATGATTCGATTTGATACTTACAGACTGACTGACTTAACAAATCAGTGAATGAATGGATATGAGTGAAGCGTAAAATTATTTTTAGATTTATTTGAAATTTATCCAATTTATTTGAAATTTATCCAATTTATTTGACACAATATATTTTGGAATAATTTAAACCCATCTATAAATGATGTTAGGATGTTTTATATTAATTTAGTTAATTAGAGATTTTCGTGATGGTGGACAGGTTCTGGGCAGGTTTTCTCGGGGTTCTCCCGTTTCCCCTGCACTTCTCCCACCATACTTTCTCAGTCTTTCTCTCCATCTGTCCATATTTCCGTGGGTTAGTACAATAGACCTCCGGTCGCAGTGCTTGGCTTCTCTGCCACCCATATTCATTACATAACATAACATTACATAATTAGAGATTTTATAGTATCGTTGTTAAATGCCTGAATGCCTAACTTGGCCTGTTTTACAAAACGAAATTTGATTTTTAACCTATTTTAAAGGAAAGCGAAATAGGCGTACCCAGGAATTTAGAATGGGAGGAGTTTTAGGTAGTTACCGCTAACGCTCAACCAAAAGAAAAAAAAACTTCTTGTTCTTTCACGGGTGGGGTGGAAGTTATAGACGAACTGATGAACCTTTCAATCAAAATCCCAGATTTCTACATCTACATTTCTACATGTATGCATGTATGTACATTACATATGAACAGTATGTATGCATGTATGTACGTTACATATGAACAGTATGTATGCATGTACACTAAATATGAACAGTAGGTATGCACGTACACTAAAAAATGAACAGTAGGTATGCATGTATGTATGTACACTAAATATGAACAGTAGGTATGCATGTACACTAAATATGAACAGTATATATGCATGTACACTAAATATGAACAGTAGATATGTATATGTATGTACGAGTATTTATATATGTATGTTCATGTGTGTTTGCCCCTCTCTTATTAACTTTTAAGTGACTAGATCTCTTTCTGAAATTCAGAATTTTGAAATTTACATAAATAATATATATTTATGAGAAATTTATTGACGGATTTTTGTTTGCTATCGATACATTTTAATCGATTAGTAATCCACCTCATGAGCTTGTTTTGGTTTCAATTAAATTTACTTCCAAATCGGCAACATAAGTACGCAAATTTAAATATATTTTCTTCAGAAGATGGAAAATTTACATATTTTTGTTTGTATTCTTTTTACTATTTTTAAAAACAAACAGAATAAAAAAAAACAAAAACATTTAACTAAAGTGCACTTTAAATTTCTTTCCGCAACTTCTTGTTTTCAGCTCAATCTTTCAAAATTTCGTTATTTCAAGGTTTCTACTGCTGTTTTATTTGTGTTTATAAAGAACTTTCTGACTTTACTAAAACTATTTTCCATTGCTTCTGAAACAGGAACAAATGGAACAAATGGTGAAACAGCAACGAAACAAACAATGCAAAATCCTTTAAAGCAGGCACTGAATATTCATCATGTTATTGTAGTCTCAGTCTCCCAAAATTATTCCACAGGATTTATGTCACGAGAGACACCGACATCTAATGTCCTATTTAGTGAGACTTAAGTCCAGTCTCTTCGGTCATACATTCATTAAGAAGAGGAAATCATCATTTGCGTGATAATAGCTGCTCGTAAAAATTCCAAAACGAAATCCCTAACTCTAGCGCTAGTAAAGATGTTTGGATCTGTAACTGGATTCCTTCCCATCCATCACTTTAACACGATGATGATGAAGACAAATTCTTTTCAGATCAGGTTCGAGTGGGAATTTGGACTCATCCCTAAACGCTTTTATTCAGCTGAGGTCCAAGTGGAATGTTCACGACAAGAGTTTAACCTGGCCGTGATCCAAGTTGTCTCTCCGGTTGATGGTCGAGGCCGTCGTGTCCTTTCTTCCATGAAACTGATTCACACCTTCGTTCGGTCTACGAGGCTGAGGTCCTGGATCTTTCGACCATAGCGATAGATAGGCTTCTTAACTGTTGGCCCTCGAATCTCTAACTGCATATTTTGCTGTTTTATTGCCAGTTACTTTCGTCGATGTTATCAGTTTAAAGAATATTGCGGTTGAAATATAGAATTCAATAAAAAACAATAACAGAGACTAAAAAAGAATCTTAAAAATTAAAAAGTACCAATTGTGAAAAAAAAAAAAATGTAAATATTTGCAGATCTTTGATGTAAAATAGCGTAATGGATTTGTTAAGTCCACAATACGTTATAAAAATTGATTATTATAACGATTTTTGAATTGTGATAAACCGAATCAAAATTATAATGTATTATAAAAATCATTTAACTTTAATGCACTAATACATTTTAAAAGTAGTTAATTCTTGCAGAACAATGATATTCTTAGAAACAATGATATTTATAGTGAAGACAATAAAATAAAATAACTTTTTTTTTTTTTTCGTTTTTTTAATTCCGTATTTGCAAATGTTATCATTTCAAGTTTAACATCTTCATAATTGTTCCTTAAATGTTACTATTGTCGTATAAATATAATACTGTTTTCAATTTTATTAAAATTTATTATTTTTTTTTTATATAAAATCGAATAAATTGAGAAACGACAACACAAAAAATGCTCAACAACTTTTGCAATAGATGAAAAAGAGATTTAACGTGCCTGATGATTCAAAGAAATGAGTAAACAAACGAAGGGCACAACGCTACAAGAAACGCTTTTTCATTTATGAACATACGGCTTAGTACTTTTTACATGATTTTATGAAATTCCCTTAGAGCCTAGCGAGTTGCAGGCCAGGGAACAATTGTATTTTTTAATTTTGTTAATTTTTGGTTAGGATTTCTTCGGAGGGAGGTACCGTTCTCGGGAGCGAGACCCGGGATACTAACCTCTCGCACCTTCTGACTCTATCATCGGTGGAGTTTGGCTGGCTGATGCGTCTAAGACAACTCAGGCTGCGAATTAGAGATGGGCAAAGCCGTTCTTTTTACTGAACTAGTTCTTTTGAGATAGTTCTTTTTATTAAACTAGTTCAATGAACTAAGTCGTTCTTCTTACCTTAACAGCCAAAAAAAAAAGGTTTTCAAATACTTTTACAACCAAAAAAAAAAAGGTTCTCCAATACTTAATATAAAACGAAATAAACCAATTCCAATAGCCAATAGTGGAGTGGTAAAAGAACGAACTAGTTCATTTGATTTAGGTCGTTCGTGAACTATAGTTCTTTTCATGAACTAGTTCATTTGAACTAGGTCGTTCATTGAACTAGTTCTTTTATACGAACTAGTTCAATGAACTAGTTCGTTCACGAACTACCCATCTCTAGTGCGAATCCTTTTTTGTAGCGTTGTGCTTTCGTTTTTGCAATAGGTTAGCCTACTTTCTCTATTGGAATTGGATTGGAGAGGTTCTTGAAATCAGTCAGTTTGTTTGTAAGTGTTTCCGCCGCCCTTCCATAATAAGTTTTGAACTATCAGATGGGTCTTCTTGTACCTTGGTATGCATATTCGAGGAATAACGATGATCCTTGGCGAGAAATTAGCATGAGAAAAAAAATTATCATAGTAAAAGCATTATACTCTAGAAAATGCATTTCTATCCTATTTCTATTGTATTTGTTATATATCTGTACAGTTATTAGGCCAACTTGTTTTCTACTTAGTCTGTTCTGCCAGTTACTATAAATCCACAGAAAATCTGTTAGTAATAGCTTCGCAGTTATTAATTGAAATTTGCCTTAGGTATAACTTTTTATTGTACTATTTTCTATCTTCAACTAGAGCCAATAAATCAATCAACCAAACAGCTGCCATTAATGGATAAGAATACTGATTGGCAGAGTTTTGAAACAAAACTTTCAACAGTTCAATTTCAGCCGTTGTCCATAAAGAGACAACATATAATATCTACTTAGATTTTTGTTTTAATTTCAGTTTATCCTAAAAAAGTCACTTTAATAAGTAGTTTGATTTTTAACTTCAAGTTAAGCTATCATATCTGCTAATTTGTTACTTAAAACTTTTATAGAACTTACACAATTCGAAGTCAATTAGAAATTAAAAAAAAAAACTGGACCAATTAATTATTGTAATAGTAAACATTTAAAAAAAATTCAGAAATTTGTTTAAATAAAAAAATATTAAAACAAAAAAGTTTTCTCATTTACTTAAATACTAAGAAAATTTATTACTGTTTAAAAGTAAACCTAAGATTAAAAACATAATAAGGGAACTTTAAATGTTAAAACTCTAAAATCTTTTGATGTGGCCTGAAAGCTGAGTTATGGGTGTAGTTTTCCCACAACATAGCACGGGAGTAGAGCTGGTCTTCTTGGGCTCGAAATTCTTTGTTTCTGATCGGATCGTAATTCCTTAGTAACTAAAACTTCAAATAAATGTTAAAGTTCTCACCCTACCCTATCCCCCCCAAAAAAACAAAACAAAAAAAACAAACTATAATTTGAGACAAATATCCTGAATAACAAAAGAAATCATATTAGAATTGCAGAAATCAAACTATTGGAATTTACATAAATACTAAATTATTCAAATAATAAGATTATTAAGAAATAGAAACAAACCAAATTACAAGCATTGATGATTTACGTTTATATATATATATTTATATTATTTTCTTTTATTAGTCTGCTTTCCTAGAACAGTGAGATTCATCAAATTACCCTAACTCTCTCAGCCTGTTTCCCCATTCCCCATCTTCCTATTTTTTCCCCCCAACTTTTGAATCAGTGTATCGATCTTTTTCAAACGTGTATGCAAATTTAAGGACTACCTTAATTTATTTTTGAAATGCTTTCTGTGACTGCCGTTGTAGCAAATTCAGCCCTTGAAGGTCACAAAAAAGAAAGGTATTAAAACCACAACAACAAGATATTAGATATTAATCCTCATAGTTAATCCATTAATTCCGCGTGCTTTGATGTGATTAAAATTAATCGGATTTAAGCAACTTAAGTAATGTGGGTTGATTTGTTTTTTAATGGAAAATTGCTATTTGTTTTTTACAGATATTATAATTTAAATAATTTAGAGATTTCTCTTTTTTTGTAGTTTTTCCTGACTTAAAGAAAAAAAAAATATAATATTTTAAAGAAAACGAATCTAAGTTAATTGAGGTTTTTTTTCAAGAATTTCTTGTTTTTTTTCTGTAATTTATTGTACATACTGTTTTTGAAGTATGACTCCAAAATGTTTAATTATAATCTAGAAAGGAGGTGATATCGGAGCTTTCAATATTTCCTTGAAATATTTTCCAATGCCAATTCTGTTTCCATACCAGTTTCCTTGAATTGCTAATAGAAAAGACAGAACTCTTTTCGTTTTCAATATTTTATTTTCTCTTTTCCCATCGGCGCTAAACGTTCCAACCAATTAAGTTGAGAAAATCGGCCAAATCCTTGAGTCACAGCGCCATCACCAAAGCGTCGCATTGAATTACAGCAATGCACGAGAGAGGTCGCTTTGTTACGAAATCAAAAATCCATTAAATCCCGAACAGAAATGCTTTTATGAATAAGCAGTTTTCCGATATCGACGAACGTTGACGGGTTTCAAAATGCCTCCAAAATGGTTCTTTTTTTTTTATTTTCTCAAGGAAAATAATTAAGTCAATTAAAAGAATAAAACTGTTCGAACTAATTAAAAGGAAGTGTGTAATTAATTCGTGGACAATCAACTTACAGAACTGAAATCACTAAAGCCAACTCTTTGTAGAAAAAAAAATTGATTCTTTCCACAAGAAGTAGTTTCTCTGATAAAGCGAAACATAACATGATATCGGATTTTTCTTATCTATAACACGTGTTTTAAAGAGAAAGGCCCTGTTAAGTAACCTTCTGGCAAAACAGACGAGTAATATAGTCATTCATTTTCATAAAATTGGAAAGAAAAAAATGAAGAAAATCTGTGGTTCTCCGTAAATGACAATGTTAGAAACCTGTGTATTATTTAAAAAAGACAGTATGTGTAAGAAAGATAAAGAGACAAGCTTTCGAAATCTGAATGAAAGAAGGTTATGCAAGCTTACTTTTCTTTTACAAAATGTTCATGCTTTCCTATGATTCTGAAATAAAAAGTCAGTTATTATTATGAAAATTTTAACGTACGGGAAGTAACAATAATAAGATGACATATTTCTAGATGCCCGAAGTAAACGGCTCTCTTCCTCAGATAGAAAAGACCAACAAAAAAAAAAAAAAAAAAAAAACTTTTTTTTTGGTCTTTTTGTTGGTTTGAGGAAGAGAGCCGTTTACTTCGGGCATCTCAAAACATGTCCTTTTATTAAATAGTTTATTTTTTTTTTTATGTATTGTGCGATATTGGTCATTTTATTTCAGTTATTATTAGTTTTCATCTAATAATTACCGGTATACTAAAAATACGAAACATTCGAAATAATAACAGTAACGATAAAAACAAACTATCATGAATATAAATTAACTTGTCTGAAACATTGACAAGTTCCTCCCAACCAAAAAAAAAAGGTCATTTGAAAATAAATAGAATTCTTCAGTCCTGGCATTTAGATCTTTTTCAATTATAATTCTCTTTTACAAAATTACAACTTATAAAAGTACCATCTCTCTTATAACACAAATCCTTATTGTGGCACGAATAAAAACTACGTAAAAGTATTATCAAATCATTTTACTGTGAAAATGCTTAAAAAGGGAGAAATCAAAGACAATCAAAAACAAGAGAGGCAATTTCAATTTATGTAAGTATTACGTAGGGATATATTTTTAATATTTTATAATACTGAATTTCCTTTTATCCAATTAAAAAAAATTGGTCATTTTTTTTTTCTTGTTTTTTTATTTTTTTTATTTTTTTTTTTTTTAGCTACTTAAAATGAAAAAGAAAAACCCTTTTTTTTTCCTTTTTTAGTCGTTTAAATTTTTTTTTTTTTTTTTTTTTGGTAAATCCTTAGAAATCCAGATTTTTACTTCCTTTACAAAGAATCTAATAAATAACTTTTATCTCTCTTCTAAATCATTTTCTAACTGAAAAAGATTTATCACACTTGCAAACAACATGACCATAACAAAATGAATTGCTTTCATCAAATGATTATTCGTACAAATTCAGTGGGATAAATGCCAAAAATAAATGTTTTGAAGAGCGGGACGGATAATATGGTATTCACAGTTTGTCATTCATCAGCCTGAAAGACAATTGAAATGAACACGTTATTAATACTAGTATTTCTACAATCTGGAAGCAATAGATATGACTTTGTGAAAGCTAAAGTCTCCAATAGTTACCCTAAAAGTGAAAGTTGTTTACTGCTCTAATTTTCAGTATTTAAAACTCATCCACCCCAATTCCAACAATAGATCTCGTTACAGTAAGAAATGATTTAGTTGTACTTATTTCTGTATTTGTGAACTTATAACAATATTTCTTCCCTAAGGGAAATTTTTAATCGTGATCATTTACCCGTCATAATTTGTCGTCACCCCTCCCTTTTTTTATTCCTTTGTAACTTACATGCTCGTTAAAAATTTCCCTTATGTATATATATATATCTTTCTTATAGTTTAATCCTTCGTAAGCCAGCAGTGGACTGGCGAGGATTAACTAATTGCCCTTTTTTATTTTTTTATTTATTTTTTGATGTTTTTTATGTAAAGGATCATTCTTGTATTTACTTTTGTTTATATACGTATTTTCCTGTGATCTTACTGACACTGGGTGAATCCAACTGATGACTGATAATAACCCAGAAACAGGCTTCCCGGTGTCAAAATAACCAAAAGCAGCCTGTGATTGTTCTTTGTTATGCGTTTTTAACCCCTTTTTATTCCTTAATATTTCTTCCCCTCAATATTCATCGTATTTGGTCAAGAATCAGGTCAACAGGATTTAATAGTTCGTTAAAACGGATACTTTGACAAGAAATTCTGCAATTACTAATAAGAAGATGGATAATATCAACAACTCTCTCATAACTAATATAAGCAAAGAGAAAAGGTTTATGTTGTCTACTGCACTGATTCCCAAGTTTGTTTTTGCTCAACAACATCTTATTTCGCTGTAAAGGGAAGCCTCCATTCCTTACCCCATCATATTTGTAATCAACGAAATAAAGGAAAATAAAACCTTTAAACATGTATTATATATGTGCGAATTTTAATGTGTGTACGAAGTCATTAAAAAAGTCTTAAAAAACACACAAATGGACTAAAATAAAATTAAAAGAAAGTAAAATTAAAAACGAGACAGGACAAGTTTAGGGCCCGTGACGGGCCCGAATTTTGTCCTGTCTCGTTTTTAATTTTACTTTCTTTTAATTTTATTTTAGTCAATTTATGTATTATATATATAAATGATGACTGATTTTAAATATAGCGTCGAATAGTATCTAGAAAAGATTAAAAAAAAAATGACGCTTGTATTTATATAACAATGAAGTAAAATTTTCAAGTAAAAATTAACTAATAGCGCTGCAATTTCTAAATTTCTGTAATGTACAAGTGTGTGGATCATCTTTCTTACAGTATTAGAGCGGCTAGATATATCGCTACTGCTTATAGGCAGTTGAATGTAAGTTTTAAGATGAAAAACGAGACATTCCAAATTATTGATCTGAAAATTTCAGATTTATTTTTGGCTGATAGTTTTCTATCGTTCTGGCATTAAAACATCATCCCTTAATTCTCTCCCCACCAAGTTTGTGGACTGCTGGCCTAAATGTATAACAAGAGTATTCTTGAGACGTATATGTCTGATCTTTCCATCCTATCACTTTCATGTAACAAATTCGAAATATAATTGATTTTATATAATTTAGTGAAGCTGTTTGAACCGTTTCTGATTAAAGGGATGATCAGCAATAAAATTATAGTTATTGTTATAGTTATAATTTTTTTTTATTTCTTTTACTGGGATCATCCAGGCTGCAATGCTTTATTTATCTTTATTTTTTAGCAAAGACCCTTCGCAATTCTTGATTTTTTTTGAGACTTGCTGTAAAACTTGTTTTTATTATTATTATTTCCTTTGTTTCTAATAACTCTGCAGTCATATCCAAATGCTACAACTTTCAATTTATGTTTTTTTTAGTTTTTAAGTTCTTTAATTTAAGATCCTGATAGATCGAATAGTACAGGTGTTTGTCTGTGCCTTGATGAGCTGTTCGATCTCAGTAAAATTAGGAATTCTCTCCTCACTTGTTCCATTTGAAGCCTAGGGTTAAGCTAGCCATCTGTCAAATAATGCTTTCCTGCAAGTAACAGTGAAAGAACTTAGCATTTAATCTGCATTGTATCATTTTTTTATCAAATTTTGGAGCCTACACCTTCAGTAATCCTTAATACGTAGTGAGGTTTTTGATTGTTATTATTTTTTCTTTTTTTTTTTTTAATAAATACAGAAATTATCTTCCGAAATTGAATATTAACTCAGCCTCTTTCTTTCATCAGACACCGCATAATTTCATTCTACAATACCTCATTTATAATTTCAGCTATCAAAAATATGTAGAATAAAATAAATATATTCTTTTCTTTAAAACTCAACTTATTGGTATCATCAAATAAACAAATAAGCTTCGTTTTACAACTCAGTAATTGCAACACTTTTTCAATAATTTTCTGTGAATTATTCATGGCGTTTTACGAACCTGGACATGATATCAATTTCCCTGCGAAGGGGACACAGGATGGAACAGCTCTAACACCATTTGCTTTCCTGAGCTTTATCGCTTTGAGGGGTTTCACCCTCTTTAGAATCAATGTGTTCCAGAGACTTCACTTCCTCTGTCATAATTTTGAATTTAGATGTTTTCAGTGCAAGCAGGCTTTTAATCTCAGACACACTTCCCTTAAGTGCTCTAATTATTATCATTACAAAAAACAAGGCTGCCATCTTGATAAGCAATAACGAATTGACCAGGAATAGATTTCCCTTTTTAATAACAGCCATTAAGGAAATTTATGTCCAAAGTGGGTGATTCGCAAGATGGCCGAAGACTGTTTTGTCCATAAAACCCTCGAACCGTTAATTAAATGGAATTTGCTTAGAGATTTCTTGGATAAGATGGAACCTCTCGTTTGGTAGTTCTAAGTATCTAATGAAATTACGAAGTCTTTGTTATTTTTGTTGATGTTAATTTATTCTTAAAAATTCATTTATTTTAAGCTTACTCTTTATAGTCAAATTTCTTTAAATTTGACATTGCACTAAACATAACACTATATTTTAAAAATATCAACAGATTATTGAAGATAGAGATGTTTTAAGCTTTATAAGAAAAAAAAAGACTGATTGAACAATTTCTTTTTAAAATCAAGAGAATGGTAAATGATTAGAACTCAAAACTGAAATAAGCATTAAAAGCAAATAATTCTTAGTTTTTGTCAGAATTTTAACAAGAATTGATTAATTTCTAAGACAATACATTAAAAATTGGTTAATTTTGTAAATGTAATTGTATGTAAAAATAATGACATTCGAATCATGATAAAAGAAGATAGGAAATTAGCAGCAAGATTTCAAATAAAGAAGAACGCTAGCAGAATCATAAGACAAAATAAAAATATTTTGTCCAATGTGGATATCATTTAAAAACATTTCTTCCTTCATCTTTCGAATTGACTTAAAACAGTTATTTCTTGAATTTTAGTGCTTTTAATTCTATATAAATAGTAAAGAAATGGGTAACAAACGAAGGCACAATATTTATATATTCAGGCATTAAGTCTATTTCATTACATAAGTAGTATTTCATAAATGTAATTAAGACCTAATTAAGACCTAAGATTAAGAATTGATTAATACTATAGAAGTTTTGTTTTGTTTTATTTGTGGGTATTGATAGAACAATAACAAAAAACATACAATTATCAGCAAAAAGATAAAAAAAAGAAGCTTTTCATTGTATTAATTTCAAAAACAGGAATAAAACAGGAATTTCTAATATGCATTTTAAGAGTTAAGAAAATTCAGTAAACAGTTTTAAGGGCTGATCTCTATTCACTAATTGATCTTAAGGAGAAAGAGGTAAAGTATGAACATATGAGAAATAATTGAATGCAATTTAGATGAGAATATTGTGGATTCTTCAAAGTTCAAATAAACAAAAATAAAATCGCAATTCAGGAAAAAGATTATTCATCGAAAGTTTCAATGCTAAGCTTATTACGGCAATAAATCCTCAAGTATTTCAAAAACATTTAAGTATGAGATGAAAATGTATGGGAACTTTGAACCACAAGGAGCTTATGATCACAGCAGTCGTGTAAACAAAGCGATAGTGAATAGAATGTTGTTGTGAGAAATTAATTACAATGTTGAAGAAAAACTGACAACAAACTTGCAATGAAGGAAATAGTTATGGTAGGTCTAGCAACTTGAAATTTGTGTATTAGAAATAAAAGAAGTGCGACATTTAAGGCTTGATCCTGAAGATATAGAAATCACACAACAGTAGTATATAAATTCACTTCGGACTAGGTTTAGAATGAGAAAGAAGTAATATTACACAAGAAAACTTGTAGAAATATGTAAATTAGAACTACCTAATTCATTCTAGGAAAGAAGATTTTTGGTGAATCTGTTCTGTCTTCTTTGCCGTTGGATTCAAATCCAGTAACTCCATAAACATTTTCGTTTTTGGAAAGAAATAGAAACATCCACGACAATATTAAACTTCGCGATGTTAATCTCTATGGTTTTTCTTTATTTTTCTGGAGAGCAAAGTATTAGTACTGCAGAGTGACTTACCAGTTGTCAAACGTTATAAAAAGATCTCGGGTACATCAAAGAAGAGAGTGAAGAGAAAATGCTTAGGAAATATTTGGATTGAAAAGGAATTAACTTACAACGAGGTAGTCTGATGAATCTGTCATGTTATATAAAAAAAGAACACTACAATTTCTTCCAATTTGGTTTGACAAAGTCAATTTGAGAATGGCGCAATATCTCTTGTCTTTGCTTTTGAACATGTTTCTTTTTCATACTGGTTTAGAAGTTGATTAACTCAGATGACGTATGTCTGTTAAGTTTCAGATTGCTTATTTTATATATTATATGATAATTTTTATTTTTTATCATTCCTTTAATCTTCCAATTTCTTTTTCTATTTATTGCCGTATAATATTTTTCTTTTCGTTTGTATTCAGTTGTTTTCTTTATACTTTTTTTTATCATTTTAATTTCTTGTAGTCTTTTTCCAGGTAATCTTTATTTTACGTTTAATTTTATGTTTGTTGATTTTTATTTGAGATTATTGTATAGGTTTTCTTATGTTTATTAGTTTTATTTATTTGGTTTATTTTTTTTTAATATTTATTTAGTCATTGCTTTTATTTTATTTATTGAAGTTTTGACTTACATTCTTTGTCATTCTATATCCAGGCATACGTTATTACTTATTCTTTTGAAGTAGTTTCTCTTCGAATTACTTCTGGAATATTGGAGATTGGTTTCAGACATGGCTGCCAAACAGCAGAAAATTGAGTAGGTTCCTTATCTTTGCTTCGCTTGGAACCAGAATTAATGACAGAAGGAAGGTGGAATGGTTAGTTGAAGCGATGGGTGTTTGCAGCGCCATCTAATTGAGAGCTTTTGGGTTGAGGTGAAGGAAGTCCAATCTCATTAGGGAAATCTAACTTCATGGAGATTAAACCTTAATTATTTGTAGAATTGAAGATGATGACGTCATCATTTTATCCGGACTGGACATGTCCGCAGAGCGTTTCCTGCATTGTTTCCTTGGAAAATCGAGTTGGTGGCTGTCGCTGTAGGGCGCCACTTGTATCGTCTTTGGAAAGAGGGGATTTATGGCTATGTCGATCGTTTGATCCCCTCCTGCGTTGCCTTAGTCACGATCGCTACAAATTAGGTCTTAAAGAGCTAATCCATGCAAATGATGGCTCTGTTTAATATGGACACGAAACGGGAGGGATGTTGCCCGTTTCCATGACAACCGCCTCGTTACCTTCTCCCTCCTTAATCTTGTTCTTCATCCTCAAAATTGTTTCAAAAAAAAGTAAATCAACCAAAACTTTGCTGTCATTTTAAAGAGTGAAAAGTTAGTTACTTTTGCAAAACAAATGTTAACTTTTTTATCCCTTTCAACACATTGTCGTAATTAGTTCTGTTTACATCGATTTCATGTAAGTATTGATATTTTCAAAAATATATTAATTCTTTGCAGAATAAAAAAAAATGTTGATATCATTATTAGCAGCTTTTGAATTCAACACGAATCGCTATTAAAATACAGTAAGACTAATAAAACATTTCTACTAACAAATAAATCACAAAATAGCATCCAATCTTTGTTAGTAGG
>JAFIDM010000001.1:111581048-111593614 GCA_023159025.1 Thereuonema tuberculata | reverse complement strand
AATACATACCTGAAATTATGCCGTGTATTTTTGAAACACCCTGTATAGTAACAATTGTAAATATTTAGTATTTAATGTTATTTCAATTATTGACACTAGAATACAAGTGACATATACGGTACATGTTACAAACATGGTTAATCCCACAGCTTGAAAACGCGTTTGGCTATAGCAGGACGGGACACCTGCTCACTTCGTTCTTACTATGCGCGGGTTTCTTCATGAACATTTTGCAGGACTCCAGCATCGTCAGCTCTATTGAAATGGCCACCGCGAAGTCCTGACCCCAAGACGCATGACAACTCATTGTGGGAAATCATCAAGGCTTACATGTCTGAACGTCGCTATGCTACAAATGAAGAATTGCTCAATGCAGTTGAGGACGAATTTCGAACCATCACACCGGATATGCTCCAAAAACTGTCAAGTAGGACTTGGCGGCGAATGAACTTGTTTATGTAGCATGATGGGGAACACACAGACACATTGGACACTTAATGTGCAAATATTTTCTTAAAAAAATGACTGCCAATGAAGGAGTACGGGAACCTCCCGGCCGTACTGTACTATAAGTTGTACTTAGAGCCAAGGAAGAGTCTTCTTAATACTAACCGATTTCACTGACCAAATAGTCGTAATCTACTCTTGGATTAAGTCCAATTGAATCCTGTAGAGTTGCAATACGAGCTAATACTAATCACTATTTCTAGAAACCTATTATCAGTGATTAACCCAGAAGCAAATACTCAGAATATTCAAAATGACAAATTTATTTCATATCTTTAAGTCTGTAGACATTTCTATGGTCGATTTTGGGTTTGGGACAGCAATGAAAAAACATAATAAAATGATAAAGACTAGGAGATTTGAATGAATTACTAAAAAAAAGTAATCAATTAAGTTGGCTTCCCTGCTTCCAAACATTGATATGTTAATTAAGGAATGATTGCATTGTCATTAATTTTATAGAAAGGAACCTGAATTACAATTTCTCAGACTAAATCTCGATCAAGGATTCAGTTCTATCCATAACACTTATTCTTTACTTATGAAACCTTAAAATTTCTTCAGTTTAAAGTTTTAACTCAGCGAAAATACTTTTTAATGAGCTGACTGAAGCAATGTTCATTCGTAAAATATTACATCACCACATGAGAAAAATTGTTCAATATTAAGGTACTTTCAATTGAATTGAATTGATTTCTATGGTCATTACGAAATATTTCAATATCGTAGAAACTTTTTTGTTTTATTTGCCTTTTCGCCCTTTTCTATTTAAGATACATGCTTAACACTGATTTAATAACATTGAGATGCAATACTGTAGTTTTAAACGCTAAAGTTTTAATAAGTGGGTCACTGAACACTTCCTTTACAGAAGTAGATGTCATAACTAATGCCAAATATAATGCAACCTAATTTTCCTTTTCGATCTTAACACACAATAATAGATGATACAATACTTAAATACATTACCCATCCACATCCTGAATATTCTGCTTTTTACTATCATCTTGGTTAGTCCGAGGCTTCCTACAAGCTCATTTCGGACCTTTACATAACGTCAGATGTCGATCATCTTTAGATGCCCTAAAATATTCCGTATTTCGAAGTTAGATTAGGAGTGGGAAAGCCAATCTTTAAGTCTTTTTAACAGGTACGGATGAACAGCCGTTGCTACTGTAGTTCCAATTCAATAACTATTAACAAGATCCGTACAGGCATAGTAAAAATAATTAATAATAGTTTCTTTCATCCTTTGCTACAAAACAAAAAAAGGAAAAAAAAATCAACTCTACCAGACCTCTTGGACACAAGGCTCTGGTAATGTGGTAACGATGATTTGTGTGGGAGTGGAGTCTGATTAACAGCATTAGTTAGTAATATGGAATTTTATTACGTCACCAAAGCATCCACAGAGCTGTATGGGTGTTTTCACGACGAGATCATTCATTACGCCAACGCCAAGATATCCTGCAGACAGTCCTCTAATTGGGTCTAATTGGATCAGCAAGAATGATCTATGTTCATTCAAGCGTAGAGAACAAAGGCCATTCTTGCTCTTTAACTGCCCAATTATATGAAAGCCTGTGTACTATTACATGATTACATTTCTGCATCTTTGTTTTGTAAATAAAGGATATAAATCATTGTAATGAATGAAAATTAATATACATTAAACTACAATCTACAAATAAAAATGCTTCATTTCCTAAAAGCAATGTATATAGGTATGTAATTCTTCACGTTTCATAATTTTTGTTAAAAAAAATCTGAAACACTTCAAACATTTGGAAACAAGCTGTAATTTCAAAAGACGTAAGGAGATATACTTATGTGGAAGAATATAAATTCAGTTTTAGATTAATTCCATCCAGAACTGTTGTTTGGGGAAATAGAAGATTATTCTTTATAGACTTGTACTTATTCTAAATAAAATTCTCTTTAATCGCAGGATTGAATATACCAACAGAAGAATCTGAAGTGGCTCTTATGGGCAAGGATTCGACCGAAAGTTAAGATTTGTGCCCAGTCTTGGAAAAGGTTAGTGTTTTGTAGTACGTTCTTTAAAGGTATATCCATCATATTCATTTGTTTTGGTTTTTTTTTTTTTGGTCAATGACCTTAAAACTTTCCTTTGACCAAAGGCATATGCTGCTAAGGAAGTAAAATATTTTGGCAAATTTTTAATTAACAAAAGTGATCTGCCGAGAAATTACACAGACAAAGGTTAGGTTGATGAGATCTTTTAGCTTCTACACTTTGAAACAAAATGAAAAGAGAAGTTAGCAACAATAACGAGCATTCCAGTTTTTGTGGAGGTTAAAAGGTCACGTCGAAGATTACAAATTGCTCCTTCACCTAAATAGATGTTGAATTAAACATATGGTAAAAATCGATGGAAAGCATTGAAAAAAAATTACCAGAAACAGTTTTAGACCATAATAAGTCATTAGGAACCTTACTGGAACGCATAATGAGAATGACACAGTTATAACGACAATTCGTATGTATATGGGTAAATGGGTATGGGTTAGCGACGTACCTATTGATATTTTGGACTTGCACCAAGGATGTTAACAGAAGAACTCTTCGGTTCTTCAACATGGGTTACTCTTCAGCTGTTCATGATGGCATCATGCTTATTGCAAACAATACTACTGATTGTAATTCCATATTTGCAATTTTATTTATGTAACAGTATTTTAGAGAGTTAACAATTCTTGCATTTTAACTGGTTTTTGACTGTACATTCAATAAAAGTGGTGAATACACATTAACGCCGTGTTTTGATTATTTAAATTCTTAGCATGAGAGGCATGTAAAAAATTAATTAATTCTAAAATTTTTAATCCATTTTTTTTAATTACTAAAAATCATTATGGAAAAATTATGGGCTAATGTTCACTTCAAATTTTACAATTAAAAATCAGTTATAACTTTTTTTTTCATTTCGACTTCTTAAAATGGCGGTATTAGTTTAAAAAATAGTATAAAATATAATAATGAGGATCTTAAAATAAAGAATGAGTTTTTGGATTTCTTTGTATTATATTAGGCAAATAATTACATGAATTGAATCCACAGTTTCTTCAGTATATCAAGTAATTTATGACTGTTGATAAGTCAATATCACATCCTTGAGATTTTGTTTTCTCTTTTGTACGAATAATTTATTATTGTCTTGAGGCAATAAATTTTTAAATCAATGTCTTTGGATGATTGTCTAAAACTGAGTTTTGTTTCGTTTTAATGCTTCTGCGTTAGTAAAATTGATAAGGAATATGGAAAAATACATTGCCGTACACATGGGGGACATAACTTAGTTTTGTTTATAGCTTTTATTGTAACTCCCACTTCCTAGCTTTGTTACACAAATTTAAGAGCGGCCAATGAATGTGAATATGAATTCCTTTAATCATATGTACATATGAGATTTTGATTCAAAGAAATCTGAGAAAAAAAATTTGATGTTTTGGTTACCTAAGCCTTGAAACTTCGCAGGTCTCTTTGTCTGAATGGATCTGTGTCAACACCACTTCTTGTGTTCAATTAGATGATTTGAGTATTTTTAAACTAAAAACGCTCTCACATTACACTAAAAGTTGGAAAGAACTTAAAACCTACTTTCCTTCAAAATTTCTTTATTTGCGACCCCTACATGAAAAGTGTAAAAGGAAAAGCTCCTAAGTTCAATATTGTCCGTCCGTCTGTTTCCACTTTTACAAGCTTTAAGTCGGACAGTCATGAGTCATATCTTATTGGAACCCTTACGATCTGTAGTGGTGGGGAAAACTATGAGTTTCAGTCTCACAGGAAGTCAGCGAAAATGAAACCATCGATATGTAGCTATGGTTTCGTGTACAATATGAAATCAGCTTTTTTTTTAAGCCTTGAAAACAATATAAATGACATGTAAGATTTAAATTCAAATTATAATATGGATTAACGAATACAAATAATACAAAATTAACTTCCAAGTCGAGCTAATTTCTCGGCAAGGATTTCAAATATATGTAGGTCGATCAAAAATAAAGTTTACAAAGCTTGTGTACGAAAAGCAAGCCTTTATTGGAAGAAAATGAGATAGTTCAATAAAGTGGCACAGATACACTATTTTTGTACAAAGAAATCCAAGCAGATCGTTATTTTGAAAATGACAGCGCTCACCTCCAATGAGATACACAGGAAAGACCACGCAGCCCATAATAACAAAAAAAATAAGAATTGTAATAAAAAGGAAGTACATTAGTATAAGAAAAAATAAAAAAAAAGTTAGGAAAATAAGAAAGAAAAAAAAAAAGAACCACGCAGACATTGAGATAAAAAGATTAAGAGAAAAAAATAAAATTAAATATACGGATTTCAGCCGACAACCCTCACTATTTAAGTCGAGATCTTAAGCATCAAGCTACAGCAGATAACTGAAATCAGATTTAAGCTAACAGCAGAATTCTAATGAAACAGTGCTAAATATCTCGACCATGGAGGGGGGGGGGTTAGCCCCATTCCTACGTTCTTTGGGCCTCTGAGCACGATGGTGAACCATTTGTCCATTCTATCTTTCGTTTGGGAAATTTTAGGGGGGAGTATAATGACAACAATGCCAAATATCGTGAACATGAGGAGGCGCTGGCCCCTGAAAATACCCCATTCCTACAGTGTTTGGGCCTCTGAACACGATGGGGAAATCCGTTTGTCGATCCGATCTTCCTTTCGGGAGTTGTTAGGGGTGGACAGACACGGATTTGACGGACAGGACAAACGCAATAGCTATATCACAGTAGCACCCAAATGGGTCGCTAAAAATTAATTTCTAGTGATTGTGAACTTTTTTCCCTGATTGACCCTGTAAAAGTTACACGTTAACTGATTTGATGAACCTCATTTTCCTATTGTAAGACATCTGAAAAGCCACGTCATTTCTTGTTGCATTCTTTTTTTACTCCAACTTTTTAAATCTAAGTTTTAATCAAGAAAAGCGCGCCAGTTAAATATTGAAATCTTTCAGAGCAGCTGATTTTATTGTACAGTATTCGAGAGTATTTCAGAGTTTCTTCTGCGGAAAGCAATCTAATAGTAAGATTACTTAAGTAATTCCTCTTAACTATTTATGGATATAGCTAAAGGAAAACGGCTTGATCATATTACACATTAAAATTAATGTAATAATGTTTTTTCGAAGTTTGCACAAAAAAATAAACGCAATTTATTACTAAAATATAAAGAATCTTGAACTACTAGATTGTTTAACTGCTTGCTTGTTTGAGTTATTTTACATAATTACATTTTCTAAATTATTTAAAGTACTATAATAACAGGGAGGCGGGGCAATGTGAATTGAATTTATATGAATCATGCATAAGAAAAAGCATTTTTTTTTCCTTTGATTTTTTTAGTGTAGTCAATATGGTGCTAATTTGATGGTTTATCTTACATCATATAGTAAAATAATATTTTATATTTTTGTGTATTTTTACTTACTGCAAAAGTAAGTAAAATTTTTTGGTTCTGGTTAATTCTTAAATTTATCATTAGAATTAAAATTTACTTACATTATCATTAGATGCTTCGTATTTGACGTTCAATCGAGATTCTACTATTATCAAAATTATTATAATTTTAGTATCTTTGTAGTCTGCGGATCAACCCTAGATATACGAAGAGTTAATAGAGATCTGCTTTTTTCTTTGACTCTGAAAACTTTAATTAAATAAACATCACCACATTTTCCTTCATAGAATTTTCATGCCTAAAATTAGGAATAAAAATTGGTACAAAATGGCATTCAGAACAGAATGATATTCAGATATTTGGAAATAACCGTTCTAAAACCTTATTTTTAGAAATCAGCTTCTTCATCCAGACAATTTTTTTTTTCTTCAGTTCTTTACCAACCGGATTACCTCTGATGATGAAATCCACAACATTATCAATCTTTCAGTAGGGTTTACACCTATTTTTTTCTATCTTACTAATGGAAATAAAAACGTCAGTAACTTTGTGCTCGGGTTCTGTATTCAACTAAAGTAATATCGTGTTTGTATTCTGTTCTCAATCAAGAATTAATAAATTAAAAAGAAGGTGATTAGTGTTGGTTTAACAAACCAGAGTTTATGGGATTTTAATTCTGATTAAATAAGGATTTAAACTGATTAAATAAGGAATAAGCAATTAATTATCAATTACATAATGTATGGCTAAAGATATGAAACTTAAAATAAAGATAATATAAATACAGATAAATAAAGATTAAGATAATATAAAAGTATAATCATAAATGCCATTGAATTTCATAACAGTTTCATTATTAATCAGGAATACAATACTTCGTTTCATTATGTGAATCCAGTTATCAATTAAATATGGATTCAAGATTACAACAGTTCCTCAGCTTAAAACCGTCTGCAACAGTAAATGTGTTCGAGTAAATGCTTCATTTATTGTTTTGTTTTAATCATTACTGCATTATTAAGGTTAAACAATAAAGTCAAACTGTTGAGTGCTTTATTAATCATTTAAATTGTTGGGAAAGTCCAAGCCTAAGTGTTTTATTTGGCGTGAAATATTATTCTACTTGTTGTGGCTCAAAGAAAGAGAAAAGGTGAAATAAGCATTGATTTCTGAATAAGTTCAGCAAAAATATTATTAAATTTAAATTTGGTTGTTAGGAACTACATTTTCTTTTATTGTAATAAAGCCTCTGGCTTTAGCGTATACATATTTTTAATAAATCAAACGAATTCGTTGTGAACTTCAAGGTTTTCGTTCCTTTGTCAGTTGTAGACTACTCCAGATTTACTTGCAACTCGAAAATACAATCCTTGTGAGATCTGTCTTATTTTTATAAACAACAATTTTTTGAAAGACTGATACCTTACTTTCCATAAACCACTTTTATTTCTGTCATCATTATTATCATCATCATGTTATGTTTATCGTGAGATTTTTATAGTGTTACAAAAAGTAGTTTCAGTAAAAATTTGATGATTATTAAAAGACCTACATCTGGTTTTATCCGCAATTTCCTTTATTCCAGAATTATTCATTTTTATTCATTTTCTTTTTGTTTATTGTAATCATAGTCTAGTTTTCTTCCAAAACCAAAAACATTAGTATTATTTCATTGTTAGATTGTTATGTCCTTTTCGGATCTCTTAATAAATCATTACATTTTTATAAATGTAATGATGGACTTTTGAGGGATCGTTTCTCTACATAAAGTTCGTCAATTGCTGTTGTTGTTCTTTCTTTGCTTTATTTCAGTTTATTTTACTTGTTGTTGTATTAGCATCGTAATAAAAGGTTAGAAAAGTATATGTTTGATGAAATTCAGTATTCTATGTCCATGGAGCGTTATAAAACTTGAATATTATTCTTATAAGTGCTTTTTTATTAGTTACAGGTTTTAATTTATGAATATTCTATTTACAAAAATAAGAAGTAATTCTGTATTTTGCGATGCAGAGCCATTACTTGTCTCATAGTTTGAAGAAGGGAGCGAAGAAAAGTCAAAGATGAATCACATGGTCTTGCAACTGCAATTGAAACTAAAAGTAATTAAAAACACACATACAGTACATTTCTGTCTTGTCGTATTTTCGAATTTTAACTTTTTCATTCAATATCAGGAAATTCATGTTCCTAAATTCGGGAAAAGACGTGGATTATCCAATGGAAGCTTATATTGTTAAATATATTAATATTTACGAACATTAGCAAAAATTATTTTCTTACGCTGTTGTCTTTGCTTGAATTATTTCATAAATATCGCTGCTTTGATTTCGATCTTTTGATAGCTTTATTATATTTTTTGTTTTTATTCTTATTAAATCAGGAATTAAAGTTTTTGATAAATTCAAAGTATTTTTCTACAACAACAAGGTTTTGTGACAAAGGAATTAGAAATCGAAAAACAAATTTCATTTTATTTTGAGTTAAGAGTATTTCTTTTATTTCAGAACCATATTTATTATCCCTTTTCTCTTAATGTTTTTGCTTAATTCTGCTTGTATTCTTTTCATTGAATTCAAACGAAAACTTCCTTGATGCTTGAGTTTGTGGATGCACAATTTTCAGTTTCACTAGAATGTATAAAAAACAGTCTCATATCGTCTTCTTTATGTAGGTGGTGCTCGATTTCTACTTTGGTGTTTTATGACTTCTAGTTTATGAAATCAGATTCAGATGGTGTCTCCTCTTTTGTCTGTGACTCGTTATGGTGTGAATATCGTTATTGAATTTTTGGTGTAGAGGACTTCCATATGAAATGTGCCTGTCTCTAATCATGCAATACGTGCACATGGTAATTCATTGCAATGCATCAGTCGATTTCATGCGTTGCCGAAGTCATTCGCCTTAATTATCAGCGGTTGTCAGGCAGTTGAAACATTGGTATCGGTGTTATTATCATTCCTGCTATTTGTATATCTATTGCTGAAGAAAATAATTGTTTTTAAAGAGTAAATATTGCAATAGGGTACAAACTATTTCTTCATCGTTTTTCTAGAAACAAGCAATTGAATTTCGTGTCAAAAAATTAAAAGTATTTGATTACTGACCATACTGACTCTGACAAGTTTGTAGAACGTAAAGTAGATACAAGACTTTGTAACAATTAACGAAATTTAAAGTTACCATTTCTCCAGTATTTCAAGCCCGTAGAATGTTATGGATACTATAAAAGCAATTCTTAGATTCCTACTTAGTATTTTAATAAAAAAACATATTTTAAAAGAAAATAAAAGAATAGCTTATTTATTATTAGTGTAGTATAAAGAACAAATCACTAAAGTATTTTTTAAGTACATTATTATTATTATTATTATTATTATTATTATTATTCGATATCGTGTCCACTTATGTTGTTTCATATTCTACATTTTATTATAAAAATTCTAGCTTATTTATTTGATTCAGGCTCTGTTCACTGTAACATAACAAATTAAATTCAGTTGAAACTCAATAGAACTATATTTCTTAATTTCAGTATTATAGCATCTTAATCAAATATCTTAATCTTATAAAATAAAGATCAACAATTAGTTTTATTGTACCCTTGCGATGTCAGTGATTGTTTTTTCTTTGTGTGTGTGTAAGCGCATCTTTTCAATGTTTTGTCTATTGCTTTTGGCTACTGAACCAACCGCTAGCTGAGGTAAGTATATTCACATAGGTAATGCAACGATTCAGACTATATAAAAGCAATTGTTGAGACTACTGAATAAAGGATTTTTTTTCCCTTCTTCCTTCTTTTTCTTTATTATTATTCGAGAAGGTTCCTGATCATTGCATTGGATCGTAAATCAGTGTTTTCTTGTAACAATCGTCAGCTTATCGTTTCCCAGATAAGCACTGCCATTGTAACTCCGAATTCCTGCTGCTTGTAATTCGTGTTTTAGGGGACCCCGAACGCCTCCTGTTCTGGATTAAAATAAAAGTGCACCAACACAGATTGGAAACAGTTGGATCACGACGATAAACCCTCCAACAGCCAGGAATTCGCACCGTTCTAGAGAGGGCGCTGCGGTAATGATTCAAGAAGATATATCGAAAGCAACATAAAATTAACTCGACAAATTCCACCAGCAACGACCAAATGACTCGACCTTCTTGTACTACTTTAAATGCTCAAATGCATTATTCCATTTCAATTTATCTATATCTATTTTCCTTATTAGAAAAAGTAATTTTTTTAACTTTTTTGCATTCATCATTGCGCTGCGTTATTTCAAAATTAAGTTTTAAAAAAGTAAGTAGAAAGATTCACAAAGTTTAATGTTTATTAGTTTTTCTACAATGTTCGTTCAAAAAAAGTAAAAAAATAAAAACAAACAAACAAACAAAATAGGCATTTCTTCTACTTTCTGCTATGTTCTCAGTTTTTTTTTTAATATTATTATTTATTTTTTTATTTTTATTAAACCATTAATTTCTTTCAAAGGATTTTTATGGTCTTTTCTTTTTTTTTTTAATTTTCTTTATTTTCTTCTTTTTTTTTACCATCTTATCGTATTATAATATCTAAGATGTAACTATCCTAAATATTACTTCGTAGGAGTAACTTGGGAATAGGAAAAGGCAAAGTATTTAATTAGAAGGACAAGTATGGTAAATCCTAGATTTTTTTTTCTTTATTCGCTATCTAAGTAAGTAGAGAATTCTATGAACACATTCTATTGTGTCTTAGAGTTAGCAGTGAAAGATATTGGTATCCAATAATCAGTATTGCATTAATTATGTAATTTATCGAGTTAAATCATTATTTTGTGTGTTTTACTTAAATATATTTCTCATATATTATTATTATCATCATCTTTATTATTATTATTATTATTATTATGATTATTTCAAATTTCTTAGTTAAATTAAATTTCTTAAAACATAGAAAGTAGCCTTTTTTTTTAATTGGCTTTTTTAATTTTAAAGTCTAAAAACGAAAAGAAAGAAGTACAGAAGTTTTACTTTTTCTTCTGCTTCTCCATCCTTAGTGCGAAATTGTTATGTTGTTATTAAAGTTAATTAAATTCGTTGGTTTAATTTTTTAGTCTCTAATTTCGAAAACGTAAAGGGTCATTTGTAGGTGTTTTTTCAATTCATACCACAAAAGATAAGCTCCAAGTTAAAATTGTTGTTGACCTGCAGATACATTTCTCTTACAAAATCTTATATATATTTAGCAAAGAAACAACTGCCCCTAGTTTATTATTCTCTTTTCTAATTAGGCAAATAAGTTTTCAGGAAAAAAAAAAAAGGTACCATCATTTCAACTGAAGAAGACAGTTTTCTACCAATACCACTACGTATCAATATACTCTTGCAAGTTGAGGGATTGAAAATTACAAGTGGACTATCCATCATTTCTAAATTTTTCTGGAGAACAAAAATTTGGTTTTGCAATAAAATCCTATATAATCTATGTAGCAGCTTTGTATAACCATTTTCAGACACCTTAATGTTTTGTTACGGGATTAGTAAAAATAGATTTAAAATTCCAGCATTATAATCAGTAAAAAAAATTAAATATCTTCATTTTTTGTAATACGGTTGATAGCTCAGTTATAATTCTCAACCCTTCATTTGTATTAATTATATCAATGTAAATGTGTTTTAATTATATTTCCAAAATTTATTATTTTATGAGTTTTCTTTAGTCTTTTGATTCATCTAAAGAAAGTTTTCTGGATTTCATTGCTATTTTAGTAAAGGATGAGGAATAGGATTACCTTTTGTAAATACATGTAAAAAAGGCGTTCCCAAGTACAACACTTCTACCATAACTTGGATGCTATGTAGCAGGTTTGTACATTAGTTACTTTAGCTGCACTACATAATGACGAAGATTCTCCTAAATCAAATAAGGGACCTAAATGTAAACACAGTGTCCTACAATATGATTTAAAGGGATGCAGTACGTAAATGAACGAAATGGCCTAATAAACATACGATGCACGAAATCAGGAAGACATCCAGTATGTTTTATCGTAAAAGAACTTCAGACTCGAAATATGGTCTTGTTGCGCTCATTGCAGTCATTTACAATGAAAAATAAGCAATTTGAAAAAAAATCCTAATTAAGTGTTATACAGTTCTTCCAGGAAAACAGAAATTTGATTATAAAAATAATACTAACAATCATAATAATATAATGGATCTGGAAATTTGAATGAAAGATCTCAAAAAGTTTGTGATGAAATGAATAATATTTCTTTTATATCTGATTTGCATTTGTACCTGAAAAACAGCTATACGTTTAGCAACGAACAAAGTCTAATTTTCTCTGAATAAACTTATTTTAAGATTTTTATATGAAACAAATGCTAACTTATTCTTCTTCTATTTCCAGATTACTGAAAAGAAATATTAATAGTTAATCATGATATTATAAACATGCAAATACAGCAAATCTATCATAACATCATTTTATGAAGATACGGTCGCTAAAGATACATTTTGACAGAATACGCTGAATATCTCCATTATGTTAACTCTTCTCAAAAATGTTGTCATCTTTTAAAGAAGGCTTACCGTATAACTAACATCTTATAAATAACTTCTTCAAAAAA
>JAFIDM010000001.1:111507388-111580648 GCA_023159025.1 Thereuonema tuberculata | reverse complement strand
GGTGTTTGTGTGTTTTTTGAAGAAGTTATTTATAAGATGTTAGTTATGCTTAAATTTTTGGCATTTTAAGAAGATAAGGCTTACCGTAATTCTACCAGTCATAGATAAGAACTTATTTTAATCATAATGATAGGAAACAATTTAAATCAAAGCCCAGTATTCCGTATTTGGGATTTCTATCAGTTTTAAGTTACATTGCCCGTCTTAAATTTATGTTTTGAATTCCAGCTGAATTAAGATTTCCGTAACAGTTAAGACAGAAGAATAATTAAGGTTTTACGTGCACTGTCCATCTTCATTGCACACAAATAAAAGCCGGCGCACCTGTTTATCCAAAGAACAAATAAATTTAATGCAAATTTTTACACATCTATAATTTCAGATACACAAACTATCATTGCACACAAAACAATAGCGAGAATTGATATACTGCCCATTTATTATTAGATCTGTTCTATATCTTAAACTTTTGCAAATAGCTTTAAACATCTAGGTTTTCATTAAAGAAAATTTGGAATCATTAGCATAGAGTATTTTAGATGTTGCTTGTAATGTTATCTAGATATCTCATTTTCCAATTCTGAGTTACCATTTGTTTGGTCTCCTGAAAATGTAATTCTTAAATAATCCTTCGTATTGTGACATCTCTTAAAGGGTTTTGTGTCAAGTCCCACCAACGATTTCATTGCTTTTATTAAGCAAACTACTTTCCATATCGTCGTGAGAGCCTTATTAAGACTGAGTGAACGAAGTGAGGTTCGTAGGCGGTAATTTCTTAGGTTATTTGAATGTGACTTGGTCATGCAATGATAATTCAGAAGTTAAATGAAGGATTGACTCCAAATTTTACTAAATGCTTCGAAATATTACGTAAAGTTCGCTCGTATCAGGGGATTGTTAAATAACTTTTCAGGTAAGTGGAAAAAGTTTAAATTGCCAGTAAAATAACAAGAAAGTAATTTGTGTTGCTTGAACTATCTTTGATCATTTCTGAAAAGAACAATACGAGGATTCTTTTAACTTTTAGTTCTTTATTATTAAGTTTTAGGATGAAAAGCAACAATGATTTATAAGAATTTAAACATCATATTCTAAGCAATTATTATTATTTTTATTACAAATTCCTATTATTCTTAATGGTTGAACTGTTTGAATTTATCAGGTAAACTTTTAAATTAAATTTTAGTCGCTATCGTTAATTTAACCATTAATTTAACCGATTGATTTGATTCAAACTATGCAATCATTACCAAAATATGCGATTATTAATTAACCAATCAAAAACTTTCTAAATACCCTTTGAATTCTTGTCTGGATCAAACTAGAACCTTCTTGTTACCATTTAGATCCCACCATTTGTTAGTCTTCTCTCCCTTCCTTCCACGTGACAACACAATGTACCTCAATTTCTTATTAGAGAAAAATAAAATTATCTTAAACCTCTAGTCAGTGTTCTTATGAAACTATGAATTCTGGTGAACTTTAAAAATCATTCTAAAACATTCACTGATGAACAATGGATGAAATTCTTTCGCGTGTCACCATTATTAGACGAAAAGAAATTTTAATGATTTTCCAAAACTAAGGCGAATTGCTTTTCCAAATTTGGCAGGTAACGTTACAATTGCTTGACAACTCGTTTTGCATGAAAATAGAATTACAACTTTCTCGTTTCTCATTCGGTTTTAAATGACACTAAATGGATTCAGAAATCAGCATTTTTAATTTTGCTTTCAAAGTACTGAAATCTCTGAATTTGCTTTTAGTAATCTCTGCTATAGCTTAAAAAAAAACTGACTCATCAAATTTCATTGATTAAAAGACGAAATTGCTTTCTAATTGTGGTACTGATTTACCGCTATCTTTTAAAGTGCATCGATAATAAGAACTGCCTTAAAGGATGTAAAATTAACCTTCCTAAAAATATTTGTATTTATTTATTTATTTATTTTTACTTGTTTAAGTCCTGGAGACAATACAAATGAAACATAAATTTATTTTCAATTATAACATCTAACTAATATAAACAATTCATTTTTTTTATTTTTTCTAAAAATAATAATTAAAAAAAAAATAAAATCCCACAGCCAAAGTTGTCACAATCCAATTAATTTTAATTGTGCCAAAGAGCTAATACAAGGACTCCTAAACTAATTAATATGCATTGTAAATATGATAGAGATTCCAATGTATTTTAGTGAAAACTTTTGTGCCTTCAAACATGACAAGAAATCGTACGGAAGCAAATACAAAATTTAAATACAAAAACTTACATTATGCTTGTTCTTAAGTGCACTTGCCAAAAAGATTACATTCACCTGCTCAAAAATTATTAGCGAAACACACGCACAGACTGACTGATTTTTATTAGCCTACTTTCTTAGTTATGCTAAAAAAAACATCAAATCCAACTTTTCAAACGTTTATAAGAAATACACCAAAGAACTAAGTGTTATATTTGAAGATGGAATATATGGAAACCAAATTGTATCTTGTAGCGTAATATAAGTCTAATAAATTATTTCCTTTATTTTTATTTTCAAATTCCGCACAAAAGAGAATAAAATTTATATTTCTATTTATAATTCGATGCTGAGTTTTTCTTTTGTGTACACAGTGATTTAAAGCTGGTTTCTCCATTGTTGAAGATCCCATTGCAAGTGATCATAAACAGAATCATAAAAGGAGCGACTAAATCTCTTTTCCAATTGCTTTCTCTGATTTATACCATTGCCTTAAGATCGCAATGGAAATTTAAGGCTATTTTAACGGTTGTTGTTACATTTTATCTTCTTCATCGTTTATCTATGAAATTTTTCGTTAGTTGTCCATAATTAAATTCCATAATACGAAGCGACTCCATTGTGTTGTTCATTCATAATTTCTCGTTGTAGTCTCGATTAAATCTCGTCCCATGAGACTCGGCCTCTGCCCTGTTTGCGAGATCCGGTGCAATGATACGAATCAATTAATGGCGCTGAGTGAGACCCATACAGAGACATCTGGTGGCGATAGGGGAAATTTACCGATTGCCTATTCGTTGCGCAGATAAAGCGTGTCTTTTATCATAGTATCGTCCAAAGAAACAGCGATCGGTCACTTGGCCCTTGGCATCCATCATGTCCACCTAAAAGATCGCCGCTGCTGGTTATCTCGCCCACACTAGATTATAGTCAGTGATTAATCAAAACTCTCTCCCTTACAAATGGTACCGTCCATCAAAAGCGTTGGAAATAGAACCTCCGCGCAGTTGTTTTCTTAAAGAATAGGAATCATCAGTTTCGTCTGCGAATGCACTTCCCCTGACAAGAATTCCCAATGGAAAAATATTATTGAAATGCGAGGCGCATGCGCACTGCGCCAATGACTTAAGCAATACAAAAGATACAAGTTAGAAGAATACAAATCTTATCGTTGAGATTATCATACTTTATCTATTGTTTCTTTATTATGACCTTGTGACCCAGATCTGCTTAGTTTATCTGATGATCCAGAAGTCTTGGTTCAATCCCTTGTAAGGAAGTTCGTGTTCTCCATTTCCAGGGCCGTCGCGTGGTTTGTTGGCGCCCGGGGCAAGATTTCGTCAGGCGCCCGACACTTGATATTTGCGCCCCCCCCCCCCCTCCCAAAAATCTACCCCCCCCCCCCCCCATCCTAAAAAAACGGAATTTCCAATTCAACAACCAAAAAAAAAAATAAGTAAATAAATAAAGGAATTTCCAATTTTTTTTTTTATTTTTGCCGTGCCGCGGCGCCCCCCCTTGGCCCCGCGGCGCCCAGGAATTTCCAATTTAACAACCAAAAAAAATAAAGGAATTTCCAAATTTTTTTATTTTTGCCGTTGCCGCGGCGCTCCCCTGCCCGTGGCGCCCAGGGCGATCGCCCCGGTCGCCCTGCCCACGCGACGGCTCTGTCCATTTCTTTCTGAAAACAAATGATTCATTGGAAAAGTTTTTGCTGTACTATTATATCCAGTTCTTTTCAGTTAAATAGTCAGATACTAATAGTACTTTTTTTATCTTATTTTTGTTAGGATTGTGTAAGTAACCATTGTTGTTAGTTTGAATAACCAACAACTTTTGAAACTTGGGACAATTTGATCAAAATTCAGTCTTTCAGTTATCTATTTATTTTTCTTTATTCCATATTTCTTCAGTTTCTAACATTAACTGGAGGAAAAGCCTTTTTTACGGGAAATTCATGTAGGCCTACATTGTTCATTCCCTTTTTTGTAGATACAGAACTCCAGGAGAGATCATTGTTCAATGTTCTGGGATGTCGTACTGCACATATCGGTCTTTCTAAGAGAGAAAAAAAAATAATATAAACTTATGTACTACACTGAAGCTCGGTTATAACGCGGTCGTTTATATCGCGAATTCGGATATAACGCGATTTGGTCTTGGACCCCTTCTATTTTGGAAAAGGTGCAAAATTGCAAAATTTACCGTTTTTTCGCCTAAAATCAAATCAAAGGTGTAAATTAATATGCTTGTTTCCTTATTAATTAAAGTAATTGAGACTCTATACCCACCCTAATATCACGAAAATGCGTCAAATACAATATATTTTTTTAAAAAAAAGCAGAATAGCGGACTTTTTCGTTTAACCAAAATGAATAACGAGATCTATTATTCTGCCAATGACAACCAGTAAAGAGGCCCATGTAATCTAATAGGCGTATGAATACATAGTTTCGATCCACGTGACTCGTCGTTTGTACAAGATGCTAAGATGGCGGCGACAAATCGATTTTGGCTAATATAACACATCAAAGTGTTGAAAAGGTAATGATTTATGTATTTATAAATATAAAATTCTGTCACATAGCTCTGAATGATGTAGGTAATCGCGAAATGACCATTTTAAATCGATTTGGAATCGTGTGGGCGATAAAAGGGTGCGATATACGACATTTGACATCGCGAAGTAATAAAAGTTCGATTATATCGTGGTTATATCGCGATCTTCGAAATCTTGTATCCGAAAGATCGCGTTATAACCGAGCTTCAGTGTTTTCCAAACCGTTTCCGAAAACCGTTTCAGCTATTACATTATGTATAGTATTTGAAATAGATGTTAGCACCCGTATAAGGAAAGTCAAGATACATTCAGATGAGCAACACTCTATATTCCATACAAGTTGCAAAGTGCATTGATGTTGACAGCGAAATATTTGAAAATTTATTATTAAGTACATTTGTAATATGAACAATAAGTATTCGAAATATATATATGTGTGTGTGTGTGTGTGTGTGTGATATACTGATATAAAATGAAGCTTAAAGTATATTTGAGTAATTTAAAAACCACAAAACAAATGCGCCGAAGTAAGATTTTTATATATTTATACATATATCCACATATATCCACAAAACCTTTCTTTTCTTAAAAAGACCGATAATATCTATGATCTTCCTGCATATTGACCTTTTCTCCTGAGACATTCTATATAGGTATATTTAATAACAAAAAAGGAGGATAAAACTACGAGAACAAAAGTACAAATACAGATTTACTTATCGTGTTGAAAACGAAAAGCAAAACAAAACAGATAATTTATAAATTTTATGAATTAAAAGATAACTAAAACAAACAAAAAATTAATTAATATGTTGCTGATGTCATTCAGGAAATGTTAGTGCATCTCCGAAACCCATGTTTATTCGTCTTTGATGGCATCTAATTAAACTGTCTCGTTTTCCAAGAGATACCAATGAGATAATGTAATATTGGAAACAGAGATTTAAGTTTTCTTTTCAGGGTGTATCACTGCAGAGAAAATAAAAATAATACAAAGCACAGGATACAGTTGAATCTCGGAAATCTAATTGAAGAGTTGCTAAGCAGAATCTCTGTATAAGGAACGGTATTCCACTCCACTAAGTGCGATCCCCGATCCGGAGGTAGGCGGTCGATGGATTTCTAGTGACGCACAACGGCCAACCCCTAGAAGAAGCCATAGACGGTGTAAGGAAAGATACTGGAGTGGTTTCCCATTTGCCTTCTCCAGGACGCCATTACGGAAATATCGTCAGACCGTAGAGAAATTGAAGAAGAGGCTGACAACACAGGAAAGGAAATTGAAACATCCATGCTCTCGACCGGGATTTGAACCCGGGTACCGGCACACTGGCCTCACGGTAGACCGACGCCTGAGACCGCGCGACCACGCCGGCACGGCAAAGAACGGTACAGTAAATGATATATGCAATTTATCTTAATAAAAGTCAATAAGAAAGTTTAATAGCTTTAATTGAGCTCGGGGAAGTTTTATTGGGAATGTCCCGGTGTTGTGGCAACCTGATTATAGTTTTATTTTTATATTTTTAAAGTTTTGAAGAAAGTACAGTCGGGCTCGAGTCGTATAGTGGATGGACGCTCCAATTAATTTAGTTAAAAAAAGCTAAGCATTTTTTTTAATCACTTGCAAATGCATATAGAGGCTAGAAAACATGTTTACACTATGATATATTACAATAAAGCTTGATCTAAGATTCTAAAGTAAAATAAATATATTTAATTAAATTAAATTAAAAATGCTTAACGTGCCTTTTCCAATACTATACGATAGCCGACTACACTGGCACTAAAAAATTCCCAACTTTATAAAAATTAAAATAAAAAATGCGACGCACGTTTCCGAACCCCTATGAATCGGGTTCCATCTTCAAGCATTAAAAATCCCCTGCCTTGATAAAAATATTCCCCCCTTTTTTATCGGGAGTCGTCGTTCATGAGAGAAGGCGTAATCATCCGCTGGGATCTTATATATACAAATTATCCCTGGTGGTCGGTCATTCAAACACAACGGAAGCAGCTGTCTGCTTATAAAGCGTCCTTTATAAGCTGTCTGCTTATAAAGCTTTGGTATGCTGCGAGGAAATCCTGTGAGTTCATCTGTAACCGGCATTTAGCTTCACTCTAGTAAATTCTAGATGTCTTTCATCTGGGCAAACAGAAATAATAACTATATTCTGTATCTTCCAATCATTATGTTTAAAAACGTATTAAATCCCATTGAAATCTGCTTAAAAATATTTCAAGGAAATTTAAATATTTAAAAATAAGACTGTTAAATAATGAAAAAGTTTGATGTGCCGCGGGATTTCTACACTTATAAAAGTGCGCCGTGAAGCAACTAGGGTTGAGATGTACTACCTTAGCAACTCTCTGACTCTCTGACTCAGCGTTGTATCTTGTCGAAGAATCGTCAAAGAGCAGGACAAGCGCCGACCGTAAGGAACATGGATACAATTCACTCAACGACGAAAACCGTGACCCTACTTACTGTATATGGTAAATTTTAATCGAAGTTAATAAACTTTCAAATTTTAGAATTTCATGATGTTTGAAATTATAAGCTGAAAAACATTTTATTAGTAGTCATACTGAAATTATCCCATCTTGGAACTAATATATTCTAAATATATTCGGGCTAACATATTCTGAAAGAACCAAAAGAAGAAATTGAAAGCCATTTTTTTTTTTTACTTTTTTTTATAAAACTTTCACGTATTCTTAGTCTTCGATTAAAAAAAATTCAATTGCTTTTTGATGTTTAAGAAAATAAAGAACGTTCCAGAAAATAAAAATGATAGAAAATTAAAAAAAAATTGTAGAGTAATCAATTCGAAGCATTTATATAAATAATTTGAAAAAATTATTAAAAATCGTCTTGAGAAAACTTTTATCTTTAAGATAAAAGAAACAGAACAGTTTTGGGATGCAATCAAATCGATTTATTCCGAAAACTAATAAATGACCTTATTTTTGATGGAAATAATTTGATTCATTTAATCTGTTATTAGCGCTTGGAAAATAATGACATAGATGAGAGTTACGGAGCTTGACAGAAACCTTTATTACCATATAGACGTGTGCGGTTTATTTTGTGGTATCGAAATGGACTATCACTATAATTCACGCTCTCCTTGTTTTATGGCATCATTGTAATTGCACTCCTTTTTCAGTCTATTGGTTCCCGTGTGTTCTTCACACAAACATAATGTTTGTGAACATTTCTATTACATCATCAAGGAAATAATAGTTACAAACTATTGTTTTAAAGTTAACCAACTGTATAAAAAATAAAAACACGAGTTTGGTTCCTAACTTGTAAATATGATTGTAATTTTCGGAGATATGTTTATTTCTGTAACTGTTTATTATATTAGAATTCTAGAAAGACTTTTGGTAATTGAAATCTGAAAGCTTATGAAGAAAATTGGAAATAGCTAAAACAATATCACTAACTAGATTAACAATAAAACAGTTTCATGTTTGTTACAATGAGAGACTGTGCGCCCAATGGTCGAATATTAATTGTTTCCTTCTTTCAACGGGTCGTAGAATTTACTCAGAACTCTAGAAAACTGCGAATCCGGATTCTTTTTCGGGGGTAAAGATGGGGGAGCATTGAGTTGACTATGTAATCTTTAGTAGCCCTATGGTTACTGAAACGTCACGTCGGGAGACTATAGCTTAATATTTATTTATTTATTTATTTACATTTACGTATGTATTTATATATAAAGATTATAATAAACAACATATAACTAATATATTCGCAACCTAAATTCATAAACATCTTCCAATCTTTTCATTTACGTTTAGGACCTTTTTTTTTATAATGAAAAAAAGGTTTCTTTAGTTTTCTTTGTTTTTATTTTTAAAATCTAAAATTTTAACATCATTAAGAGGATAATCTATTGCTTCAGAATAGTGTTCTGCTAATTCAGATTTGTCTTTATAATACGTTTCGAGAAGATTTGGTGTGTTTACCTATGCAGCTTTCACCTCTCTAAAAAAAAAATCTTATATTTTCTGCTTTTACTTTAAGAGAGTTCTCACTAAACAGAGTATCATTTTCCCTCCATGTTCTTCTTTCCCTATGCTGTAGATGTTAAAATTAAACTTATTTTTAGGAGTTTCAACAACTGTGACATCTTAAAACCTTAGTAAGCTTTCCATCTTACGAAAACATCTGATGAATTGATGTGACGAGTGGTACTTTCATTATGTTATTAGTAATCTTTGGAATTGTACAATAATATATAAAATGTATAAATCACAGTTACCGAAGTATTCCGAACTTGGTTTACAATCCAGTTGGTTTCCGTTAGAATTTATATTTAACTAATAATACTTTTTGAATTTAGGAAACGTAGGATTTAGGAAACATAAAACTACAGTTCTCAATCATTTCTATATGATTTCGATCTATACCTAAAAAAGGTTAGATAATTTTCTATTCTGTCTAATTAATATGCATTACATCTATTGCATACATCATTTTTTCTTTAATTAATCAAGACTAAACAACATCTGATGTTGGGATAGACTTTTGATAAAGGTCGTTTTAGACATGTCATTAAAGTAAGCAATCTGTTTGCCATCAATTAGTCATCGACTGATGAACAGGAGATTGCTGCCTTTGCTTTGCCGTAGCAATCTGACACAGAGCATCCCATATCAAATTGTAGAACTTGTAGTCCAATCGCATTTGCATCTGTCAATCGAAATTACTAACTAAAAAACTGGTATTAACGAACAGACGTCATCTTTTCACAATGTTTCTAGGATGCTTCAAGAAAAAGCTGCAGTTATTAACCGAAATCATAGAATTCCGGCCTAAAAAATTAGAAGCAACAGGCCTACTGAATTCTCGAAAAATATATCATCGTTGGGCTGTCAAAACAGAAAACGAAGAAATAGAGAAAGAAACATTTTCCTGTCTGAAGAAATTAAAAACATTTTCACCTATTATGATGAACTGAATAAATTACTGCAAATCAAAGTATGCAAAACATAGATATAACGGCATTAATGTAAACGAACCAAAGTTTGGTCAGATGACAATTTTTTGTAAAGTTCTGCTTGCAGATTCAAGTGGGTATGGAAGTGTGTAGATTACTTATTTGTGAATGTGGGTGGCTTGATAGCCGCGCACGTCGACCTGAAAGATCTTTTGTGCTATCCCACGGAAAGAAGGATGGAAGTGTGTAAGATTGAGTTTTAAATCATTTTATTCATTGATATTCTTCCTTCATACTTCCAATGATATTGCTTACTGAATTAACAAGTCTTGTATAAATGATCTTGCATAAGAGGGATGAAACTCTCAGCCTCTGAATAGGTAAGTTCTATCAAGATTATCCAAGGAATGGTTAAATTAGGCGCACTTCTATGTATATTCAACAGTAAATAACTGATGGTTTTTCTTCATTTTTGATAGATGGAGGAATGTGCATATTATGTTGTATCTGGTTAATATTTTATTTTGAAATCTTGATGTTTCTGTTTTGTCGATAACATGCTTTTTCTCTGTGCTTTTTCTCTTTAATGTCGAGGAATTGTCTTCCATCTTCTTTACGTGATAGCCTATCTATGGCTGCCCTGGGGAGAAACAGTCTGTGTTTTATTAATATAAGTGAACAAGCATTTGTTATATTGTCAAGATGAATTTACTGGTATATGGCTGCGTATTATTAACTTCAATTTTATTCTTAGCTATTAGTTAAGTTCTAGAATTTTTCTGTAGACGAACTCTAATATGTTTTCTTCAATTTATCTTATGTTATTTTGTAAGGAACTAAGATTAAAAAAATTTCAGCATCATAGAAATAACAGATTTTGAGTTATCGCCATTGCTCAATTTAATGGTAAAATGATGTTCTGAAAAAATAAATGCTGGAAGAAATTTTCTTGTAATATCTGTTAATCTATTATTAATAGTTAAGTTAAAGTTGCGATCAGGCCCAGAGAACCGCGCAATGCAACTGGACGGTAGGCTCCAGTGTTCAGAACCTACGGGACAAAGTTGAGGACGGGGGAGGGTCGGCCCGTCGCTCGCCCGCCTTTAACTCCCGGGAAAGAAACCCGGTACCCATTCTAAAGAGGGCTGGGTAGACCCTAGGGCCCGTTTGGAGGAGAAAGAAGCGTGGAAAAATTCCCGTCCTCCGCCGAGGCCGGGAATCGAACCCGCCACCTCCAACCCGCAGCCAAGCGCCCTTACCCACTCGGCTACCGGGCCCACTATCTATTATTAATACTAAATTAATCAAATTACATTTATTAGAAACTACAATGGCAGCAGTTACACCTTAGTTTTCGAAAGTTAAATTTAATACCGAAAAGAAAGTTCCGAACCGGGGGAATAATGAATTTACATATTAACATTAGGGAAATAATTATTGGTATAATTTATAATACATATGTATACATTGGGTATTGTAGTTGTAGAGTCAATATTAATAATTAAACAAAAACTTAATTATCCTTGCTTAACAGAAATAAGAGTGTTTTTGCTCTTTTTATAAAAAAAAAGAGAAATACCATGTTTTATTTTACTCTTATGACGTCACTCCTAATTTTGAAGTCACTGAATTCAATTCCATTTGGTTTTGTCCAAATGTTTAGATAGATCTCCAACTTGAAATCCCGGAGTTAATTTTGAAAGAGAAGTGTCAGGAACATAGACACGGTGACAGCAAAAGCAAAATGTATAAAGAAAAAAAAAAGAAAGAATGAAAAAAATCTGAACAAAAGCTGTCATTATTATCAGAGATAGAAATAAAGCAAATTCTTTTTATCAGATCCAGTTAGATTAAATAAAATTTAGAATTTATATTTTCTTTAATTAATTTTCTAATATTTTGATAATCTTGTTTTTTTTTTTTTTGGTAAATTTTTATTTATATTTAGTTTGCTGTTAGTGAGAAAGAAATATCCCGAAGTGAATTGAAATTAATGAAGGTAATGTGATTGTGGATGTTTGCCAAAATGAAAGAGAATGTCCCAATTCAATGGTTCATTAAGATAAGGAAATAATCATCATTTATTGATGGCGATTAGAGGATTTTTCTAATAAAAATAGGATTTCTATCAATCGATTATTTCGGTATATATTTTTGTATAGAAAATATATACAAGAATTATAGAATTTTATAAATTAACCTTAATTTATGTTAGAAAATGTATTATTTTTAAAGGCCTTTTAAGCGTAAAAGTTTACAATGAGAATGTTCGTGTTCCTTTATTCTGAAGTGATTTTAATGTGGATTCTCTTCACTGTTAGTCATTAAACTCTTTATCTCAAGGCTTTTTATTACACCGAATGGAAACGATAATGATTCACACATTCTAAAGCACGAACTTAAATGTTAATTTAAAAAAAGCCTTGCATTTAGTAGAAATCCTATTTAGAAGATTATGGTAATGTATAGTTATGGTAATGTACCATTCTAATTAAGCATTGACCTCATTTATTGTTCTTAACTTCATGTAAATATCATTGACATCATTTGTAGAGATCCCGAGGACTTATGTTTTACCAATATTTTTCGGGTTACCACGATTAAAAAACTATTTTGCAGGATTTCATTCCTTCAGGAACCACAGGATTTCCTATTTCTTTTTTTTTTTCTTTTCTTAAATTTCACCCGTGCATGACCCATTAAATACATACAAAGTAACACGGACATCGGTTGTGTAGTTGCTAAGATCGAGTATCATCATTTTTATTCGTTTCAATTGCACTAACGTAATGATGTGGAAAAGGAAAAAAATTGAATTAACAAAATAAGAAAATAATAACGTACATCGTGCAAGGATGATTTTTTTTATTATCTATTGCTGTTAAATTATTGTTCTGAAATTATTTTCATAGTATCTACGACGGGAAACTGATTCAACTGTGTTCAGTTTTGAAACTTTAAACTCATTTTTCTCAAAAGTAAGCTACGATTTTCTTAGTTATACCTTTCTTCCGTCTAGTCTTTCAATTTGCTTTGCTAATGTAATTTTCGGATAAAAGAATAATAAATGAATTTTCCACCCAACTGCTAACCCTAAGAATTGATGATTCAACGCTGAGCTTCCATAGTTGTTGTATGTACGAATAGGCTGACGAGGGGAGCTCAACTTAAAACCGATAACTGATAGCTTTCACGGAAAAAAAAAACCCTCGTGATTGTGGAAAACTAATTAACTTAATAATAGGTAAGGTAAAAAAATCTGACAGTGCCATCTTTCGAAGAGGTGTAAATGTTTTGCATTTTTACTGAAAATTCTGGAGGAAAGTAAACTTAGCAGATATAATAGCTAAGATATAATATAATTGCAACACAAACTTTATATATAAAGTCATGGCTGTTGACTTAATCAACAGTTAAATCAAAGAATTACGAGAATGCTACTTAATATTTTAAAACACATATATAATTACATAATAAATATAACATTAACATTATTTTTATATCTATTTATTATAATACTACTTTTTCTTACCTATGTAAATAAGATAAATGAATCATTAAAGGGATTTCCACTGATAACTGAAATAATATTTATATTAAAATAATATTAATTTCTGGGTTGGAAACGAGAACGTCATAAAATTCATTTTTAAGATAAGTTCTGCAGTTTCTTTTGAACATTTCCTGGTTCAAATTTGAAAACCAAAGAAGTTTAAACTCATAATGATGTTATTCTTTATTTATGACAGGCTTCTAAGACTGATAACAGTAAAGTTTCTCAGTTATACCTAATCTAACATTTTGTAAGTGATCAGTTATTCACTATTAACTCAACCTTAATCCGGTCTCAACCGATTTAGCAGTCGTTAACTAACACTAATCCAAAAATAGTTTTGTATCGGCAATGATCAATAGATGATTTAAATTGTGAAGTGGGAAAAGTCACAATTACCTTAAGCCTTGAAAACATCAATAACAGATCGATCTACGATCTAATTATGATCTGTGATCTAGAAAATAATTGGGTGCTCATACACAACTGATTAGAATGAATTGAGGATAGGTGAATACATGAGATATTTGATTTAGAACGCAATCAGGAGCATTCCATGGTCTGGTCCAATGTCCTCTATTACTACATTTGGTCGATAAATGTCAGTGGAATAATAAGTCACACACAAAACCCCTCCTTGTCGTGTTAATCCGACATGTGAGAACTGCTTATTGAAAAGACCGTATAAGGGAGTCGTCATATGAGGAAAAAGCTTAGTGGTGACAATTCATATTTATATTTTTTATTTAGAAATTCGATAAAAAATATATGACTTTTAATTAATTTGCGAATATTTTATTTTCATTTTCAGAAATTTTTTAAAAAAATGTAATACATAAATTGAAAATTCTATACTTTCAGCACTTGATTAAGAAGACTTCCTATTGGTTGTGTTAGTTTTTGACTTTTTTACGAATCTTTTTGATTCGTAATCAAAGGATCAATTCTGATATCCACAGAAGGAAAGTCACAAATATATGTATTTTAGTTCAGCTTTTTCCATCCATCTCCAATATATTAATAGTTGTTTAAGAAATGTTGGGTACTGATATGTAAGTCTCTGATTAACGTGTAGACGTAAGGGAAAAAATCATAACAGGTTATTTCATCTAGTAATATACTCATGGACAAAAAAATTAGCGCACCAAGAAATAATTGCGGGATCGTAACGAAACTTGCAATGAAGGTACATGTCGGGGAGATATGCAAATGATTAGAAATGCAGCGTGATTGCGCATTACGTATAGCCGGTAGAGGGCGTTGAGCATCGTACTCTGTGGAGTATAAAACAGGTAACCAAAGCTTGTTTGAGTGTGCTGAATCATTTACAAAGGAAGAGCTGAGGTAGACATGCCATTACGCCGTGTTCGAAGACAGTATACGCAGTTGTCGCAGTTTGAGAGAGGGAGAATCGTCGGGATGATGGAAGCTGGGTGGTTAGCTAGGCGAGTAGCTCGTCAATTAGGCCGCTCTGATTGTGTTGTGAGGAGGTGTAGGGACCAGTGGACCCGAGAGATGTCATGTACACGAAGACCAGGCTTAGGACGCCCTCGACAGACCAGTCGTCGAGAAGACCGCCACATAGTCAGAAATGCACGCGTATAGCCAACTGCTTCATCGGCCGCCATCCAGGCACAGGTAGCACCTTCACTAGGGGCCGCTGTGTCTTCTCGAACCATACGAAGGCGCCTGGCTGAAGGACAGTTGGTATCGCGGCGCCCATTACGTGTGCTGCCCTTGACGCCCACCCATCGACGCCTCCGTTTGGAGTTTTGCCGCGCACGAGGAAACTGGACTGCAGCGGAATGGAACCAGGTCGTCTTTAGCGACGAATCCAGATTCAATCTCGGCAGTGATGACAATCGTGTTCGTGTGTGGAGAGCCCGTGGTGAACGCTTCAATCCTGCCTTTGCTGTACAGCGACACGCCGCTCCCACAGCTGGTGTGATGGTATGGGGTGCCATTGCCTACAATACACGGTCACCCCTAGTATTGTTCCGTGACACCATGACAGCCCAGCGGTATGTTCATGAAATCCTGCAACCACATGTGTTGCCACTCATGCAACGGCTCCCAGGAGCCATTTTTCAACAAGACAATGCTCAGCCTCATACGGCAAGGGTGTCACAAGACTGTCTTTGCACTGTTACTACCCTTCCTTGGCCTGCCCGATCCCCAGATTTGTCTCCAATCGAGCATATCTGGGATCATTTGGGATGACGAGTTGGGCATCCCATGAGTTTGAACGAACTAGAGGCAAGGTTACAGCAAATATGGAACGAAATGTCTCAAGACATCATACAGAACTTGTATGATTCAATGCCCGATCGTATCGCATCGTGCATTCGCGCTAGAGGGGGTCCAACGGAGTATTAACTCCTCCGTTCTTTTGCCTTTTTCTCTGAAATAAATTATCCTTTTTCTTTGATTTTCTAATCATTTACTTATATCAAAGTAGTCATTACGTATGTAAATTTTCGTTTCATTTTGACGACTCCTTCTTGGTGCGCTAATTTTTTTGTCCATGAGTGTATTCTGCTTTTTTTTTTCTTTTGGAGAAGTCATTCTTCAACACGATTATTTTCAGCTACGGATTAGGTCTGTTGAGCAGAAATTCCATGTTATTAATTATGTTCTGAAAGGGACTTTCACTAGTATATTAAAAGAAGATGCGATATAATCTGAGCTCCTTCATTAATAAGTAGTCTTAATTACACTGTAGACAACCGGTGCTATTTGAAGTGCAATACCATAACTGCAAAACGCAGTGCTAGAATTAGTTTGTTGTCGTAACCACTATTTATCAAAAGTGACAACACTTCTATTGCTTAGGATTTTGTCAGCTTTTCGGACCACACTTCCTTCATTTCCTGTTTAATTCTCTTTCTACAAACGATAGCTTAGACCAACAACTGAGCTATAAATCATCGCTATCAGTCTTTTAAATTCTGAGGTCTAGGAACAAAAAGTCATTGTGAATTGGAACATTCCAGCAAGAATGTGTTGTTGTTTTTTTTACCTTAATTACCCCCCAAAAAAAATCTTGAAAAGAAATATTTTTTTTAGAGTAATAATAATAACAAATACTTAAAAAAAAATGGCAAAAATGTCAATCAGAACTCAACTTTAAAGTAATAGGGACTGTCATATTTTTCAATTGAACTTGTTATAAATTAAATTGCAGTATTAAATAGGACAACTCCTATTGTTTTCACTTATTTAACCGAAAAATTAGAATGCTACATTTGCATACAAATGTTTTTCCCTAGTTTCTATTTTTGACAAATTGCTGATGTAATTTTTTAAATTTCTTTAATAAAGCTTGGGTCTATAGTTTTACAACAAAGGGGAAAAAAATTAAATTCCATTTTCTGAATTAAATGACGATGAACAGTTTAAAGACGTTAGAAATCTTGTATTACTATTTAATATTATTACTAATGAAAAAGGTAAGTTAAACTATCCCACTGTAGGCCTAAGGAGGTAAAGTTCCCTGCGTTTCACGACCGACGAGACTGCGCTTTGGTGGGAAAGAAACCCTGCACCCATTTTAGAGAGGGCTGAGTGAACCCTAGGGCCGCCTGGGGAAGCAGCGGTCAGGGATTTAACCCTGCTCCTCCAGGCATTGAAATGCTTACCACTTGAATACCGGGACCGCACTATTACTATTTAAAAAGATTATTTTAAAACATAGATTCTACTAGGAATTTTAAAACACAAAAGTAATCTTTTTCTTTTTTTAATCCTTTAATAATACCTCAGTTTATTTTTGCACATAAGGATTTTTAGGCTTATAATAAAAATTTATCAGAAATTATCAATCTAAAAGCGTTTTGTTTTATTACTTTTTTAGATTAAATATTTCATCCAATAAAAAATTCCGATTTTTTTTCTTTCATCTCATATTAAAGGGAAAAAAAAAACCGGAATTTATTTTTAAATTTCTTTAAAATAAGTAATTAAAATTTCTCTAAAATAAATAACAAGAAGAGAAGTACACGTATAAATTTATTCTTCTTAACTTTGAAATGAAGATAATGAAAACTAAAAAAAATATATAAAAAAATTAAAGTTAAAAAAAAAAAAAAGAAATAAACAAACTTGAAATTATTAGTTTCTTAAAGAACCTTAAAGAATCTTTTAGTGATTTTTTTTTTAAGAAACGATGACTTAGAAATTATAATGTATTCTTCCTGCCATAAGTTCAGGGCTCAGTCATTACTAGCGAATGTATTATTCGCTAGTATAAGATTAAAAGATTATTTTAAAAGATTAAAATTAAATAACCTAACATTTTTATTTCTGCTTTTAGCCATGTGTGGCTGCCGTATGTTCACTGATTCTAAAATTGGTCCTTTGGGAATTGATGTGAAAAAAGTAGACCACCATTATTACTGCATTTGATGTTATAACTGCCCACAATGAATATCTATTATGCTTCCGTTCCATATATTATTCTATCGTTACTTCGATGGCTTTGGCGCATTCATTAAGGAACTTTACGACTAATTTCATTGATTTTTTCTTATAATAGTAATATTGTATCAAACATACTTAGAACAATAAACGCTTTGAGTTCTTTGAAATGAAAATAAAGGTGAGATCCAGGAAATGAGATTTGTATTGTTTAAATTTTATCTTTCCTGGCAAAGCACAGCCATTCTTTATTTTGCGCCTAAAAATTCTATTAATTTGTTACTAAAATATTATTTCATGTTATTATAGAAAATATTACATTTCATATTTACATGATTCAAACGATTGAACCTTTCATAACAATTAGTAAATACGAATGCGGTATTAATACGACTGTATTAAAACAATTTCGAAGAATTTCCATACGACTCATAGTCAGATACGTTAGATTTCCATCTACAAATATTATAACACGATAGTAATGCATTATATTTTAAAAGACTTGCTTCTATTTCAATTTTGTAATTGAATTTGTGTGATGGCTTTAAATGAGATAATGTCTACAGATACAACAGGATTATTTGTGTGCATATATCAATTTTCGGTAACCTTTAAGTAATTTAAATTTAAGAATACAATTACGACATGTAACTAGAACATTAGGTTAAAATTATTGTAAAGTTCATATTTACATGATTAAAATGGATAGATTCCATCATAGGATAGATTAAAATGGATAGATTCCAACATTTTATAATAATTAATGTAAACGTTTACAGTTGTGGAAAAACGTGAACAACGCAGATGACCTAAGACGGAATTCTTTCCTTTAAAACAGGGTTTCCAAACTACGGCCCGCGGGCCGGATGCGGCCCGCGAGGCCCTCTCATCCGGCCCTTGGAGACTTTTTTGTCTAAGGAAAAAAATACGGAAATATACGTGTATCCTGCATATCCTAGTGATTCCCACTAATACAGGTGTTCATGTGTAGTGTATCAATGAGTTATTAAATAATAACTGAATAAAATAATATTAAATAAATATTTAAAAACAACATCCATGTTTTGATTCTTTTTTATTTGGACCTCGAGTGTGTAGTCGGCCCCCGAACTGCTGTTTGATAGTTAATGCGGCCCTTGGGCTCAAAGGTTTGGAGACCCCTGCTTTAAAAGATGGTTACATCTAGCGGTGATCAATTGACAAAACGAAACTTCAGTCAAACATGGCTAGGCTTGCAGTTGGCCGAAACTATGATAAGCTGAAGTACACAAGTTTTAAGCCAAAAACATAGTAACGTAATTAAACATAATTCTTTGACAAATTTATTTCAAATTCTAGATCTCTCATGCAAGGCAAACGGGATTGATCTGTTTAAAGAAGTTTAATTGTCAGATAATTATTGAAATCATTAATTTCTAATTGAAATCCGTTCAGGATAAATAGAAATAAATAAACAGAAGCATCAACGAAGCTAAAGAAAGAAAGTAAGAAGATTGTTTCTATTTCTATACTGATCATTTGTTAACCAAATAGCCAATATTAATTATTTTGATTCATAAAATTTAGAGTATATTCTATCATAGATCGGGTTAAAGCCGTAGTTTCATCCATTATCAAAATAAAATGGGAAAAGAAGACAGAAATTTGCTTAGAAGAAATTGAATTTTCCTTAAATTGACTGTTTGTCTTTGTGTAACAATAATAAAGACATCTTCTTTTTGTAATTTTAGTTACTCTCCCTTTTCTAAATAAAGAGTATTTTCTCTTTTTCTGCTTGTTCTGTTTGATGGTATCACGTGACCCGTTGCAATGGAGTCTTTGTATTGTTTAGCCGCAGCCATTTGTTGAAGTGACTTTTCAGTCGACGGAAATTGACTAAGATATCGTCTGTTCTGTGAATTGCCGTTGCCAACACAATAGCCGCTCTCCTACGCTATTTAAATGGAATTTATTGAAGAACCCGTTTTCTTGATAGATTTTGAGGAGGCTCTAATTAAGTCATGAAATTGAAACTGTAATTACGAGACCTGGTTGGAAAAACCGAAGGCAAGGTGGTAATGCACGATAGAAAGATCTTATCTTTGGAAAGAGCAATCGGGGCCAAGTGATTGGTGGAAGGGGACACCAGCCTCGTTCTGAATACATTCTAAAGAAGAACTACTGAAGAATAAGAAGTGATTTAAGGAAACCGTTATTCAATTCATTTTCTAGTTTCACACAATTCCCACTACAAAGAAAATTCTTTATACTATTTGTAGAAGCTTCTTGTAAAACAAGTTTCCATTGATATCAGTCAGTCCCTGATATGTAAGTTACATTGTATAGATATAAAACGATTTTTATCTTTATATATTTATGATCACAAAGTTTTTCTGATCCTTAGAATCAATTTCATTTTTGTCGTACATTTTCTTTGTAATCAGTTATTAGTTTTTTTTTTTAATTTACTGTTATTAAATTTACATTGAACAAACCTGAAGGCGATTTTATCACAGAAAATGTAAACACAAAGGTTTCTTATCCATAGAATCACTTTCATTTAAATGTTACATATTGTTTATACGCAATTATTTTATTACAAATCTTTATTACTTAACTTAGCGAAGCTTACATTGATCACACCTGAAGGCGATTTTTATCGTAGAAAATATGTGGGTCTTTATGGAAGTCAAGCCAAATATTTTTTATCTGCCAAACATATGCCATCACTGCAATTCCAGAATACATGTTTGAAAGCTTGGTGGATATCACGGGCGGATCCAGGATTTTTCAAAAAGGGGGGGGGGGCTAACTTTTCTGAAGGGGGGGCTAACTTTTTTGTAGGGCTGATTATACATGTTTGTCTGAAACGCACGCTAGTAGACAGCTTTTTATTAGCAATTGAAATCGTCATCATGGCAATATTAATGTCCATCAGGCAGCAGCCTTTGGATACCACATTTTATCCTATCTATATTCACAGCTAAAGGGAGGGGCTATAGCCCCCACTAGCCCCCCCCCCCTGAATCCGCCTATGGTGGATATGCTTCTGATTGGCACCACTAACGTAGTCTGGTTCCCTGAAGGAATGTCATGAGAGCAAGTGGAAAATACGTATTTCGAAATCACCGTTTAATAAGGCAATGCAGTGTAATTGAAGAAGAAAATTAATATAGGAATGTTCAGTACACATTGCTAACACAAAGTAATCTCCAAGAGTCTCCACTGTATATTGCCAGCTTTTGAGAACTGCTGTCCAACGCATTCATTCTTTACGATAACGCCACAAGTCATACAGCAGCTCCTTCACAGACTTTATTACGTCGATGGGAGTGGGAAGTCTTGGACACCCTTCGTATTTACCAAACCGGAATCCATGAGACTTTGATTTTATTCAAAACTCAAGCTACAGATGCGTGGGAAACGCTTGCGAGTAAAGATGAAATTATGACGGTGTTTCTGTGAGAGGTCACATGCAGCCTTTCCAAACGCTGACAACGTACGGTAGGCAATCTTGGGGATTACTTTGAGGGGCGTCAGCAATGTACTGTATGGCCAAAAACAAACGACGCTGCATAATTTGATCATATGAAAGGTGGCACTACGAAATGAACATGAGCATAAGCAAGTGTTGCAGTCGCTACAACGAAGTCTCCAACAAACTGTAGTTAAACTGGACATGGGTCGAACATCAGTTCGATGTTCCGTTGGTGGGTTCCCTTACAAGATACAGACTATTGAAACCTGCCGGTACAGAACTGTGCTTCCATGTTAGCAATGATGTATGACGATTCAGGATTTTTGCGGATTTTTTTTTTTGTTTCCGAACAACCTCTCTTCCTGAACATTGTGGACAATCTCGGCAGCCGCTACGAGTACTGCTTAGAACGTCAAGGATATCATATTGAACATATATTTGTCAACAACCACCGTTGATTATTCTTTCGTTTGCAGCTTTTTCTGTTCAAAACGGTTCAGTGTCGTTTGTTTTTGGCCATACTGTATATTGAGCATTCCTGTGTTCCTTTTCCTTTCTTTGCTGTACTGCATTGCCTTATTAAACAATGATTTCCAAATACGTATTTTCCACTTGGTCTCATGATGTTCCTTCACTGACCCTGATCACGGGAGTGATGCCAATCAGAAGCACATCCAACAAGCTTTCAAGCGTGTATTCTGGAATTGTATGGTGCCGCATGTTCAGCAGATAAAAAAATAGTTGCCATGACTTCCATAACGGCCCAAGTATAAACAGAAAATTTTCCTTATCGTTAGAATCAGTGTCATTTCGTCATATATATTCTTTGTAGTACATTATTGAAATCTTTTATTACTAATTGCTACGAAGCCTGAAGACGATTTTATGATAGAATATGTAAACACAAAGCTTTCTCCATCTCAGAATCGATTTCATTATTGTCGTGTAGGCTATTTTGGTTGTAAGCAGTAGTTAAATCTTCTAATGTAAACAATGCATAAATTAATTAGATTTGAAGCTCATTAAAGCTTTTAGAGTCAGCTGGTTTTCAAAGTATCAATATTTAATTTCAATTAACTACTTAAAAGATGAAGTACGAAAATGTAAATGATAAGTTAAGCTACTTAAGATTAGTTAGCCAGGAGTGATTTAATTTTAAGCTGTATAAATATCAAATAATCTTTGCAAAGTAACTTGTACTTTGAAGGAATACCTAATTATGCAACTTACTTGTTAGTGATTCAGGTGCATATTGTTGAAACTCCCAATTACAGTAAATTTTCTTATACTTTCACTTTTCTGCAAAACTTCTTGATTTTCATTAATGAAAATGAAGTTATAAAAAAAAAGTGCTTTTAACTATTTTTACCAAAGTTTCATTATCCTTTATAATATAGGTCTTGTATTCTTTTTTTTTTTAATATGGTAACTATCATTAAACATTCTCAAAAATAAACATCGTAGAGAAGTCAGTCACTTAAATAAGGAAGCTGTAAAAAAGTGTGCATTTAAAGTCTTTTGAATATTTTAATAAGTTCTTTTCAAGTTTATTTAAAATTGCTTACTGAAATTAAACAATATAATAAAATTGTAACAAGATTTCAAATTGTTCAAATACAGTATATAACACAAGATTTCAAATTGTTGGTTTTTTTCAGATATACAGCATGAGGAATTCAATGATTCTAAGAAAGTGAAATTTAAACCTTTTAATAATTTGTAGTTTACTAAATAACCTACGATTGTCTCATACAATTCCATTACTGATATTTGATTGATCGTTCTTTCTGAAATTGTCCCATTAAATAAAAGAAATGAATATTTTAAACTTTAAAATTTAGTTAATATTTAGAAGGGTAATGTAAAAAAATTGCCATTACCTCTATTAACGCTATTTATATATTCATGCAGTTGTTGTACACTGAAATGCCAAAAAAATACTGGGAAGGGCGCTACCATGTTCATTTCATGCCACGACACCCTTGCGGTTAATCAAACGTCCTCAAACGACTTATATGTAATGGAAGATATCTCCGCAGTCTAAGCAGTAGCATTCGCTCCAGTGGCAAGTCTTGATCTTAAGCGACTTCGAAAGAGATAATGATTGCAGGGGCTCAGGAGGCTAGTCTATCTCGGAAATTACTATGAAGTTCGGATTCACATGTTTAACAATTTCAAGGGTGTACTTGGACTACACGAAATCAGCGAAAACGTCCAGCGTGCGAGACCGTTGTGACCGAATAACAGTCCTTGATGAGCGTGAACAGCGGTATCTGACATGCATCCTAACAACGTGCACCATTACCGCCAACGTGCACCATTACCGCAAATAATAGCGCAACTCAGTGCTGGGGTCGATACTAGCATCAGCATTCGAACAGTTCAACATTCCCCGCGTTCTCAAAGAAACTGCTGTACTGTTTCGAAGCCGACGGTCCAGCCGGGTACCACTGCTGGCCACACAACACAAGGCTGTGTGCTTCGCATGGCTCGCGATCACAGCCACTGGACTCTAGATGACTGTGAAGTCTGGTCCGATTAATAGCGGTTCCAATTGTTTCGGGCACTTGTGGCGAAAACCCCATGCGGCTCTGGATCCCTCATGCTTACAAGATACAATACAATGCGACGCTGGGTGTTTGTGTACATCTAGCACACATTAGGATGTCGCTGTGACTGGCCATCTATCTATCTCTGTGACTGTGACTGGCCGTATCTGTGACTGGCCATACCGGTCATATCTCTGTGACTGTGACTGGCCGTATCTGTGACTGGCCATACCGGTCATATCTCTGTGACCGGTAGACATTCTTGTGGATCATTTACACCCGCTAATGTCCTACATTTATCCCGACGGGCGCGGCCTGTTTAAACAGGAAAATGCACCACTGCACAAGGCCACATTAACTCGATTGTTACTGAAGGAGCTCACCTCTGAGTTTGCCGTCATATCTTGACGTCGCGTTCGTTGGATTTAAACGCCATCGAACATATGTGCGATGCACTTCAATTGCGGGACGCACTGCCGGATGCAGGATGTGCACTATTTCCACAGTACTTGAGTGCTCGTGGAGTTCACATCAGGTCGTGTTGCTGCCGTCATCCAAGTGAGAGGAGGACCTACTTAGGATTGACAGGTATTCCAGTTTTTTGGGCACTTCAGTGTATGTCACGATTAAAGATCTTAGATTAAAGATCAGAAAACTAATAGCTATGAAATTAGCTGTATTTCTATGGAGGAAGTTGCAAGGAGATATAAAAGTTATACAAATCATTCAGTCTTTGGAACTGAAATGTCTTTGAAACTGAAATAATTGAATGTGTGCGTACAGATATACATTGAAAAATTTCAATTATTTTAACACACATTTTACAAGTTATAAAATGTTAAAAATAATAGACATGTAACATTCAAACTTGAAAATGTTATTTGTCTTAAAATAGTTGAAAATTTTAAATAAAATAGTTGAAAATTTTAAATAAAATATTTGAATTTTATTAAGTAAATTTAAATAATTATTATTGAATTTTAATAATTCATTTTGAGGAGCAATAGTAAATTGAGTGACATGTTTGCGCATGTTTACAGTATATTGTTTTTGAATTTTATTCCAGTTTTTGAAAGGCACTTTAAAATAAGAATATGAGAATTAGATGTTTCAAAACATTTGTGTTTAGCGACCCACAACGTGTAAAGAAGTGAGTTTTTAAGAACATTCTGTCCATCGTCATCTCTATAGCCCAAACTTTAAGTCGGACTGATATGATTGGTTCTTATTGGAAGGCTTATGACTTGTAGAAATGCTGAAAAATACAAATTCCGGTCTGTGGTCCACTTAGTGTCTCACAAGAAGTGACCGAAAATGAGCATGTACGAAATCATTATGGTATCCTGTACAAAATGAAACCAGGTTTATTTTTCCTCTTTTTCTTGATAATATTAAAATTTTTAAGGTGTGATTATAATTGACGGTAAAGAAACAGATAATTCGCCAATGCCTTTTTTGTTTAGAAGTTCAAAAGGATCCTATAATTTTCAAAAGTATTTTTACAAAAAATTGAAATTTTAAAGTACCAAATTTTTGTGAGTCAAATAGGTAAAATCTTGAAAATTCTTCTTTTATTATTATAACAAAATGAATTTTTAACATTTTGCCAAACAAATACAATACAATCATTTAATAAACCATTTCTAGTACTTTTTAGCGGCCCTAGGTTACAGCTTGCCTGTAAAACGTAGGGACAGCTCTTGCTTTTATGCTTGTTGGAGGTCGCACTCTGTAGTGGCCAAACGGTTAGACATTAGAATGAAATCTTCACCATAGTGTTCAGCATTAAAAAGTAGGTGCCACGTCCAAAAAAAAACAGACCTGTAGGACCAATGCCTGACCGGATGTGGGGGATCAAAAGTCGGTGCTTTAATGAGTTTTTCTTTTATCCTATCTCATCAACCGTTTGCCTGGCAAAAACGTGACCACCACCAATGTGTTCAGAAGGATCGATATTGGGGGGATATCTATCGCCGTTTTCCTCTTTATCGGAAGTGACCACTTTTGACTCCCAACTTTGCTGTAAGCATCCATTAGGTTCATTGTAAACGCTGGTTAGGTTCACTCTACTTTTGTTTATAAAATTGTGCATATTATGGGGCTGCTTTGCTTTTGAACAATAATCTTGTTTTTTTTTTGTTTTTTTTTAAATTTTGAAGCTCGACTGATTTCCGTTATAATCATTTTATTATTCTTGGTAATGAAATATTCCAATAAATACCAATAAAACAATAAATAACATTATCAACCTGAAACTGTAAATGTTAAAGCTTAATTAGAGTAAAATAATGAGACGAGCAAATTTCAAAAAATTGTAAGGAAAAAAAAAAAGATTGGCGAGTGAAGCAAGCAGAGCGGGGATTAGCTGTGGATTGAAACCATTAGTTATTCTTCCAAAGAAATTAAACATAAATATCTTGTAGAATTACATTGGGAGTTAAATTTAATATGTGTTAGTTGCTTTATCAAACAATTTTTAAATTACTTTTTAATGAAAAAAGGCTACCTAAATTAAAATCTTTTTTTAATATTCGCAAGGATTTCATTAAGTTGTAGGAATATTTTAATTAAGTTGAAAAATTTGATGTTTCTTATTTAATATTATATTTTGAATGGAGTTTCATTTCAGCCAAAATGCTTCTCTTGTGAGGTGGTAATAAAAAAAGCGTTGTTGAATCAATCTCAACTTAATGACTGCATTGTGACGTCATTTTTCTTGTCAGAGTTTTCCTCTTGAGATTTCTTAATTACTTTTTCGTTGATTAATTCTCCTCTTAATTTCGAACATAATTTCACTGAGATAAACTAATATAAATTATTTCCAGAAAAGAAGAAGAAAAAAAAAGTAGAAGCCGATTTTCCATTGTTCATAAAGACAACAAAACTATCATCAGGAACGGAATAATTGCAGCTTAGACAAATTCCTTTTGCCTTTGAAAAATGACTATTCAACTAATATTCATTCTACACAGAATTTTCAAAAGCTCTTAGAGTTGACAGGAATTGTTTTTCTTAGGGCTTTTTTTCTTAATCCTCCACTTGTTATATTTCTAGTAACTTCTCTGTCTTTCTCTAACTTCAAAGACAACTTTTCGTTTGCTGTAGCTATAAAGGAATAAATTTATTAGTAACTAAATCTTAAATTAAATAGTAAGTGATTTCGAATATAATTGAAAAATTACAAAATATGTACTTTACTAAACCTTCCAACTCTGACCGCTCTGCGGCCAAACCCTATGAAGTATTTATGAACCAAAATCAATATTGCAAAGAATGTTTTTTTTTAGTTTTTTTCTTTTAAAGTATGACATAAAAATCACTAATTTGGTAGTCTTTATAAAGAATTTTATATTTATCAGTATATCATTTATATTGATATTTTTGTTACTAATACTAAAAGTTACTGCAATCTGGTTATGGATAGAACTTCACATTTAATTGATGAATGAGGAAAAAAAGCGATCCTGTGAACAATAAAAGATTGATAGCACAAGTGAACATTTTAATAGCAAAGAGCCGTAGCATATTGAGGTAGATATAAGTACATTTGTTATTTATTGATATTTTGCTTACTAATACTCATTGGCTAACAATCAACTTTTCTAATGATTACTGTTCCTATATCATTGAGGCGGTGACCTAATGGAAAGAAAGCATACGTTATTGTTATCTGACAATGGTCCGCAGAAGTCTGAGGTGAGTTATAATTCCCAGTGCTAAAATAATGAGTAATAATAATAAAAAAAAATGATTTGAAATAAATAGTAAAGAAGGCTTTTTAACAAACTATTTTAAGGTTGAAGTGGAACTTAGGGCAAACTTTTGAAAGACAATCGATTTATATTGTTCAGGATGGACTGTTCTAATATATACATTTTGCTCCAAACATTGACAATGAATTAGTAATAATAATCGACTTTAATTCATGATACCTTCAAATGTTCACTGTTGTCTTTGTTTGGTTTGTCATTTACTACAAATCCTGATCCAAGTTACACCATTATAGAGTAAGACTGAATGTTTAATCTTGAAATCATCTGATTTCTGTCTTAGATAGTCTATTTACTGTCTATGCAAAATTATATCAACATTATATCAACATTGACCATTGCAGATAATGGGATAATAAAGAGAATATATCTTTTATTCATTGTTTCTCATTCTTAATTAGCATTAAAATTTGTGATTTAATTGTGTGTCTTGCAAATTAAAGACACACAATTATATCATAAATTTTTATACTAATTAAGAATGAGAAACAAAGAAGAATCGATATATTCCCTTTATTATCCCATTATCTACAACGGTCAGTGTCGATATTATTTTGACTGCAGTTATTTGTTGATGCTGTATTTCAATACTTTAATAGCTATACAATGGTTTACTTAATGAAATTGGGGAATCTTTAGTAGTAAAACGATGAGCTATTTGTTTGGGAAATGATTTTAGTTTTTCGGTGAGTTGAATAAGCTGTTGAAGGCGAGGGTATCATGTTCGTAGCATGTGTCATCCTCAAAGGAAATGGGACTGTGCTTGTGACACCCGCAAGTGATAGATGACATCTTCGCTGAACCAATGTTGACTCTGCGACTTAATAAGATGCCGTTTCCTTCTCGTCTGTAATTTACCAAAGAAGAACATCTTGTTGGAAAATAGTTTTATTAATAGATAAATTCCATTGCATTCAACACGAAAAAATTGAAGAAGCCTAAAAATAATATTAATTTTAATACAACCAAGAAAGATTTTCCTATATATCAAAATGATCCAGTTCTATAATAATAGAAAATATTAGGTCTTATTCTTTTTTTAAAGACTAAATTTGTAGTTCAAAAATAACAATCAATTATTAAACTAATAAAAAATTACGTTGAAAGAAAGTCCTATTTTTTTTCCTCTTAAATAAAATTAAATTAAATTTAAATTTTCTTTCAACGAGTAGTTTTCTTTCCAAAATAAATATTAAGAATTATATTTTATCAGGACACACATTATGTGTTGGACAAATATTATAAATATATGTTTCTGAGAACATGCTAAAGGGTAATTTTTTTTTATTTATTTATTTAGTTCAAGTTTTAATTAAATTCATGTAGTGAGATACCTTTTTTTGGTAGGAATATCACACTCCATTATATAAATGGATCGTTCCAGTTCGTAATATGTCAGGTGATTGCGGTTTTCTGTATAAATAAGGTTTTTCTAAAAGTGTAGCATCAATAAGACATAGAAAAATGACCATGCTAAAGAAAACATGTGTCCTGAGTGATTCCGAACATAGCTTGGTAGTTCATGCTACGCCTGGTGGATCCAATGTCTCACAATAGTTGTCATGAGCTTTCAAGGGTTTACCGAGATTAGTACGAAAAAAAATCCTGTAAGAAGAAAGCCGCTGATGGATCAGAGGGTTTGTGAAAGTAATGGTGAGAATTGTGCTGTCGACCAGATCGGGTACCTAACAAGAAAGTGCACCTTCTGGGATACGGGAACATCAATACTGGAGCGTTAATAACTGGAAAAAAGTTATTTGAAATAAAATACCTTTTGCATCACGCTAATGGAAGGCTCAGAATGAAAGTAACACGTCCTGTCTACATTACATGTTTCTGAACAGTTCAAACGTGGGAACATTAATTAACTGAATGAGCATTTTCACAAATTTATTAAAACACACGAAAAAAATAGAAATATCGTCAAGTAGAGCGACTAGTTTCGCCAGCGATCGCTAGCGTTGACGAGCTGATAACAACAGATAATGTTCACATGTTAAACTTGAACTTTAGAATTTATTCAATATGGAACCCGTTGGATTTCCTGATTTATAGGACTCGACATTTCGCAGCCAACAAAGAAGCCGATCCAAATCTTTGGCGAATTCATCTAAAAGAACAATATTTGTTCCTCTCAGGAACAGGACTCTCCACCTCCCTTCAATATTATGGACCACTCAACGTACATCACTAATGGACCTTTTCATTTCTTGCCGCATCATCATTGGTTTCCTGTCACATGTGACCCAGCTTCAGTCCTTTAAATGCAAGAACTTTTTGTGTTGGTATCAGCTCGTCAATACAATCGTCGATGGGCGAAAGTAGTCGCTGTATTTGAAGAATTTTTATTTCTTTCATGTTTGTTAATAAATGTGTGAAAGGCTCATTCAGATAAAAAAATGTATATTAAATGAAAAAAATCTGTTCATAAAAATCGAAACCAAGATTTGATGAAAGATGAAAGTTTTAATTTTAAAAAGCAACTGAAACTTTAAACAGGAAGACTAAAATACTTAACAGATAAATGTTTGAGTTACGGAGCTCAAACTATTTTGTATGTTCCTTTCAATCCAAATCTAATCAGTTTACTTGAACCAGAAGCTAATCAAGTCTACGCAGTAAACTTATTATATTATCAAATAAAGAATGTTCATATACGAATTAATAAAGTTTTATGTTTGACTTGTGAGGATATTAAAATCTTAAAACTAAGATGTTGAAAAAATTCTCAAAAAGTAGTTTAAAATATTCGAAACATTAATTAATTTTTTATTAATTTTCTTTGGTTTGTTACTTTTATTTATTTTGGTTAATTGAAATCTAGTACAATTACTAAAACCAAATACATCAATCTTCATTTAATCATCAAGTTACAGAATTTTGTCTTGCTGGTCTGGAACCAGAAAGAACAAGTCAGACTTTCTTTGCGAAGAACTTGCCACGAGGTTCACATGGATGTCACTTGGTTTGATGATGGAAGCACCGACGATACTTTGATGCCCAAAGGCCAATGTAGTAAATTAAAATTAACTTCTTCTTCTTCACCTTGATTTTGAAGATTGGATCTTTATCGTAGAGAACAATGTTCACGGTGCTTTTTAGACAGCGGTGTCTTTTAAAAGTCAAATACTTGCTTAAAATCTGTCTGTTCAATTTGAATGATTCTTAACCTTTTTCATTTATTTACAGCTTTCGATTGCTGTTGTTCATTACATAATTTTCCTATTTACATCTTCTCTTTATCTGATATTTATTTTGCATTGCATCCCATTGTCTTGAAAATCCTGGCATCATCATATTAAGAATGTCTTTGTGTCCCATGAGTTTTATTTCAACCAATCTTACAACATACAGATGAAGCTAAAGATCTTTTATTCTTAAAATCCAATTTTGTCAGTTTTACTTTCTAAGTCAGTTTTTGATCTTTAAAAATTAAAATTATTTTTTTTTCTGAAGCTCGTCTAAAATCAAGGGCAAAAGTTTGACGAAGAAACATGCTTGTTAGAATGAAGATGATTTCCCAAACGGTAGAATTTATTTACTGGTTTTTTTTTTTTTAAATATATATTTCACGATCATCTTTAAAAATTCGGTTTGAAATTTGGTTGTGATTTTCAAGTCCAAGTACATGAAAACTAATGAGTATATGAAGTTCTTTCGTAATACAATAATAAAATAAGTGAATTTATTAATTACAAATTATGACAATAGGTTTAAAATTTATTACAATTCTTCTATTCGATAAGTAATAAAGCTAGTGGATATAATAGCGTATATATATATTATCCAGGCATCATAATCGCAGGATTTTTTAAAACAAATCCAAGCTTTGTTATGTATCTATTAGCATGAACACACCAGGACAAGACCATCACGACAATTTAGATAAAAGCACGTGTAACGTAAGCAGACAAAGAATCGAGTTGCAGGAGTGCAAAGTTCAGTGGAGGTTTGCCTTGAGATTCATAACATTGCGATGATAGTGGCACTAAAGTTTAGATATCTCACTTCGCATCACCAAGGTTACCATCAGTGAATTTACCTCAACCTTCTACTTAGCAAAATGGATCGCCATAACCTGATGCAATACAAAAGGTTTTCGTACACATACGCTACGTTTTCCAACAAAGTATATAAATAAAATCTATCAACATTGAGGTAAGAGATATTTATATAATAGATTGCAAAAGTAAATTATTTTATGTTATATAGTAAAGCTGAATTTAAAATAATATCCTCAACTGCTAAAATAAAACTGTTAAGTAATAACTGTTGAAAATTGATCTACATCAAAAGATTGTTATTTCGCCAGCATTTCTTTTTATTCAAACTTGAATCAAAGATAATAGTAGTGCGAGAATATATATTATGATTTCGTTTTTGTTGTTGTTGGTTCTCTGGACAAGGGCCTATGCCTTCTAGAGTATCAAATAAGAAATTGAGGGTGGGGAAACTGAAATATTTGAGAATCACTGATTTAGGGTTTGATGAATTTTATATATTTTTTATCACAGAGTATTAATGAATAAAAATTTGTTATTAATTTTTACATTTTGCGATGATTATTAGGTAAAGATTGTTTATAGACACAACAATGTATGAGGTTAACTTTTTCTCGATCTTACTTCGTTTACTTTTTCCAATAAAAAAAATAAAAAAAAGGAAACAAGATAAAAGAATCTGATAAAAGAACTTGTCATTGAACCCGTCCTCCACGTGGATTCGACCATGATCTTTTTAGTTGTTTGTTCTTCTTATGATTGTAATTTTAATTGTAAATTTATTTCCTTGAAAACGAACCGCAGGACGGTTGGAAAGCTTGCATGTTTTTAGTAAATTTTAATTTATCATGAATTTTAACCCAGTGTGTTGGCCTTATTATTTTACCGTTACTATTTCACATACGTTAATTTTAATTTCTATAAAAGAATTTACAACAAAAAGTAGATTCTACTACATAATATAATTGCATAAGAAAACATAAGTATGAATGAAAACAGTTACAAACAACTAAGAATATTTTATTACTTTTGTTAAATTATTTTTGTTAAGGATTCGTGAATGAGTAAAGTACTTTAGAAACATGGAAAATCTCCTATCTCTCTGAAGTTTGATACTTTCTCTGAATTTTGTAATAATATAAGTTTCAAACAAGAAACTGAAATTACAAAGCTAAACTTCAATAAAGACAGCACACAGCATATTCTTACAGAAATAACAATTTGAAAACTGGAAGGTGTTCCTTCAACACCCATAACAAAATATTGGAATCCCAATACTCAGATGCTTACTAGGTCATTGTCATCCAATTCAAGGTTCAACTTCAGCAGGAATTGCAGAAGCGTATTCTGTATTTCCCCAGAGTCAGCAATTCCTCCATGTTTTCAGAGTGTTGCTTCATTCTAACAACTTTTCTATTCTGGAGCGATTTCACCTCTTTGTCGTTTGTTTGACAGAATCAAACTAACTTTGTTTTATTCTTTTTTTATCATAGCCTTTAAACTCCAGGGAACCTTAAAAATATTTTTACATTTTACTTAATTTTCATGTAAAAAAATACTTATTTAATTAAAACAATATTGTTTTAGAATGAAATGTAACGTGCATGGATCAAGCAATTAAACAGAAATGAACGATGTAAGGTTTCTCACTCGAATCATCATCAATGGGAATCTAGGACAGCTGTTTCTGCCTTATTAGGCGTCATCAGCCTGATTGTATTACAGCTGTATTTATTGCAGTTTATTTTTATTGTTGTGTGTTTCTGTTAGAGTATCACTTTCGGAAGCGAAGATGCGATCCTTAACTTTTTCACCTACTCTGAGCCTACCATCGAGGGTAAATCTGGCTGATGACGCCTAATAACCTAAAAACAGCTGTTTCACATTCCCGTCGATGATGGCTAGGGATAAAAAAGTTTGAATGCGAATTTAATTCTTGTTTTAAAAAAAATGGTAAATTTATACTATTGGTATATAATATACCACAAATATAATTAGTGGAAATAACGGCTTTTCTTTTTTGTCGTTTTCAAGACTTTAAAAGAAAAATAAAGAAAGTATGCTTTAAGTTCTTTCAGGGACTTTTTGTTTTTACTTTCGGACTGCCAACATTCTCTTCAAGTGAATTAATTTAAGTTGTAATAAAAAAAATAAAGAAAAACTATCTAAAACTTCAATTTATAGGGCAAAAGATTTATATTATAATAATAAATTTAATTTTTTTATTTAAAGAATAATTTTTTTTTTAAATATTTTTTTAATTAAATTACTGAGCCTTTCTTTAATTATTGTTTTCTATCTCTGATACAGTTTTGCAGATCTGTTTTGCGCAACGCACTTCTGTAACGCAATTTCTCTGTGTTTGAAAAACAGCTTTAATTTTAATTGTTTTAAATGTGAAAATAGAAATAATTTCTACAATGAAACGTTTGCGACAGGAAGCGAACTTGCAGATCCGAAGCCAGAAGTCTTATCTATTAGGCCACGGGGTCTACATTCAATTTATTGTTGTTAAATGTCTCTTATCAAGCTCTCTCTCTGTGTGTGTGACGTAATGAGAGAAGAGCCATAGAAAAAAAAATACATTAATTTTAGCCTACTAGATTAAAATTTAAATTTCAGTTTTCATTTTTTTAGCCTACTATAAGCGCAGGCCAGACGAGCATTAGATGCAGAAGCTCTCCTCAGCGACGAACTGAAGTTCTCGACATGAATGAAGAAATTACAAATGACGGGAAAATATTCTATCTCCCTAAAAGCCGTAACATGGTTATCCCGTCATTGTTGACTGGACGTTATGTACAAGTTTTGTAATGTTGTTGTTACATGTGCAGTCCTGTTACCCTTGCTGTTTTAGGAAGAGACAATTTCCAACAATTAATGAAAATTTTTAACTAAATGGAAACTTTAACTCTTAAATTTTATCAGTAGTATCGTTGTTATTTTAAGAAAGTGAAAAATCATAGCATCTAATTCCTAAGAAAATAATCATATGCGTTTATGTTTAGGAAATTATATACTACTTGATTAAGTAAGCAAAGAAAATGTAGGTTTCGTCTATCCATTCTGAATTCCGTATTCAGTTTGATAGAAATTAATGTAGTATCTATATTGAGATACATTTTCTCTCTCTCTCTCTCTCGCTTTGTATGTACAATAGTTTACATTTAAGAGATAAATTAACACCTCGAATTTTTACTTTTCATATTACAAAAAAAAAAAAAAATATCGAAAACGAAATTGACTTTTTAACAATTTTTTAGATTTTTCCAAAATCATGGAAAAATATAATATATAGTTATTCCGAGTTAATGTATTATTTTGAAAGCCTTATCCTAAAGTCATAAAGAAAAAAATCAAAGTTAAATTACATAGTTAAGTAATGAATAATATCGATAACTATTGAGAAGTAAATACAAATATACAATCTTGAAATCAGCTGTACTGAGAAGGAAGAAATGAAATTTTTCAAGATTGTATATTTGAAATAAATTAAAGTTACCACAAAGAAGTCAACTAACAGAGAACAAAGTAGCTACGAGAGTAACTAAGAGAGTACGGTACAAATGGGATTTTTCTTTCGAACTGAACTTATATTAAGGAAACCAAATCTTAGATCTTCTATAAGATATCACAACTCTTTATTAAAACTCCAAAATTTGATATACTTATTGCCATAGAATTTATTTATTGATTTGTCAAAGGTTTGAGAAGGTTATTTCTCTTTCCATTTTGATCTTTATTTTTTATTTTATTTATTTGTTTTATTATGTTACCAAAAAACCTTGAGGAAGTCTTTGAAAAATAAGACGAAATATTGGTCTGTGGTGCAGTATTTTGGAGTTTTAATAAAGAGTTGTGATATCTTATATTAAGGAACTTAAAACGTAAAGAAAATGTTTTAAAACTTGTAACACCAGTAGCATAATGACCACAAGTCTGGTATCAAAGATCACTAACTCCTTAGCACTAACTTTCGAAAGGGTTGGCATGTCAACGCTAATTTTTCTTATTTATTTCTTGAAAATATTGTAAATATACTTAACAAATCAAAAACAAGAAAAACTTTAAGTAAAACAAACAAAAAAAAAAGACAAGACTAATTGTAAAGTCGTTAACGGTGATACTTCAAAAGCATTTAGAAAATGCTAATTTTCTGAAAATAACAATCCCTATTCTTAATCCGGTTTCTTTCTGAATCGATTTATTTTCTTGAAGCAGACACGGGCTTTCTTGGAAGTCTACTTTTGTTCGAGATGACCTCTTAATTTTGAACCCTACTCTGTTTATCGGAATGATCGTGAGGTTAATTATTCCGATAATCGACATTGTTGCAGCACTAGAAAATGCCGCTATCGCTCGCTGTGTTGTACCGCAACTTCAGAGACGGGTTATGACTCCCAATTTCGTCTTTATCCCTCCCCTTAGATCTTCTTTCTCGGTTGACTTTGCCAGACACTTGCTCATTGTAAAGCGATATAATTTTCAAACACAATCTCAAAATTATCGATGATCTTGCTGAAAAAACAAGCAATGTTTATTTAGTCACGATTTATTTTAGGAACCCTATATACAAAAGTATAAAATGCGGGAGAGAACCATCTCTTGAGAAGGCTCTATCCGTCTGTCCGTCTTTCCGTCGCTATCTCCACAGCACAAACTATAAGTCGGACAGACATGAATGATACCTTATTCGAAAACTTACGTGGGGGGAGGGGATTTGATTATCGTGTAGGATCACTTTCTGTCTCACAGGAAGTGGAAATGGCCGAAAATGAAATATGCCACTTAGATAGTCTAAATACAAATCGGATACACATGGTGGTATCTTATTTAGAATGCCTGTAGAGATGTGGAAAAGTATCAGTTCCGGTCTCGGTCACTTCCTGTCTCTCATGAAGTGGCCGAAAATAAAACATACTTGATAGCCACGATTTCGTATATAATATAAAAACAGTTTTCCCCTTGTTAAAATATTGTTTCAGATAGTCTTGTCCGTCTAAATTACATCAAAATCATTTGATAATTGATGCTAATTAATGTTTTCATTGGGTTGATATTTTTGTGATGTAGATAGATTTTGAAATGTATACAAGTCCGAAGTATAATAATAAGAAGAAAAGCAAAGAAATTCACCTGTGGAATGCTTGACTTCCAGGAATATAAGGGTTAGAAACTTAATCTTTGTATCCTCCTAATACTCTTTAACCCTCTGAATGAGGCTTCTTGAAATTTGGTATGCATATTTATGTAATCATCATGAAACATCATTTAAAGATAATTCTTTTTAAAATGATGTTTGGATTTTTAGGCTTTCATAATTTGTTGTTTTTAAGAAAATAGAGTTTCTCTTTACACGAAGACTGCTGTCTATAGGAAATTGTTCCAAAGCCAAATTGTAGATTAAGATTATTTCTGATTACGTAAAATGGAATATAAAAGGATGTTTTTGATCTTAACTTCCTTGTACAGCATCTTTATATATACACAATATTTCGTTCAGAAATCGTTCTGAATGAAATATTGTGTATATAAAGAGGTTGTACAAGGAAATTACATAAAGATTAATATATTATTTCTACAGAAAGTGAAGATGTGTTTGATGTTTTAACGAATGCTTGCTTCAAGACGAACAATAATATCGTACCTAACTCAGAAGCAGGTCTCAGGTGGCCACAGAGAAAAATATTTAGGGAATAAACTTCAAAGATCCTGGTGACAAATCAATTGTTCCCTGCCCAATTCAGAGGACGAACATAATTCAAACTGCTTCGATTTCTCACTTCAAAAGACACTTTCAAACAATTCTCCAAAAAGTTTCCTTCTACTCCTATTATCCGCTAAGTAGTACTTCCCTTATTGATTAATCAAACCACGGTTTTTTTTTTCTTTTTGTCACTTTATTAATGTAAACCTAGAGCGTAGTATGTTTATTATGTAAACCATAAGTCCCTGCAACGTGGTAGTCATAGGATAAACTAGTTATCTAATGATTAAGTATGTTGCAAGTATTTATATTTCCAAAATACAGTAGAACCCCTGTAATTCGAACTAATTGGAGCTGTGGTCTGTTCAGATTCGGAAATGTTCGGATTATCCGAAAAAACACATTAGTACTCTACTCTACCATACTCTACCATACCATAGCTGTAACTGGGTACTGTTTTGGCCTACCATTAGTATGGTAGGCAACAGTACACAGTTACAGCTATGGTATTAGCTCCCATTTGGCAACGTAGCATAACAGTGAGACAAAAGAATGCATGCACTGTGAAAAGACAGTAGCCGATCACGTGAACAGTAGTATCTGCAGTTCGCCGGAATGTTGCATACTTTTCGGTTGGCAATAGTCTACAAGACAGAGTAAATCGGGAGGAGTTATAGTTACGTACTTACATTTTTCATTTTAAATTAAGTGAATACAAATCTAGTGTTTCTTTGTTGTCATATCGTGAAGTAAACTGACAAGCAAACGGAAACATAGCTCGTGTACATTAAAAGAAAAACTGGAAGTTCTCAAGCGACTGGACAAGGGAGAAAGTGCTATTGAAAATGGAGAAAATTAGCTATTGAATTTGGTGTAGGGAAAGCCACTATCAGTTGCTGGAAAAAAAATCGTGGAAAAATTGAAAAATTAGTTAAACAGTTCCTTAAAATAAAGGTACGTGAATTAAAATACTGTAGTGATGTTGCATTCCGTTAAATACAAGCTTAAAAACTGTTATTTTATAATATATATAGTGCTGTGATTAATTACTGTACTTCCTGTACATTGCAGGTGAGATTTAAATTTTTTCCTGTATCATAGATTGTATTCGGATTATCCGAAATTTCGGATTTACGGTGTTCGGATTACCGGGGTTCTACTGTATAGAAATTTACATGTAGTGATTAAAAATTGGGGACAGCCAATTTACACAAGACTAGCTAAAAAAAAACCATTTATATACAATTAAAAGGGTTACATGCCACAACCGGTATAACCTCCAATATGAGGCTTTGACGTGTTTATTGGAGCATGAACTTGGAAGCAGAAAATAGTAAGGTCACTCATCAAAACCTCGTATTGGAGGCGAAACCGGTTGTGGAATGTAATTATGTATAAATGTTTTTTAACTAGTCTTGTGTGTTGGCTGTCCCCAGTTTTTAATCATTATGCGTATACAAAAATTTCTGTATTTTATTATAGTGGTCATAACTTTTTATTCGAGCAAGGAGCTGGGAATATTTCCTACTAATATTTTCTTTTGTCTTAAATCATATCAAATTATAATTCTATCATATCACTTTAACATAACTTGGATCTGAAGTTTTGTGAATATTGAATGGATTTTGTGAAGCAATCTTTATACCAATATTTTAGCTTCATGTGAATTTTATTAACTATTTGTGAAGATTTCGAAAGGTAGTCAACCGTATTGCCATACCTTTCCTGATGACTACCATTCTTGGTTTGTAATTTTCTTTGCTGTTTTCTATTTGGAAAAGCATCGACACTTTTCAGAAACCTTCTTTTAGCGAAATCATGAAAACATGAAGAAAAATTCCAATATTGATCTTTGAATATAATACTTTCTAAACATATTTGCTTATTATTCATTTGTATTTATATGCCTGTAGATCCTACAAGTAATACTAAACCGCTAAAATATACGCTAGTTTTTTGTAATATAGCAGTTCGTAATTAGCATATAAGTCTTTTATTTGAGCTCAGTTGCCAAAGTTTTCTTAGATATACAGTAATAACAACTACTTCCTTTAAATCTAATAACTTGTAAATATCTCTTGATGTTTATCCTGATTTCATTAGTCTACAAGATTTTCAACTTAGAGGTAAACAAAATATTTTAATAACAAGACAAAACAAGTCAAAACAAAACAAGAAGTTCCTAAAAGAACGTGAAGCCTACTTCCTTTCAAACTTGTTGGGGTAAATACTTTTCTTGAAGTATTTTTCCTTGTTTTTGTTTTTTTTTTAGTCATGGAGATAATATAAACAACCTTTTTTCCGTTTATTTTCAAATTGGAATACAAACCTCCTGAATAAAAACAGTAAAAATTTCTCATTTAAAAAAATATCTTTATTTTAATGTGTAATTTCCTGAAACTGTTTAATTAAAATTAATCATATTTAGACAGCTTGAGGAAATAATGTGTTAAGACTTTTTTTAAAATTATAAATCAGATTTATACTAAAATTAGCACAGATAAATGTTATCTTAGAAATCCAATATTTCAGGTTTAATTCTTTTTTTATAGGGAATTTGGATACTTCACAATCACACTTCTCGATAAGGATCCACAGAAGACACATGTTAAATATGAAAGTTAAAACGCTCTTACCTTTAAATAAGCATGCCAAGTTTCAAGAAGATCCATACAGAGGTTCAAAAGTTATTAAGATGAACACAAACACACTGACTGGTAATTTGATCAGCTTCATTCTCCCATCGGAAAGTAAGCTAAAATTAACATTTACTTAATTACCTACTAACATATCTACTTACAGAAGTATTTTTAATCATTAGAAAAATAAATAGTACAACTGTTAAAAGCACATAGGTTTATATATAAAATTAAAAGATTACAAAAAATATATAATTACATGATTTTATATTTTATTTAGTTTATTTTATATTTTATATTTTTTGTAATCTTTTAACTTTAAATATAAACCTATGTGCTTTTAACAGTTGTACTATTTATTTTTCTTATGATTTAGAATTAAGCACGTTAAAGTTCTTACTTATTCTAATAAGTATTTTTAATAGTGAGATAGATAAACTTTACACATTTTTTAATGCTAAAAATGTTTCTGCATGATTGAACTATCCATAAATTCGTTATTTTTAGAACTTGCAAGAATTTTCACCAATATTTCCAATCGAAACATTTCCAATCAAAACACTGTCATCTTTGTTTTGTATTGTATTTGTACAGCTTGCTTTAATTTTAATTGAACTTCTTCCAAAAAAATATAAATTTCGTTTTGAAATCATTCTGAAATCTTAAATTCATTTCTAATCATCCTTTCATATTCTTTTTTTTTTCTTGTGTCTTTATGAGTTTTCTTAAGTATTATCCACCTTTATTTTTTTTTTTTTATTTCCTATCGATTAATATGTCTGACATTTCTGACATATAAATTTTCCTTTACCTGATGTTTGATTCATGTTCCCTACTGCTTTTTGGTATAATTCTTCTGGTCTTCCCAATGTATCTTTTACAACATGACATTGGGAACGAATCTTTTTTTTATAGATCGCTCAAAATCTTAAATTGCACAACTTCAGTCTTGAGAAATTTATATCAGCTTTTAAAAAAATAAATATATAAAAGCAATGGACGAACAATATTATTATTTTTTTATAATATTTGATTATGCTTCTTGTAGGAATTATTTAAACTTTTTATAGGCCTTAATTTCCAAATTGATATGTATTTTCCTTACAGGCTATTTTACTGACCAAACGTCTAAAATGTCCAGAAATAAATGTAATTAAACAATTTTAAATGTTAAGTTCTTTTTAATTTGTATTATTTCTTCAAAATTCATTTAATAAAGTTAGGAATTGAATTTTTGATAAAGTTAGGAATTTGTAGGAATTTGAATTTTTTCAGCAAAGAACTATTATGTCTGAACTTGTGAATTTATCATAGCTCAACTTTGCTGAGTCTTATACAATTTTCTTTTACTACAGCCATTTCCTCCTACGGAAATTCCAGTTCTTCAACGTATACTATTGATAAATTTTAGAAATTCTAAAAAATTACCAAAAAGAAAATCGCTCGATGTCTTTAAAAATATACAAACAATTTTTGTATATTTTTGTTCATTACAAAGAAAGAAAAGATGTGGTACAGTAACAGAATAATCAGGATGTTTGCTTTAATGTAGATTTCTACATTAAAATTTAAAATAAGCATTTTGATACATAGAATACTTGAATTTAGCATTCAAATTATAAGTATAAAGAAAGGACTTAAATTTTACTGTTAATAAATTAACTGTAAGAATTCCCTAAAAAGAATCTTATAAGACTTCTTTTACTATTTACCATTTAATATCTCCCGTTTTTCATTTATTCAAATGGAACCATGTGCTTTAATGATGGCTGTTCACAGTCTAACTTCAGCACATCAAGCGAAAAAACAGGATTTGTAGAATTGTTTTGTTTTCTGCTTACTTGAGCATAAACATAAGCGTTAAATTAGTCTATCTTCAAAAACATTCCAAAACAAAACAAAAAAAAAATCATTTGATAACAAAGCTCTCAATCTGCTCTTTTTTTTTTTGTCTCACAAAAAAAATTAAATTAGCTAAATGAACTCTTTCGAAATGAAATAAAGAATGACTTTCTTTATTTACACACTAGCCGGGAACCCTTCCATACATAGCATAAAAAAAAAAACCTTATATTTTTAGCAAATTAATATCGAGATCGGAAAATACGCAAGTTCCCAGCCCGTTGTGGCCTTCTCCTGATAACTCAGATATATTACGGGTTGGCGCCACACACATGGATTGCCGCCACACACTTCATGGTCATTTTAAATCCTTTTTATACCGATCCCGTGGGAATTTCGAAAATTCATACTGCCTTATTCCTTGTCCAGCCTTATTCCTTATCTATATCCTTAAGGGAGCCTCTGTGCAACATTTCAGCTTTCTAGGTCCAAGGATTTGGGCTGGGCATTGATGAGTTAATCAGTGAGTGAGTCAGGACTTTTCTTTTTATACGTGTATATTGAGATTTTTTCAACTGGTTCACTTTTCATTTTATCTTGGTTTTGTCTTATGTGGTTTCATTAGGTTTGTCTAATTCTGTACAAACTTTGTAATTTTACTCAACAATGATTCAAAAAATATCTCCTACAAATTTTAGTTAATTTTCTGGCTTTATTTACTAAATATTTTACATGTATTTACTACTTGGAATCACCGTATACAGATGGCACGGGAAAGTCACCGAAATAAGATTTGAACAAAGATAGCTTAGAGATAGGGAAGTTATGTATTGGTATAGGAAAGCGACCATGTGCTGTTAGATGAGACTGAGGACAGCACCCCTAGCGGCAAAATATGAAAGTTAGTAACCCTACTCGGAAACTATGAGAGATACGTAAAAACAACAAATGAGATGGTTGTAGAGCAACACCGAATTAGTAGGAAATGACATTCTACAGAAAACAATCGTGCAAATAGAAGGCGGCAGACGTCGCGAATATAAGCCTTTGTTTGCCGTATGCAAACGATGACTGTGACAGATAAAACTAATGCTTTGCAGTCTGCAAAGAATCGTCGACTGTCGAATATTCCGTTAATGACTGCATAGTATCTTGTTAACAAAAGTTCATGACAGGTTAATCGAATGAAGAGTATTGTGAGATGATACTGCTATACGGCGAAGTTGGCTGGTACTCTAGGGGCCGCTTTTGCATTAAATGACATTCCGAAAACTTAAGTGTCTACCGCCTTCTATTTGCACGATTCTTTTCCATAAAATGTATTTTCCTACTAATTCGGTAATTCTCTACAACTTTCTCATTTATTTTTTCCCATATCTCATATTTTTCAGGATATGATTACTAACTTCTATATTTTGCCGATAAGGGCGCTGCTGTCAGTCTTATCTGATAACCAACACCTAAACCTCATCCAAAACTCCCAAAGGTGTTGAGGTGACTTAGGACTTTCACATGTACCATATATATTAAACTCATACATATAAATATTCAATATTTTAATTTTGTTTAATTACTTATATATATATACATATATATATACACTAGCTGAGCCCCGCGGTTTCACCCACGTTAAATTGCGATTATGCATATCTGTTTCATACACATTATGAGTACATAACTAAGTGCATATCATTAACTGTAAATACCATCTACTTAATAATAAAAAGAAATGTGTATATTATTGTTACTTATTTAATAAAATAAAATGTCCATTAATATTTTATTTGCTGTTTTTCGTGACGAAATAATTGTAATTTTACTTTTCACTGTAATCCTCCAGCAATAATTGTCAACAATTAATCTTTGATTCGATCGAATTAGTTTAAACGTTGGGGTTTACGTACATTGGCAGAATCTATTATAATATTATGGAAAAGTGCCATTAAAACAAACAAAGAAGAAGAAATGTTTTCATAATTAAATTAATTATATCTATAATATATTGTTACCTATTCATAACACCAAAATTAGTTCGCTGAAGCACAACTGTTGCCTAAGGAGTCGACCACATGACTGAGCCGTACGGCATGGAACCTCACTCGCTGACCTGCGCATTCACAGTTCGGCCCTTCTCGTCGTGCGGCCAACCCGCCGCCGCCGCACCCGACAGTTTGTCAGATTGGTTGACGTGTATGTTTACTGCTCCGCTTCTATTGATCGTAGCGTGATGTTATGTAGCCTATAACCTTCCTCAATAAACGGACTATCTAGCGCAAAAAGAATTTTTCAAATGGGACTGCTAGTTCCCGAGATTAGCGCGTTCAAACACAAACTCTTCAGCTTTATAATAGTAATATAGATATCTAGTATACGACCAATAGGAGCGGAGCAGTAAACATAGACGTCAACCAATCTGGCAAACTGTCGGGTGTGGCGACGGTGACAGGGACGGGTTGGCCGCACGACGAGAACCGAACATTACCGAGAAGGGCCGAACTGAGAATGCCCAGGTCAGCGAGCGAGGTTCCATGCCGTACGGCTCAGTCATGTGATCGGCTCCTTAGGCAACAGTTGTGCTTCAGCGAACTAATTTTGGTGTTATGAATCGATAACAATATATTATAGATACAATTAATTAAATTATGAAAACGTTTCTTCTTCTTTGTTTGTTTTAATGGCACTTTTCCATAATATTATAATGGATTCTGCCAATGTACGTAAACCCCATCGTTTAAACTAATTCGATTGAATCAAAGATTAACTGCTGACAATTATTGTTGGGGACCACATTAAAAAGTAAAATTACAATTATTTCGTCACGAAAAACAGCAAATAAAATATTATTGGACATTTTATTTTATTAAAGAAGTAACAATAATATACATATTTCTTTTTATTATTAAGTAGATGGTATTTATAGTTAATGAGATGCACTTAGTTCTGTACTCATAATATGTATGAAACAGATATGTATAATCACAATTTAACGCGGGTGAAACCGCGGGGCACATCTAGTAGGCCTATATAATATAATATATATATATATATATATATATATATATATACGTATACACGGAGGGTTGTTTATAATCTATGGTAACGATTTGGATTCGGGTCTATTTCCCGGAAATTCCGTTTCTCCACCAACGATCATGCTCTATTTGATGGCCATGAGATACTGCTATCGCTCTGCAGCGCAGTTTCCATTGCAGGAGACTACTGCGAAGAACGGGAAGACTTATACGTTGCCACTCCTGCTGAGTGCATCCAATGAACGAGGACGTCGTCTTCCCAAGGCTCGTTTTAATAGTCCAAATGCGCAAAAATCCATGGGCGATGCGTCTGGAGACTTCACTGGTATCTCGGTAAACGGTATATCCTGGATTCCGGTTTGCTGTTCCATTCGTGTCAGAAAATTCTGGGTCGATTTGGACGTATGGCTGGACGCCTTGTCTTGGTGGAGACGGACCTTGGAAACGTCGTTTCCGTAAAGAGCAGGTAGTTCCTGTGCATAAATTGGTGTCAGTACGTGATCCTGATAGTACGCAGAATTCACCTTTACATTTTGAGCCACCCTCCGTATCTGTAGCTTGCCTTGATAGGAGTAACCCGCAACGATCAAGAATCCCTTCAAAAAGTTTCACGACATTCTCTGTACCAATTTGGAAACGATTTGGCTCCCACTGGGCGATAGAAAATCGCCCTTGGTTTATTGCAGTCGGACAGATAAACATATGCTTCGTATAATGTGGCCACATACTTCCATTTATCCTCAGCGAGATGTCGTTCATACAGTTTTCTGCAATTTGTCTTACGTTCTGAAATGTGCTTTGGTAAGAGCTTGTGAACCTTGCTTTTATGTCCCAAATCTTTATGGATAAACTTGTTTACGGTACGAAGAGATGTTCCTACCTTCCCACCAATGGTCCTTTGGGTCGTTGGATTGTTCCCCGTCACCATTTTCTTGACTTTCTGAATGACAGTCTTTGTGCGACTTATAGGTGTCCTTGTATTTGCTTGCTTTTCAGTCCCGGAAATCTGTCCTGTACGGGCCAAACCAATACCAGCCAACACATTATGAACTCCTTTCTTCGAAATGGTGAAACCTCTTTTTCTACATGCCGTAATTATTGCGGAATAACTAAATTTCGCGTCGGAAAGGGCTGTAACGTACCCTTCCCAAAACTGTGACACTTTCGGCGGCATTTCTCCGAACAAACTAAGCCGCACCCCTCCACACTAATCTTTAAGTACTCACCTGTACGTTTGCATAAATTTGCATACCTACTGTGATTGGTTGCGTCGTCACGCGCCATGCAAATCGTTACCATAGATTGTAAACAACCTCTGTATATATACTGCTGTTTGTAAAAAATGCAACACCATGAAGGAATCATCAGAATTGAATGAAATTTGCATCAAATGTCAATTATAGGGTGTTATGCAAAATAGTAAAGTTTCAGAGCCACCGCGCATTGCATGGCGTGCGCAGCGCCCTCTGAACTGATGCTGAAAGCGTATAAATAGAGGGCTGTAGCGGAACGTTTACAATAGTTAATGTTTATTTGTTAGTGGCGAACGTTTAGTGAGACCCAAGTATGCCTCCACGACGGAAGAAGAGTAGAAGGAGTAGAAGTCTGTAGAAAGCTTTGGAAGTTACATTAACATAGGAGTTCTCTGTAATCCTTTCTTTACACCTTTAGGTCCAGTTTGAGGCAATCTTATTATTCCAACTTGTCAGTTTACATTAGTTAACCAATGATTCAGAGATCTCAGATGCTTATTTTATAAAACCATAACTAATGCAACTTTTCGAAGAAGGAAACCGCAAAGATTAAGTGATTTATCAATGTATTCTTCCAAATTTCTTAGACCACTTAACTTGAGTTAGCCCCAAAACGTAAAATAAATAAACTAAGAAACGGACCAGTATTTTCAAGTTTAATTGTGAAAACGGGGGGGGGGGGGGGTGTACTTTGTGAACTCTATACTAATAGTATGAATAGTATTTAATATGAATATAATTTCAAGAATACATTAAAGAGAGGTTTTTTTTTTTGCTCGACTTCAATTTTCTGGACAAATTAAAACAAAAAAAATTAAATAAAACCAACTTTAAACATTGAATTAACATTAATCTGACTTAAATGTTACTTTTTAACTAAAACATTCCGACAAGTTTTTAGGAAATCATGTCTATCTGTGCACTTTTGAACCAGTGAACTTTTGAACCAGTGAACGATTCTTCTTTAAATTAACCTATATACTTACGGGACAAGAGATATTCTTTTTGTTTGATATTAAATTTTATGTTTGAAGATAAAGAAAACTGAAATTACAAAAAGCACGAAAACTATTGATTTACATTAATATCCAATAGCGTTTGGGCGTTTGCAGTTCACGATAATATACATAGTTAGCGCTAGTTTCGACTTGATTAAAATTTTCTGAACTTTAAAATAAATTGTAGCCTATCAATTTTCAGCCTAGGAAAAATTTGAAGTTCAGTAACTTAGAATGCCTTCTTTCTTTACCTTATTATTTGCTATTAAACAAAAAAAAAAGGATAATAGATTCCGTGTTAAAGAAATTCGTATAGAAGATTGACAAGGGAATCGCACAAGATTCCAACAGCTCTCCTTTTGGTTTTCTGTAATGTATTTTTAAACATTTTTATTGTAAAGACTTTTTAACAATTTTTGGTGTCTTTGGTGATTTCTTATTCTATTAAATGCAATTTTGACACACGTTAAGCTTTTATAAAAATAAAATATGCAGAAATTTCATATCATGTGTAGAGATCTAAAGGTAAATCAGGATTATTAAAGAGTCAATCATTCCCACAGTATTTTTTTTTATTTTTATCTACATTTACAACAGCACCACATTCTGATTACGATTGAAATCACTCTTAAAGTATTTATCGAATGAATATTTTGGCTAAGAACGACAAGAAGGTTTGACACTTTTAAATCGTATTATTAGCTTAATTCGTAAGAAATTTCGACCAACCAAATCAGTCTACCTTCTCATTTACATACGTGAGCCTTCCTCATTAGCTTTGAACCGTATACGAACTTTCTAGAAGCTTGGCATATGAATTAAGGATAGAGGCGATCTAATTTTCGAATTTTAAAAATTTTCCATATGGATACCTGTAAAGAAATTTGCTAGTGAAGTTCACAAAACTTCTAATGGGGAAGTATTGTAAGGAATTCTATAGATGTCTACAATGCGTATTCATCTTCTATTTAATTCGAATTTAAATGCAATTGGCAACTAAGGTTTTTGCGGATTTAATTAATTTTCAAAAAATAGAAATTTTTAAGATACAACTAGCAACCCGGGAAAAGTGGATTCTCCCAACGTGCGACTGCTTTCTCACAACTACCTGATAAAAGTGGATTTTTCCAACTCACGACTGCTTTTAGAACCAGCGAGTGCGTCTATGGCACATTTGTATTTTTTGTAGGGATTAGAATGTAGTCCCCGTGGCCTAATGAATAAGACGTCTAGCTTCGGATCAGAAGGTTGCAGGTTCGATTACCGTAGCAAACTTGTAGAAATTTGAATTTTCTCAAATCACAACAATTGCGCCGGACAGACAGACAGACAGAGAAATAAAAGATTTTAAATAATATATGATTTGTATTCAATAACCATTGTTATTTACAAATAACTTAGAATAACTGTTCTTGCTTTTTAGTGTTTATTGTTTTCACGGCTTTAATTAAATAAAGGTAATAAAATTTAAGGAAAATAAACTTCATATTTTATCAGAAGCTTCGTATTGATAAATGTACATAGGATGTTGGATCCAAACTTCGCCATGTCTAATAACTTCGCCACCCCTTGTGTACGAGTTAGGATCTATATATTCACATAGCAATCGGTCGATTGGAGGAGCATGTTGGTTCTTGGAGGACACTGTAACTATTCCACGAAATAGCATAATTAATTTTGCTACGCTAATATTGTTCAAACTGATGTTTTATGATATTAGGCCTATATATTATAAAAACGTAATTTTGTCTGTCATTCTGTCGTAAGACTTTCAGTTTTTCCAATTTTGTGACCAAACTATAAGAGATAGATTGGTCATGCAAATGGATAAAATGTTGATCTTTTTAAGACAAACAAAATGCTACAAAAATCTTTCAAAAAAGTTTTTGGTTTCCAAGATGTCGCCTTTTAAAGGGTCAAATTTTGACTTTTTTGGAAGAGAACATTATATTGAGAAAATATTGGTATTTGAAAGTTCTATCGAACGATATATCACTCATTCACAAACGTTTACGCGTTTGCAAGATACAGGCAAAAATGTGATTTTTCGCTTTAAATTTTTGAAGTGTGGCGCCAACCCGCAGTACATCTGAGTTATCCGGAGAAATCAGAACGGGCAGGGAAGTGGTTTACATTTATATCCTCCGACGATCTCAACATTAATTTGCTAAATAAATAAAGTTTTTTTTTTTTTAATGTTTTATATATGCAAAGGTTCGTGAGCGAAGCAACGGTACCCGGCTAGTTACCTATAAAATTATAGTTAAAATTTATTGCGTATCGACAAAAAAAAACAAAAAACTATGTTTTATAGTTACTACAGTACTTAATTTTAATCTTAATCAAATTTAACACAATTTTAAAATGGCTTTTAATTAAGACTAGACGAGAAAATTTAGTTTTAAAAGGCTTCGATAACGATTTCAAACTATTCAAGTTCGCCATGGAGGTTCAAGTTCGCAAAATTCGCGATTTGCAATTTTTTTTTTTTATATTTTCCTGGGTTTTGATAAGATGATTTTCTTTTTTGGATTGAATTATGCCATTTTTTTTCCCACCATCTAACATATCAGGCTGTAACAAATATAATAATAATATAATAATAATAATATGTAACAAATATATTTTATTTTTTTTCCCTTATCTAGTTATAAACAACTGCAAAAATTTTAATGGAGAAATTTAGGTCTTACACATATATTCAGTTAATACATATGTTCAGTTGTTTGTAGAATCGAGAAATTCTTATACCCGAAAAAGCATAAGAAAAATCAATTTATATTTTTGGTTTTAAATTAACTTTGAATTATTTCTTTTTCCATAAATCTACTAAGATCCTTGAAGAACAGAAAGCACAAAGAGAAAAGAGTAATTTATATGTACGTTACTTGTTACTAATTCATTTGTATTTTCTTGAATCTCATTGTAACTGTCTCCTTTTTTTTTTTGGTTTCTTTATTAAAGAGCACAATAAATGCATTTAATATCCTCCTCAAAATGTAAATCTTGCATTACGACTATTTACCCACCCACCGTTGAAGTGAAAAGGTATCGATTATTTTCTTTTAACACCGCCTTAAATTCCATTTGTGAATGTTTATTGTCCTTATCTTTCTCCTGTGGGTTTTGTGAATGGAAGAATAATTGTCATAGTACCAAAAAAATTCTCTCAAAAGATTTATTTTCTTTTATTTTTTTTTTTCTCCGTTGGGTATTTTTTGCTCTCTAAAAATCCTATAAATTTCAGTATTTTCAACAGTATTGTCTTAATATATCGTACGAGATATTTCTAAGTAACCATTAAGAATTAAAGCTTCTTGTGATATTTCTTTTTGTCAGATCTGTCGCATAAAAAAAAAGACCATCGCTGTCCGTTTATCTATAACTTTCCACTCGAAGCTCATAAATCCATTTATATCACGTGATTTATCAAGAGGCACGTGCTTCCGAAGAAGAAAAGACCTTGGTTTATTGATTTACAATAATGGTTGTGTCTTTCCATTGTTGAGAAGATCTCATTCTGTTCAGGTGCGAATAATCCAATCAGTATGGGTGTGAACCGTTCCACTTGTACTCATTTGCTCAGAAATGATAAAAAAGAACACAATTACTTTGCATTTCAAAGGATTTTAAAGCCTTATTTTTTTTTTTTGGGGGGGGGGGGAAAGAAATTCTTTGTATTTTTCGGAAATGGAAGATTCGATATCAATTCACACAGGAAGATTCGAACAAAAAGCTTTTCCCAAATATTTTCTCATTGCATTCACGCATTTCTTTTAATAGACATTTCAATTACAATCCTTTTCAATAAATATCGCTTGTTAAATTAAAGAATTAAAGAAATGATTAAAATTAGAACATATTCACCTGATCTGTTTTTTTTTTTTTCTTAAAGAATGAAATTTAAATCTCCAAAAAAAAAGTAACTAAAAAGTATTTTTAAGCTTACTTTTCAAAATGAAATATAGGTTCCTCAAATCAATGAGTGTGTACGTTCAAGTGTCTATAATTTCTGAACCACTGGATGGATCTTCTTGAAACCTGGTATGCAAATTTGAGGACTAAAGATTTATCTAACTTTAATACTTGGAATCTTTTCCAAATGGATCTTTGTAAAGCAGTCAGTGTGAGAAGATGACAAAGATTCCCAAAGGAAAGCCTCTAAACGATGGAGCTCTGTCTATAACAATAGGAATAGTAAATCTTTGCTCATCCTTTGGAAGTGTTTCCATCCGAATAATTTAAAACAAGATAGGGACAGGGATTAGGAAACCAATCGCAATGCTTAGCAACGTCTTCTGATACGTCGATTAAAATACAATTGATATTGCCTTAATTTCCTTATTATTATAAATGTGATTGTTGCGAAAGACGCTATTGTTGGGATTGTTGTCATTGTTGCTAATAACAATTGTTGGGATTGTTGTCATTGTTGCTAATAACAATTGTTGCGATTGTTGTCATTGTTGCTAATAACAATTGTTGCGATTGTTGTCGTTGTTGCTAATGATATTTTAATGATACATGTCTCCAGACAAAACGGGAATATAAGTCTTCTGATCTTGATCAAAAGACTAACAGTAATATGATTTAGAGAATTTAAATATAAAATGTAGATTTTTTTTTTTGTTAAAAATTGAAAGTTTGTATTGTTTGTATTCATTAGATATTGTAATGATTTTTATTAAGTGTATATGCTCCTTTATCTGTTTATAATAGTCCTATAAATTCATTGTACATTCTTAAACGATCTTATTGTTTATGATTGTAATCAGCATTTATTTTATTATCGATTGTGTATCTAATTTTTACTGTTTCTTATTTAATTCCATTACTTTATTCAAATTTGCTTTTGACCGTGATTCTTATCCCTGATTCGTTATTATTTAAAAAGACAGTTAAACATCAGTTAAATCCTACAATCAATTTGTAAATCAAGGCAACCAATCACAGGCCTGTAAATAGCCTAATTAAACCCATGCATCATGTAAATAAGAGTTCTTGCTAGATCTTACAACTAGTCGATTTCAGTTCAATTTTACCGAACCAGTGGCCACAAACATTCACCACCACATTTAAAATTAGAATAGTCTGTGGTTTTCATTTTGAAAAAGAAAAAGGTAAAAAAAAAAGAAATTTAAGAAGGAAATTTTTTTCAATGAAATTGTTGTAATGTATTAATAATTAGCAAAAAGTCGGGCTTCGAGTAGACTCCCGCACTTTAGGCACTTTATTGAATACTAAGTACTTAAAGAAATATTTTAGTGTATGACAAATTATTTTGAAGTGACTAATGCTACGACTAGCGCTACGTAGGATTATTAGAAATTACAAATTTTTATTTCGGTTTCAGAACTAATGGCGCTTTGTCTGCCCGTCCTTAAAGCTTTTCCAAGATTTTTAAAAACAAATAATTCTTATAAAATGTACAGTTTTAAATGTTGAAAATATGATTGTGCACTTCTACATGGATTTCTACGTGGGCATGGAAAATTTCGTATTTCTAGCTACTGTAGATTTTGAATAAAAACAAAATGTGATCTAGTTGGGAATGGAAAGACTCGCTTCTGTCGTTTAAATTAAAATGGAATTAATGAAATATAAAGCAATTTTAATGTCATACTTGTTAAAGTATAGTATATCTTATTGTTTAATTCTTTTATCTTGAAGATTAAACATGAAATTGAATATTGAGAAAAGAATAATAATTACTCCGAAAATTTACGAAACTAAAGGATTTAGAAGTAAAAAAGAGAAGAAGATTTGATCATTTATATTCAGAAACATTTTTCCTTAGTCGCTTACCAAACGTTTCTTGATATGACTTATGTGAATTTATTACAATCTATGGTTTATTAACAATACTAATTTTTATATTCTAAAGAGGATATGATGCAAAATTTTTAAGTCTTACGTAAATAATATTTGAATAGTGAAATTTGAACTTCAGTATTTAAGACTTATTGTATTACTTGAATCTATTTTGAATATTTTGGTTTGTAGTTATCTCAAGTACCTTAGGCTATTATGTAGTTTGTGTACATTATTATTTAATTCATAGAAGCATTCCACTTCAAAACGATGGTTAAATTGACCGATTCCGTTGATCACTACTTGACAAATCAGTTGATGCACTAACATCAAGTGAACCTGGCGGCCATCTCTTATCAGTTCTTGCCATCTCGTTTGCAAGGCAGTACCGCTCAGTCCATTACCAACTCACAGGAGACCTGTTATATAGAAGCCTCTGCCTAAACTGTGTGAGTGTGGGTGAATTTACCCTGAGTCATAGCCAACGGCAACATTAACATTTCAACATTCTTCATAAAGGTGAGAGGCTCTTTCCATCTCATCGCTTTTACCCATTTTGTATCTAAAATATTTCTATGGTAGTAGTTCATTTGAAGTAGATATCCACTTGATTGCTATTATCTGTAGTCCATGATTCAACACGAAGTCCACAGGGCATGTATTATTAGAGACTGATGATTTGTTGGGATTCTGGGAGTTAAAGTTTGCATTAAAAGAAAAAGAAGTGGAAAAACGACTACAAAAATAATAATTTATGGGTTATTGCAAAAAGTTTATTACAAATATTGTCAGATTTGCAGAAATTTCAGTTGTTTAATTCTTGGAAATGTATAATTTACTTCTTTTAATATTTCTGGTTGCTTTTCAGTGCCTTCCTCCTGAATTTTAATTTGAGGAAACTTTATCTTTTTCTCTCATAAAGGCCATTTAAAAATCAGTTAATTTTTATATTCCAAACGACGATTGTTTTAATAAACATCTTATCCTCTCCTAACTTTTAAACCAACATTCTTTTAGCTCATCTTATTTCTGTAAAAAAAGGATAAATTTATTATTAGGTTTCTGACTGAGCTTCTAGCATAAAAAAGATTAACCAAATAGTAAAAAACATTTTAGGGATTATGATTCTTCATTTATTTAAAATGATAACATTACACATCATGATGATTTGTCTGAATGATTATATATTTATATATAAAAAGAAGAGTCTGTAAGTCCTTTTTTTCTCGGGAACCACATGAGATACAGGGATAGATGTGATATCAAATTAAAGGTCCTGATGTGGTCCTGTTGTGGCAGCACGCATGAGCATGTTGATTTTTGTTAAAAGTAATTTTAATAAAAAAAAATGACGCCTCGTGGATTCCTGTTGTTGCGTCCTCCTAAACTAGAAAGTGGTTGAATCCATTCGCAGCGCCATCTATTGATAGTTTTGGGAAGTTTTTCATTCATCCCACGGGAACTACTCGATCGACCGGGATGAAAAGTAGCCTACGGCGTACTCCATGTCCTAGATTACCTGCATGCAAAAAATTTTCTCCGAACCATTGCACCGTTGACGCGTATTGAATAACAAACAAACAAAGAAACTTATAGATTTTCGCTATTGTGTAGTACTCCGTTCGAAAATATGGTGCACATTTTAAAATTATTTGTGTTTTAAAAGTATACCATATTTTCGGACGGAGGGAGTACTTACGATATCATCAATTTCAATAAAATTGTTATAATGTATTAATAATTAGCAAAACACCGGGCTTTGAGTAGACTTCCGCATTTTAAGCACTTTATTGAATACTAGATAGGAAGTCTAATAGAGGGCTGCTCATGCGCTGGTAATTAAGTTACATTAACTTTTTTGCGTTTTACTTTAATTTAATCATATTTCAAGTGAAAATTAAGTTAAAAGATCTTATATAATATGAATTATCGCTAAATTATGATTATGTAAACTATATTTCAACCGTAGAATTTCTACGGTCTCTATTTGTATGATTGTTAGATGAAATGGCTACTAAATTGATGCTAGTTAATTAACGATTATAGTAACTAAGATCCTTTCATGGTTTTATTAAAGTAATTTTGTTGCAATAGAATGTGAAGCCCTTTGTTTTATTTTACGAATTTCCTAATGGAACTAAACAAATTAAAAGTATAGCATATATTGATTTAGATCTTGTCTACAATCCTTTTCCTTAAGCCTGAACACAGCCATTGTATTGACATTTTATTGTTATTTTTTTTTTACTTTGTTTTCCAAATTACAAATATGCAGGTAAAATATTTACTAGGCTGTACTTATAATCAGTAGAATTGATTAATGTACTATTTGTATCTAAGCCTAATTAGGTTCTGTGTAACCTCTTGGTTTTTTGGGAACTTAAGATAATGTTGTACCTGACAATATATTGTTTAGCATCTTTTGAATCAGTTTCTAATCATTATACAATTTTAGTCCCAAATGAAAGGGTAATTATAGGATAGTTCTCCTTTTGCCTATTTCTGTGTGTGGTCTGTATTGTTAAAATAAATACCGCTCAAACATGGTCGAAAGAGCCAATTGAAGCTCTATCGATTTCATTACAAAATTGGAGACGACTTCCTTTAACGCAAGGGAATTAATGGTTTTGTTCAACTAATCCCGTAAATACGTTAGACGGTTCCTAGACAAAACCACAGATTAGAATTCAGTAAAGGCTACACTATGACGAAAGAGAACTAGGCTTAAACTTTAGAAACTACTTATCATCCAGTAAACACTTGCCTTATTTAAAGTTTACGTTTCAGTAAGAAAAGCATTGACATCCGGAACTTCACTTTAAATAATTATTAAGAGTTGCTCATATTTTGAGAAAGATAAAATCAGAATGACTTAATGATAGTTTATCGTGATTATTTAAAAACCACTCATTTGGATATTTCATTACCTGGCCTACAAAATGCAATACTGGTAAAGATAGATCAATAAAACTGGATCATTACCATTAATAGTATGAGAGGTTTAACATGTATGATCAATGATCTAGTACGGAAAGTCCGCCCATATACCAGCGATCGAAGTTGGTATAGTAAGCAGCAGGGAAGCTCTTGACAAAGAATCTTTTCAGATGCTACAAAAGCATAGTAGGCGCGAATGCATTGTATTAGCAGTGAAAACTGTTTGAACGAGTCTGTGTAGATCAGCTCATCGTATAGTAAATTGCCTTGGACTCGGAATTCTTGCGTTTGTCCAAAAATGGATAAGCACAAATACCACTTAAATTCGGCATGAAACTGTATCTTCCCTCACCCCGGATGCATGTAAACTGATATAACTGCCTTCTTCATCGAGAAGCTATTGTACAACATCCAAATCATCTCGTGATCTATGATTGCTGCATAAAAAATCACCATTGATCGCCTGAAATGTACGTTGAGGTATAGAGTCTCATGCTAGTTAACTCGGATCACTCAGCATCGTCAGGAACGTTAGGAGCGGGAATTGTACTGCATTATCTTTCGAGATGATTCTCGCTTCAGCCTGCATGCATCAAAAATTCGCATCAAAAATTCGCAGAGACCAGCGCTCAGATTTGAAGGGACATTGCCTTTCATTGAACTTGCAAAAAACGCAGAGGTTGGAGTGGCTGTGCCATCACTTGGCATAAGCATGGCAATGTTGAAATTTTACGCATAATAAAGAATGTATAAGATTCAATGGGTATGTTTAAGGTCTCTGGGTCGAGGCTGGAAAAGTCACGTGATGTAGGTGTGTCACTTCTAAAAACATGCTAAGATTACCAAAGATTAAATCAACTATATAAATAAAAGATTTCTCAACTTTAAATATATTGAATTATCGGCATACAATTAAGGAGGCGTATGGAAATAATGTAGATACGTTATTTCTAGATGAAAGGAATAGAACAAATTTCTCTTTAAATATATTTATGCCTTTCATCTAGAAATGACGTATCTACATTATTTCCATACGCCTCCTTAATTGTATGCCGATAATTCAATATATGTAAAGTTGAGAAATCTTTTATATACAGAGGTGCTTTGGTAATCTTAGCATGTTTTTAGAAGTGACACACCAACATCACGTGACTTTTCCAGCCTCGACCCAGAGACCTTAAACATCCCCATTGCATGTTTCACCACCAGAGGGGAGCACGCCTCTAATTGTAAGTATCGAATACATTGTTGGATAAAGTTAAACAAAAAACTAGCATTAATTATTAAAAGCTGGTGAATAAATTACACGAAAACTTAAATATTATTGGTTATGTTAATATTATTTTGTTTTCTTCCTCGGGATCTTTCTAGATACTAGTACGGCTAATAGTGTTTAGGAACAGTAGTGTGAAGAATAAGAACACAATTCTGATTAAACATTATAACCATTGTAAATAACAAATTATTTTACGTGTGAAAATTTAAAATTAAAAAACAAATAAAATTTTTTAAAACAATACAGTTTAATATATACTAGTTTCGGAATATCTAATTTACATTCCTTTCTCAATGTGATAAGCAACATAAAATTGCAAACTATATAAACCATTGGACGCCAATGAAATTATAAGTTAAAACAAGTGCTGCATCCCCGTAGATGCATCCTTCTGTAGATAAATCAGGCACGGAGAACGGTCACTGACATCAGGAGCCAATAGATGGAAGTGTGGAGACCCTCTGGTGGTGATCGGAAGAACTGCATGATCATCGAGCAAACTGTTTGTGGCCATGAGAGCTAACTTTAAACTTCTGTAAACTTCTGAGTAAGTCCGAGGTAACGGTAAATAGTTGCCATGACGTCGTTTTCGTTCATAAGTAATAGAACAAATCAATGACAGCCAAGAAAATCACATCACAATTTATTGTACGTGTCCAAATTTCAACTCGAAACAAATTCGGCAGATACACAAATTTAAAATTAATAAAATAAACAATTAAAAACTTTTTGAGTTGAAATTTGCGTAAAATAATGGCCACGAACAGTATGTCCATTGTCATGTAGTTCTTCCGATCACCACCAGATTGTCTTCACACTTTCATCTATTGGCTCCTGATGACAATTACCGCCCTCCGTGTCTGATTGATCTGAAAAAGATCTACGGGGATTCAGCCCTTGTTTTATCTTTAAACCAATAACGCCAATGAAATTAATATAGTTTGTAATTTTACGTTGTTTATCACGTTGAAAACGGAATGTAAATGAGATATTCTGAAGCTAGTATATATTAAATTTTATTGTTTTTATATTTTTTATTATTTTTTTAAATTTTAAATTTGTGTGTCTGCCGAATTTATTTTGGCATTGTAAAATTTATTGCAATAATTAAAGATGTTTTATATTTGCGATTACTGTTCTTGTCTAACTAAGAATTCGTATAAGACGGAATAACTCATAGTTACGTCTTTTATAGGTACACTGAAGCTCGGTTACGACGCGGTTGTTTATATCGCGAATTCGGATATAATGCGATTTGGTCTTGGACCCCTTCTATTTTGGAAAAGGTGTATAATTGTAAAATTGCAAAATTTACCGTTTTTTCACCACCCTAATGTCACGAAAATGAGTCAAATACAATATATTTTTTAAAAAATACCTTAATCGCGGACTTTTTCGTTTAACCAAAATGAATATCGAGATCAATTTTTCTGCCAATGGCAACCAGTAAAGAGGCCCATGTAATCTAATAGTCGTATGAATACCTAGTTTCGATCCATGTGACTCGTCGTTTGTACAAGATGCCAAGATGGCTGCGCCAAATCGATTTTGGCTAATTCAACCCATCAAAGTGTTGAAAAGGTAATGATTTATGTATTTATAAATATAAAATTCTCTCACAAAGCTCTGAATGATGTAGGTAATCGCGAATGACCATTTTAAATCGATTTGGAATCGTGTGGGCGATAATTAGGTGCGATATACGACATTTGACGTCGCGAAGTAATAAAAGTTCGGTTATATCGCGGTTATATCGTGATCTTCGAGATCTTGGATCCGAAAGATCGCATTATAACCGAGCTTCAGTATATATAAATTATATATAAGTATAATTGTATCACTATTTTATCACGAGAATATAAACAAATCTTATTTGTTTTCACTTTAGCTGAATTACTGTTCTTAGAAGTTTACTTACAGATTTTCCCTTACATTGATATTATTTGTTCACGTAAATATCTTCTAATACTGAAATAATATTATATCTTTCCAAACATGTCGTTAATAAAAAATTAATCGATAAAATATTTTTTTAATAAGGAAATGTTCTGGAAAGAAATAATATTAATTCAGTATTAATCATTTCCAATAAAAAATGGCTAATTGTAAATAAAAATCCCTTCATGTAAAACCCAAAACAATTTTTTCTTGTTACTTTGCTGTTTAACTTAATTTATTGGTTTTGAATTATTTTAAAAAAATTGTAAATTTTTCTTTCAAATTATAAAATTGTTTTATTATTACTATGATTACTGTTTACATAAAAAAAGCAATACTTGCTTACTTCTAAGAATAAAAATTAAATAATAAACAACAACCACCGATACAGACGTCTACGTAACCCCCGTTACCGAATAGAAGCAATCTACTTCTCCCCACGTATAAAAACCGTAATGAACCTTTCTACAATTAGCATATGACATCGTGACTAGTTATTCAAACGACTGTAACCATGTGACCACATTCGGATGATGACCCTCGTGCAGGGTTGAAAGCCATTCCAGGTGGCTTACACCAACGTTCTGTCAAATCATTTGTCAACAGATGAGCCGTTAACCTTAACCAGTCTTCAAATAAAAATGTGCCTGCACCAAACATAGTTTGACAAAACTTCAATGGTGAGTCCTTGATAGCGTATCGTGTTTCTAAAACTGGCGGTGATTGGTTAATATCATGTAACATTATTTCAAAATGGCAGCTTCCATGGAGGGAAAAAAAAACAAAAAACACGTGTGTAGATATTTTTCTGGAAGACAAGATTTGTCAAGGCAATAATTCTTTTTAACATTAAATTATTTTACTCATTTGTTTTGATATAATCGCACTTGTAGACTTATAAGTTAATGTATTATTTAATTTTATATTCTAGGTCAAAAACTTAAAAATTTAATTTTCAGAACCCATTGACAGACATTTTCCTAACTGGGTTGTACTGCTAAAAGATATATAACAAAATTAAAGTTATTATTAGTCTTAGAAAAAGTAAGCTTTTAGATAAAAGCTTTAAATAGATTATCATTATTTCTTATATTGCCTAAATCAAATAAAAACAAGCAAAACAAACATGGAATGAAAAGAAAAAGAAAATCAAATTCTCTCTCTCTCTCTCTCTCTCTCTATATATATATAGATATATATATATATATTTAATTAAAATAATAACATTTTTAGAAAAAATAAATACTACTTTTTTAATATTTGCTTTTATTGAAATGAAAATTACTTGGCGTATTGTTTTAATAACTTATTCATGATTTTAAACTATTTTGATAACCTTATAAGTGGAAAGTTGATATGGAAGACCCCAGAGTAGATCAGATAAACATAGACGAGAAGAAAAGACAAATGTAAATAAATAATATGTATTCTTAAGATACGTCGAGTTAAAAAAAAAAAAAAAAAGATACTGAAATGTTTGTGAAAAGCATTTACAAACATTTATAACCTAAGGGAAAATACAATGAGACTGTTTCTAAAGCAAAATAACTGAGAGAAAAAGAATATGTTAAAGAATGTAACCCCATTACTACTTTGCTAATATTTCCGTCGACTTGATATAATGAGCTTAATTGTGTTTCTCTTTTTTATCATAAATTATTATGCCTATATCGAAGTCTTGTCTCAAAGCACAATTAAGAATGATTCGTATTAACTTATTGCTTATCATAACTGCTCGGATTGGTCAAGTCATTTATTGGTATAGATTCTGGAATAACAGTATTTTTTATATGAGAATAGTTATTTGGACAAATGAAGCATTGGAGTTAATAATACTCAGGAAAAAAAATACTCAGGTTTGTAATAAACTGGCAAAAAAATTAATTCCGGCCAATTTGCTTTTAGTGTCCTAAAGTTCCTTATAAAAAATGAGATTTTTTTTTTATTTAATACAAAATTAAAAGCAGTTGCCGCTGCTGATGCCACGTCAAATTGTTCTCCTGTTACGGTAGAAATAGGAACTTGGATTTTGAATTGGAAATTTATAGAATTCCATATTTCTATCCAACTTTAATTCTTATTCTAGCCACTACAAAATTAAGTAGTTTTAAACATCAACGAACTAAAATGGGGCATTTCTTCAGTTTGCAGTTTATTTAATGTCACTACACTACGAAAATATTTTTGTTAAAATTAATGTTACTACTATTAATTGCCTTAGTAAAACATAAGCTTTTTGGACATAAGTAATTTTTTTACCTAAATATTTAGGTAAGAAAAAAAATCATTGGCTTTTTGTTATTTGTATTTAACTGAAAGGAAAATTTCTTGCTGTCATCTTTTTCTTCAAGTACAATATCGCTTCTTTTCTAAAATCCGTTTTTATACTGACCAAAAAATTGAAGTTAAATTCTGTAGAAAAATTAGTAAAGTTTTGATATGTGAAAGTGATTTAGTATATTTAAATTTTTTTTAAAAATAAACGGTATTCATTACAATTTTCAAATATCCTTAAAAGACTGCAAAAGTTTTATAAAATATATAAAGAGAATAAAATTTTTATTTTTATTCACGGGCGAAACACAACTCTGTTACAAAAGAATCTTTAGCTCTTATGATATAAATTTTAATTTAAATGTAAAACTTTATTCTTGTTTCTCATTAATTTTTTTTTAATTTAAATAAATTTAAAAATCATTCCATGGGATTTTTCTATAATTAGCTTCTACTTTATTTTTTTTATTTAAATAATAGTTTGATTTTTTTTTATCTATATTTCAGAATAGCTTTTAATCTATCAGAAAATAAGATTTCTGATATTTATAAAAAAAATCCTGACATCTTCTGGTAATACTGTTCAAGAATGCAATTCTTATCTTTACCAAATTTCTGTTTGATAATGCCGCCAGAAAACGTTCGAAACTGTTAGTTGCATATTATTTTCTAGTTCTGTGATATATGCTGTTATTTCAAGTTGTGCACATTTAAACTTAAATAATATTTTAATATTTAGTTGATACAGTATATTAAATATTTTGTTAATAGAATTTTAGAAAAAATTTCATTAATGGAATGGAAATTTAGAAAGTTTAGTAGAGGCTGAAGAATACCTTGTAGATACTAAGTTACAAAATATTATTGTTAGAAAGTTCAACTTTTTTACTTTTGTTGGAAAGATTAAAAATTATCTTTATCTTAATTGAATCAATATGGCTGAAGTAGAGAATAGAGCTGTTGGAATTATGATCAAATTTCATCTTAACATCAAAACAAATTAGCCTATTTTCAAAGTATTTATTGTATGATATGGTATTGACCAAAACTTTTGCTGCTACTTCTGCAATAAAATAAGTAGAAAATAAAATAAATAATGGCAATACACAACTGGATAAAAATATCAAAAAATAAAAACATTGTTTTTCAAATTACAATTGACAATATTTGTGCGAGGAATTCAGATCAGCGTTTCCTATCTTTCCAGGAGACGCTCGAGGTTATCTAGGTTGTAAAAAAATTCTGTAATGGCATTTCTAACAAGTTGCAAGTTATGTAAATTTAAGAGGCTAAACGGTTGCGATCAAAATGAAATGATGGAATAGATTCACGAATCAACAAAGTTTATCAATCACTGATAAATGAATAAAAACAACACAAGGAACCAGCTTTCAACTTTACATATATATATATATATATATATATATATATATACCAAATTTTTTTTTAGAACTTTTCAATTTTTGTTTTTATGAATTAATAAAACCTAAGACAAGGTTTCAAGCAAATTGAAACAACTTTTTTTCTCTTATTTTTGAAGGGATTTAAAGAAAAAAGAGGAAGCCAGAAATGGAATTCCGTCTGCATTTGAATCCAATTATGGAAAAATCGATTTTTCAATGGAATACAAGGTAACTTAAAGATTTATTGAAAATCAGAATGAACAATTATCGAATAAAATTTTCTGCATTGATTTTTCAAACATTATCAGATATAAGTTTGGGCTGTGAAGTTCCTCCAAATTCCCAAATCCAATTCTGTTTCGCAAACAGAATAAACACTGAACTGTGTTTATCTTTGTTGACTTTTTCTGTATGTGTACTGTGTTGTTGATTCCCTGAAACCATTTTCGTTTTCCGTTGCAAAAAAATGTAGTCTAGTTTATGTAACCTTCGTCGTGAATTTTTATTGCATTGAAGAAAAATAGGAATTGGAATTTAGTGTTTTTCTTAAATAAAGTTAAGGTGAAAGTTGCCCGACCTTTGGGATATACAATATCTGGCAAAGTATGTTAAAAAGTCATTCCATAATCAAAATCTTAAAATAAATAAGCCTAACAAACCTTGTTATTTCTTTGTTAGATTTTGCAGTATTTTTGTAATTAAAGCTATTGATTTGAAGCAAAGAGGATAAATTTGTTGTCTGTATCCTCTGTTTATCTTTTTGTCCACCAGATCCTTATTCCCTATTACAAGAATCATACATTTTAGAAAAATAGCTTTAAAATTTTGTTTTCTTTTATATCAAATCAGTGATATACATAAAAAAAAATCTAAATTGTTTACTTTTACAAAAAAAAAAATATTTTAAGTATAAGAAGAATTTTCTAAAATTTCTGCTAGAAAGCAACAATATTGTTTTCTTGTTTATTCACATATCTTTCTATCCGTCAAAATCTACTTTTCCTAGCAAGCTGAAACTTACAAAATAATGATAATGAACTTTACCACATTTCATGTGTAAATTAGAAATATTATTATTTGGAACTATTTATCTTAATTAAAATATAATATTAGAAAATCAATTCCTCAGAATTTTTAATTCATAACATTAGAACATTAATGTTTGAGTTGGGAGGAAATTAGTCAACAAAGGAAAGTAAATTTCTCTGTGAAAATTCAGAGTTTTCTTTTGAAAATTATTTATTTTGATAAAGTTAGCTTCTTCTTCTATTTGCTATTACTTCGTTGTTGATTTTTCTCAGTTCCTAAGTTTACCAAAGCGCGCCAGACTGTGAGAAAATATTAATTAGTTGCTATTAAAAATTCACGTCGATTATTAATGGTAATTAAGCCAAAGAAAAGTGTAATAAGAGCAAGTCATTAACAACTAAAAGAAAGCATTTCGTTTCTACAACATTAAATCAAAACCAATTGGTACTTCGTTGACTCAATGATGTCTTTAAATTAAAGTGAAAAATTAATTAACGGTGCAAATGAACAAAGTAGGCGATGGAGGTTTTTTTTTCTTCCAGTCCAAATTTATGAATTCCAGTTTGTTGCAGTCGGTCTAATGAATTTTGTTTTCATCGATTCGTCGAAAAGTGGATGTTATTTTTGTATATATTTACGAAACCACAAACCCCAAACAAAACCAAGGAAACAAAAAAAAAATTAAGATCGGGGGTGTTTGGAATTAATTCTGGTAATTGAGCAGAAGTCTAGAAAACAGCTTGAAGCTTTTTAAAGAGATCCTATAAACATCCCATTATATTTACTATGATTACAAACATGCAAATTAATAAAACACTTGGAAACATCTACTAGTATTGTTTTAAAACGAAAACTAAGAAAAAACTTTGACAATAAAAATTCAAACTAAGCATTTAAAGTTTATAAAACTATATTCTAAAAATACGCAGAAATTTGGATCTATTCTAGCATATTTAAGCACATTTAATTTTCAATAATTCCTTTTGTAGTTGGAATGAATAGATTTGGTTTTTTTTTAGTTTAGACGCGTGATTTGTATTTCCAATATTATATATCATGCCTCTTGTATAGTTATTTAAGATCTTAGTATAGTATAGTTGCTTTTCCAATTCTCAAGCAATTCACATCACATTCCTTCTTTCTGTGTTTCCCTATATGGAATTCGCCAGCATTTCTGATATCAGTGTTCATTTCACAAATGAACAGTTCAAAAGATAGCAATAAATAAACAGTTAAGAAAAGTTAGAGATCTTTATAAGGATTTTTAAAAAAATGAGCTTATGTGCTTCACTTGCAAAAGAACGCAATAGTGGGAAATTTGCATTATTTGTTGGTAGAGATGCATAGGTGAATTATTATATTCAATTTTAGTCTACTTATATCAGCATATGAATATTATGACAATATGAGCTGATAGTTATTTAGGAGCTTCGAATATCATATTTAAGGTGGCAAAGCAAAGTTGTCTTATTTCTGGCTTCCCCTGCTGCCTTCAAGATAATGCTGCCTTCCAAGACTGAACGTTTTATAAATCATAAAACCTTTTTTATCTCATGGTAAGCTCTTGACTTGTTCACCAATTGTTCTAGGATATTCATTTAAAATCTCAGATCCAGGCTTTGAAATCTACTTAGTGCTGGACTGTTGAACCGAAGACTATTAATTGAACTCAATTCTAAACTTGCTTTGATGAGGACCTTAATGAGTTCACATAACCAGTTTAATTATTTACGACGCCGTTTTAGAAAGTCGTTGTTGCGATGAATATTCACAAAGTACAAATATGCAGAACAAGTATGTGAAAAAACCTTATTAATTTTGGACAATTTATATAAAAAAAAACCCATGTTATATTTCCAAACAAAGTAGAACTGTTGCCATCTATTAACCAAATAAAAAACGCTAAGAATCTCTAGATTTAGTAGCCATAAATTTAAAGAATTGAAGTAGGTAGCGTACGCCACCTGTAACGTCCTCATGAACTGTTTTGTGCTTATTGTTTGAATAGTGTGAGATCGCATTTTCCTATATATTTTTTTTTATTCTGTCTAAAGAACGGCCTTTTTTGTTAATATTTACAATATAGCAAACGCAATGGAAATGTAGCGAATTTATGGTTAGCTTTTGCATTCATTTACATTCGTTTTTCATAAACTGACTAAAATAAATTGTAAATGAGTGCAATTTGAACTGCACTTCAGGCTGGATTTTTACATGTTATACTAAACAGCCACCTTGAAGTAGTGTAATATTTTTGGTTTTCATAGACCACTTTCCAAGGCTTTTAGGACTGTTTACAACTAGAGATTAATCGACATATATAAAAAGAAGTCCTGACTCATTCACTTACCGACTGACTCATCAACGCCCAGAACAAACCCTTGGACCTAGAAAGCTGAAATGTTGCACAGAGGTTCCCTTTAGACAAGGAATAAGGCCGGATTTTTCGAAATTCCCACGGGATAGGGAATAAAGAGGATTTATATTTTTGCTTTAAAGTTGCCTTATCGATATATAGGTGTGTGGCGCCAACCCATAATACATCTGAGTTATCCGGAGAAGGCCCCTACAGGCTGGGAACTCGTACGTTTTCCGATGTCGATATTAATTTGCTAAATAAATAGGTTTTATTTTTATGCTATGTAAGCAAGGATTACGGAGCGAAGCTATGGTACCCGGCTAGTGAACTATAAATCATGAAATACTCCAAATCATGAGAGAGTTAGAGAATTAAACCGTTCGTTCTGTATTTGTCATAATATGACAATCTATTGGTTGTGTAAGCTTTAATTACTTTGTATCATTGCAAGATAAATATGAAGAGAGGTGGTGCTGATATGCTATAACAGATTATCATTTGATAGTAGCAAGATATCATTGGAAAGCTAGTCAAGAACTTTAAGAATGATTAGATATCACTTGGGTGTGATATTTTTCATGAGATCCGCATTATAACAAGGTTTTACACCAAGTGTTTGAACGGATGTAGCTTAATTTATGAATCGATCTGTAAAAAAACAGATGAAGAAATTACAAAGCTTTTCAAAAACAGAAACGAAGATTGAAATATCTTCGGGCAGTGTCTTAGAAAATGAAGAGCAGCTTGCTGAACATTTTGCAGATATTACTTTATTAACATGTGACAATCAGCACTTTGATTCAACGTGAAATGCTTTAATTACTAAGGATAATCCAGGGATATAGTCTTCCGCTTTCAAATAAATTCCACTTTTTCTTTGTAAGTTCTAAGCATCCAACTTAAACGATTCAAGCTAATACACAACTCTGATTTTATTTGGTAAATAACAGATGATGTTACTTACATTCAGAGGCGTATTTACACGAGAGCTAAAAGGACTATAGCCCAGGGCGGCTACTTTAGGGAGCGGCAAAAAAATTGGAAAAAAAAACAAAAATCCTATACTATTAAATAATATTACTATTCAAAAACATTAAGTATCATATTATAAGCAGAAAATGAGGGAAACATAAAATGAGACAGATATTTCCTGGCTTTTTGATGTGTCTGTACAGTATATGCGAACAGAGCGTATTTTTGGCTGTTGAGTGTAGATCCTGGGAAACCGGGCGAGTGATAACTGTGGCCGTAGGTTTGAAGTGGAAGATGGTAGACGTTGCATTGGAGTGCTCAGGCGCGGGAGGCTGCGGGGACTGTCTGATAGTGATGTTATACCTGTATTTACTTTGTAATACATATCTTCTGCGACTGTCATGTACGAAATATATTCCAATTATTTAAATTAACTTTGATGTTTAATTTTCTGTTAAACAACTTTTTACAACATATTTTTAGAATGTGTCCTTAAGGAAAGGAATGCATCATTATGGGCCCATTTATTTATATATATATATTTTTTCATACTGAGTAAGTAAATTCTAATGAATAGACGAGTTGTAAATTATCAGTAAGTTAGCTCAAAACTAAACATAAACATCAGTATAGTTTACTAGTGTTATATTCAAACAGGAGGAAGGGCGGCAAATCTTGCATAACCCACAGGCGGCAAAGTTTAAATCCGCCTCTAAGAACATTGCGTGTTACCTGTACATTGTGGTAAATGGTATGTCCATTTTTATAACGTTTTATAAAGTTCTGTTATCTGTTTTGCTGTATAGTATCCTTTATCTACATGGCAGTCTCTTTCATTTCAACTGATTGTTTGACTTTGATGTCCCGAATGGTTAATCGTCATACCCTTTATTAAAGTTTTCCTTCGATAACATCTATGTAGGGTTTTGTTGAATTTCTATCGTTCTTTTATCATTTTCTAAAATATTGTACTACAAGTAAGTTGAGAGGTGTATGCCATTGATGTAGCACAGCTGTCTGCATGCTTCATTTTTATGAGTCTTTTATGTTCGTTCGGAGATAAGCACTAAATAAATTACATTGATGTTTGCTCTAAATTGGCCCCTGGCGGTGACCTAGAACCTAATTTGGTTTTCCAATAACTCTTCTTCCAAAATTTTGAAGGAGCCAATTTCCACTTCGAGGCAATGTTCGTTCAGCCAATTTAAAATGTTACATATCTATTCGATTGCTCTCCAAACACCTGTTAATATAGATGCCAAAATTATAATCTTACGGACAAGTGAAGCTAAACTTTAGATTTCTTTTACAATCAATTTAGATCTATATATCATTCCAGAAAAGCTTATTATACAAACATACTGTAATTCAATTAAAATAAATAACCAATTTGATTCCAATAAATTTCTTTTATACTTATTTTAATTGAAACTCTTAATGTTATATGAATTCTGGAAGAAAAGGGATATTTTTCCTGTCCTCATTCGTCTGATGAAGTCTTCTTGCACAAAGAAGACGAAATATTACAATTAAATTGTTTTAAAGGAGTATAGCAGAGTGTGTCATTTCTTTGATATGAAGATTATTGAGGTTTTCTTTTATACTTCTTTCTAAAATAACCTCACTTCATATTGAGAGCTGTTCAAATATTACATATGCATTCAATTCGGGGGAGGGTGGGTCAGAGCAATGCGTACGTAAGACAGACAAACATACACTTTGATATAATTTTGACAGTTTAATTTATTGTTCAGTGGTATTTACTATCAATAATTTGGCAAATCTTAGGTAAGCACAATGGTTGGGGGGGGGGGGCATCTTTTGCTTACGGGGAGGGGGTCTAAAGTGACTAAAAATGTGTCTTACGATTAAGATTGTGAAAATAAGTTTCTAAAATTGTCGATCAGCAGTTCTCACCTATGAGGTCATCGTACGAGAGTCTCATACCCATGAGTACGAGAAAAAAAGTAGCGATAGAGAAATTAAGTTAAAGTTGCGATCAGGCCCAGAGGACCGCGCAATGCAGCTGGAGGGTAGGCTCCAGTGTTCAGAACCTACGGGACAAAGTTGAGGATGGGGGGTCGGCCCGTCGCTCGCCCGCCTTTAACTCCCGGGAAAGAAACCCGGTACCCATTCTATAGATGGCTGGATAGACCCTAGGGCCCGTTTGGAGGAGAAAGAAGTGGAAAAATTCCCGTCCTCCGCCGAGGCCGGGAATCGAACCCGCTACCTCCAACCCGCAGCCAAGCGTCCTTACCCACTCGGCTACCGGGCCCACAGCGATAGAGAAATACAAGAAAAAAAAAAAGGTTACTGAAGAATTTTTTTTTTTTTTTTTTTTCTTGTTGTTTTTGTTTTGTTTTTATCAACAATTAACTCGGTTACGACGTTCAGGAAAACTTCTATTGTTTTAAATGATCAAAAATCACGTGTTTTAGTGCTTCGGAAAATAAGAAAAAGAAGAACAGATTTCTTTTCAAACAAAATTAAAAAAAAATGAGAGAAAGGACAAATTAAATAAAGTTTCCGTAAATAATCTTTTTTAATTAAAAAAATAAGCTTATAAATAACCTTTATTCATCTTATTTTTGCTTCGCAAAGTTTACGGATGTAATTAATGAGAATAGACTGACTGAAAAAAAGTTTGAGAACCACTGTTGTAGATTAAGAAATTTCGTTTGCAAACCACTCATGAAACTTTTAAAACTTTAATGGCAAACATCCGTAAATAAAAATGTAGAGGCCTGTATTTCTTTCCGTGAATTTGAATGAACATCTTAACAATTTATGAATCTTAATTTACAGACTTCTGCAATGTAAAATTTTTACTATCATATAAATTCACATGTGAAAGAATATTAAGGACGGCAATAAAAGACATTTGTGTCAAGGAAGAATCTATGTTAAAATATATGTATGCATTAGATTTTAAATTAAATTAGAGAAATGGACTTAATATTGTTTATGCTAGGGTAGGTTTCGCTTTGAATTTTCGCTTTGAATATATATATGTAGGCCTATATATAAATACACACACATTTGTAATTGTGAATGATTGTGCAGTGTTTTTCAGGTAACGAAATTTGTTGTGTTGGCAACCGAGCTATTGGAAACCTGTGTACTTCAACAAGGTTAAAAAATTGCGTCCTATTTTCTCACAAATAACTGATAGACATTTCTCTTTAAATATTTTACTTCACTCCAAAACATATATATAACCACCAGAAATGACCAATATTTTGTCTATCCAATCGAAAGACTTTTTCTAGGTCTCAACATATTGAAACTAAAAAATATTAAAATAAATAAGAGAGGAGAAAAAAAAGAATCTTTTCCTCTCTCTAACCATTACAAAATATAACAAACAATCCTTAAACTATATCGTGTCTTTGTTACAAAATAATAAAAAATAATAAAACGTAATTAACAATGAAAACAATAGATCATTATTGGGAAAAACAGGTCATCAATGACATTTTAAAATTTTACTTAATCTCTTATTTTCTTTTAAAAATTTTCGAAAAAAGCCCACTGAAATTTCATTAACTTTAAGTGATTTGTTCTTATTTAAACATTTGCAGCAATTTATGGTACAAGATTCCAATATTCCTCTCAAGTATCTATCTGTAGTTTCAAAAATAACGTACAGTAACGGATCTGGGTTATGCTTAAGACGTGAACAGTGATCAGCCCAGTCGGAAACATTTTGGTAGTTGTTCTCGTACGCTGTAACGTGTTCTTTAAGTCAGACACGATGTAGTGTAAGGACTGTTTGTTATATTTTGTAATGGTTAGAGAGAGGAAAAGATTGTTTTCTTACTCCTCTTATTTATTTTAATATTTTTTAGTTTCAATATGTTGAGACCTAGAAGAAGTCTTTCGATTGGATAGACGAAATATTAGTCATTTCTGGTGGTTACATATTTGCGTCCTATTTTTGTACTAAATTTTCTTTTTTTTAAAAAAAAATGTGAAATCTGTTTTCGGTTTTAAAGAAAAGATTTGGAGAAAATTAGTTCTGAGAGAAAATGTGTTTCTCATAGGCGCTACTATAATTCCACTATAATAGAATGTATCTTAGGTACTGGCAATATGAAGCATTAAAAGTATTAATTTTGAAATGAAATAATACTGTTTCTGGAGTTTAAATGCATGAAAGGATTAATGAGTCGATGAATCGGATTAAAGTAATAGAAATAAATGATGAATTTACTTATGCACGTCTGAACATATTAAAAACATATTAAAAGTAATTTGTATTTTAATATGTATATATGATTAAAACCACTCGTTTGTCGAAACTTCTGTGTATGTATATCCAGTGATTACAATATGCTTAAATTCACGTATAAACTTCAGATAGATTATTATTTAGATAATCATTTCTGCTACGGCTTTAGGGCTGTTCTATTTTAATTTGTAAAGATGAATGTCCATTAAGTAAAAATTACTTCACATAGAATTTCAGTTGCTTTCAAAAATAGATTAAATATTTTTTTAAATTGTTAGATGCAGTATCAATAAAGAAAAAAAATCGAAGGAATAAAGTTATTAGCGTTTTAAAAAATAATTCGAATGAAGATTCAGGAAAATTAGCTAATTTTGTCTCGTAAATAAATAAAGTATCGTGAGCATTATGTACTTCAACGTACAACTTTATCTAATGATCTGTAATACTCAGTTAGTATGGAACATACGTGATTGTACACAAAGTTCCCCTGGAACGTAGCTAATTATCGTGTGGTGTTACTAGATATAAAAACTTATTTAACGTGCACAAATAAATAGAAATAAAAAAAACTGAGATTATGCACATTTAAAACCTGTATTACCATTTTAAAATATACATACAGAGGAGCTTTCGACCTTCTTTGAGAAGTTGACAACTATCTTCGCAAAAAAGGTTGAAAGTTCCTCTTTATGTATGCTTTAATGTGGTAATACAGTTTTTAAATGTATGTAATCTCAGTTTTTTTTTTCTGTTACTAGATGTCGTGGTTTTTTCCTCTGCGGAGTTCATTCTGTATTTTGACGAATCTTTCAAATTTTGACTAGTTATCATTTCTGGGAGCTAAGACGGGCGAGCGTCGGAGCTTCATTTCTTTCATTTTATCTTTATCTAATTTTGGATTATTTACAAAAAAAAAAAATCATCCTAGTAATAAGTAAATAAGTAAACCGATGGTTCTTAATGAGTGATGTAAGATCCTATCGGAATATGATCGCCAATAAAGCGTGAAACGGCCGTCCTGAGATGTCACCATCACTTGGTTCTCAATCATTGTTGTTTATACAATTTTACCTTTCCTTTTATGCTTAAGAAATTCATTTGAGGCTGGCGGAAGCCAGTACATGAATTTTCCTATTTTATTTTTATTGTGTATTTATTGTTTTATTTTAAATTTCTGGAGGTACCGTATTCTTTTACACGATAAATAATCATTCTATATTTTTTAAATTCATATTTAAGTTGGTTTCTTCATGCATTTTGAAATATTCTATCACTTTAATATCTTTCATTTCATACTTTATTTTTCGTAACAAAACTAAAAAATTTCAAAAGAAAAAATATTTTTTGTGTCTGGGTTTTGTTTGGATTCACTGCAAAATAACAAAAAGTTAAGATGGCCAAATAGATATGTTAATTTATTTGATTTAACCCACAACTTTAAATTTGTCAGTGTTAAATCTTGTTTAATTATAAATTAGTATTATCAATTTTTATTGTAAAAGATTGGTAATGTCTTAGAATAAATTTATTTAGAAATACTTTAAAGGATACTAGATATCAAATACTAAAGATATCATTGCTGGTATATGGATAGCTATATGGTAAATATTATTAACATTTGTTCTGAAATGACCAGTAGATGGCCAATAAGATGTAAGGGAGTTACACCAAGTTTTTAATCTAGTAGCTTATGAATTTGTTAGAATCAAAGCGCTTTTATGCTCTAAATAGTTTCCCAAACCAATTGCTTGACATTTTGGAATTGTAAAAGCAAGTAACAATAATCGATTCTTTAACAAATTCTGCGGTCTATGACGTTCAAGTAGTTGATTTTTTTTTTTTTTTCAGTGAGTTTTAATTCCATTTCTATCTTTTTCTCTTTATCGATTCATGATCCTTGTTTCAGTAGAGGCGTCCAAACCAAGTAGGTATTTGATTTGGTTAAGGGAAAGTGACGTCACTGTCGTATGCAGAAATCAGGAAACGCCGTCCGCGTTCACTGGACGGGAAAAAAATGGGTGAGATGGAAGAGATTCGATTTGTAAGCAAAAGAAT
>JAFIDM010000001.1:111460060-111494362 GCA_023159025.1 Thereuonema tuberculata | reverse complement strand
TTTCTTTGCGCTTCAATTTTTTACTTCACTATATCCCAAATCAAAGAATATCTTAAGCTCATTGTAATATTCTAAATTTCCATTAATATACATCAGGAAAAAGAACAAAACACTTTTAAAATGCAATTTTATGTCTGTTATCTCTAGATCAGTGTTTCCCAACCTTTTTCGAGTCGCGACCCTCTTTTCTAAATAGCCAAGTAACCTGCGACCCACCCCCGCAACATTTGTATAATAAGCAATTTTTAATAGGGTAAAGAAAACACATTAAAAAGAGACTTTTCAGAATATAATTCTAATCGATATTTAATTAATATCGAGACATCGATTAAAAATGAATTTTGATATTGAATTTTGTATCGTAGTGAATTTTTTTTTCAGTTTTCTACTCATAGTCTAGAACTTTATTCTAATTTGTACATTTTATTTTTAGGCAGGTAGTCAAAATGAGCACGGCCGAAATTTAAAACACTATTAAAGGCCAGCCTGCAAGTAATTAAAATAATATAAAAACATATTAATATATATGAACATGGAGGGCTTTTAATATTTTTTAGAATATCCGCCGTGGTGTACCTTAAGTCACTTCTTTTCGTAGATCAAAAAGAAGTTTTTACATCCACTAGTATAATATTGCAGTGTAGCCATATTGAAATGAAAAAGTATTGAAAACCTTTGTGCTGAAATTTCCTATAAAAATAATTGCAACTAAAAATAATCGGGCGGCCCCCAGGTTGGGAACCCGGGATCAATTTATAATACAACTCTGTTATTCTAAAAACTGTAATGAAATGTAAATAATTTTTTTTACTTTTTTTTAAATTTTGAATTTGGAATTTAGGATTAGAAGTAAAATCGCTTCTATGTATTACCTTTAGCAGAGCCCTAAATGTTGTACATCCCAAAATTATAAATCTTACATAAGTTGCAACTTTAGTGAGGAAGCTGAGAATTCAAGCATTTTGAATAAATAACTCTCGTTAATAGGATAAAATATACAAATAATTATTTAGAAAAGCTGGAAATTGAAATGTAAATTTAAATTCTCTAGTCAGTTGATTTAAGTCTTACCATTAAATATTGACAAGTAGGCATGCCTACTACAATTTGCTTATTTTATCTATTTGAGATAATTTTAATTTAAAAAGATAAAAAGCTAAGAAAGCAAAATATAATTGGAAGTTAAGAGTCATATTGATTTAACTTGATGGCTTTGATATCAGGTAAATAATAATTGTGTAGAAACAATATTTCTTCTATTAGGCTCATTCAAATTTTAGAAGATGGGTTTCTTGTCGAAAAAAATTCACATTTAAAACGCGTAAGCACGATGTTTAATGCTATTGAATTTACCATCACGGACGAGTAAAACGAACGAAATTCTTCATTGAAGAGTCTTCAAGACTTCATTTAACGACCGCAGTCCTAAAACTGGCTTCTTAGAGGCTTTTAGGATTGAAGTTGCTCCCATGACGTTCAGTTCAACCGAAATTTGTCTTCGTCCTGACACGTCAAATGATGTGATGCATTGCTAAAAGCTGCCTTTGGGTTTTCTGTAAATGTTTCGTGTTTCTATGTCTTAGGAGAAGAATGATGGACTGGCAACTGTCTCTCTACAGCATAATATATAAAAGATCACTTTTGTACAGCAGTTGTTATTATTCGTTGATCTATATATATATATATATTTGTTGGATGTATGATGATTAAAAAAAAAAAAATCAATGGTTTCTAAAAAAGTAAAATATGAGACTATAAGTTACTTATATTGAAAGGGTTTTTCAATATTGTCAGGAAATTAACAGACATTTAATATTTTTTATAATAAAGAGTATTTTTAAAAATAGAAAATTTATTAAATTTGTATATGATTTATTCAAAATTATTTTCTTTATAGATTAGTAATTTGAAAAAAATGCTAAACATACAAATTTTTTTCTTAGTTCTTTTGGAAATGTCCTTGATTTCCGCAAAACTTACCTACTGTCATTTTATTAGCATTTCACATATCAAAAAAAAAAAAAAAAATCCTTTTTTACAGCTAAGATTGAGTTTTCGTAAAATCTAGTCCGGTTGAATTTCAATACTTTTTTTTAAAGAAGGAAGCTGCATTCAAAATTCTTACGTTATATTAGTTAAAAATTACTATTGCTAACTACAAGTAAATATGTCTTTACTGATCTTTGTTTCTGATTAACATTGATAAAGCTGCTAACAATTGAATTCGTAATTGAATTTCAAGATTATACAAAAAACATTATCTTAGGGGACAAAACTTTGTAGAAATTTCTGCAATTGTTGATGTTAGAAATACAAACTTCGATTTTAAAAGAAAATATATAAGAAAAACTTTAGTTGGCGACAAGTGAAAAGTATTTTTTCATATTTTCTTCTTACCTCTTCTCTTCATGTTTATTAAGAATAATTCATCTCCCGAATGACATTATATCTTTATTATATAAAGAAAATTTTAGGAAAAGAATTTTTCGCTTATCCTTCTTCAAGCCGTTATTACAGGATTTCTCAAGCTTTTTTTTACCCATGGACCACTTTTCCCTTCTTTTTTTTTTTTTTTTTTTTTTTTGATGGATCCCCTCATAGCTATTCAATAAAAGAAAAAGTAAAGGGATTATATTAATAATCAGCGAAATAGTAAATGATTATGCTTTATTTTGAATGAAAACTAATTTAATGCAAATAAATAATTCTACAGTTAAATTCTGTGGAGCATTTATGCACAATGGTAAATAATTGATAATAAACCATTTTAAAATAAGTGTGATTCAATGAGATCCCTGTGGACCCCGAAGAATATTACATGGACCCCGGTTGAGAACTACTACATTGAAGATTAAACTAATTAATTAGTTTCTCTATAATTTGATAGACATGATTTTAATATTATTCCACTTACAATTTTGGCACGCTCAATAAACAAATTTTCCAGCTCTACCTTTTAAAATTTGATTTCTTTTTATTAAAAACAGTATCTAAATATAAGAGATTAATGATTTGAATGATATTTTTTTAACACTGTTAATCAACAAGTTTTTCAAGTTCTACTGTTTTATAGGAATCTAGATGTTTATTTATTAAAACAATATCTAAATTTATTAATCTATTATCAATTTCTATACCATCATACCTATTTAAATTATTTGTTTTTGAATTTCTTATTAACATTTTCTTATTTTAAAAATTAGAACTGGAAAATTTGTTTCTTGAGCATGCCAAAATTGTAAATGGAATAATAATCAGTTGTGATAATATTAAAATTATGTCTCTCATATTTTAGAGAAACTAATGGTTTATTCTTCAATGTAATAACGGCTTGAAGAAGAAAAATAGAAAAAATTCTTTTCCGAAAATTTGATCTATTTAAAAAAGATATAATGTAATTCCGGAGATGAAGTATTCTTTTTGAAAAGTATTTTATTAGCTTCAGAGTTCTGTTAGCTTTGCTAACAGATAGGCCTTTTGTATATGAAACATTCCATTTATTGCAGTAACTTAGTAAAGATTTTATACAAGCATAATTACTATTATGTTATCTTATAAATACAAGGTACCAAATTAATATGTTAAAATAACTGATATTGAGTTCAATTTCTGTTTTTGTAACAGGACGAGGCCGAATCTTCCAATTAATTCATCATTAACATCACGACACCAAATACTTATATAGGAGCGACTATAAAATTTCTTGAAGGTTTTTTATTTTTCGTTTTATAATTCCTTTATTCTTCTTAAAATCTTGTACTTAATCTGTGCGGTTCCAGCTTCTAATATTTCCAATTACAAATGATTAAAGAAATATATTATGTAATGAATTATTATTTTATTTTAAATTCCTTTTATTAATCCGTTAAACTCTTCAAAACAAAATTTATCCGTTAAATTCCATTTATTATTAACTGTTAACTTTTTTGATTTGATTCAAGTTATCCAATCACTAACAAACGTGTGACCATTGATGAACCAATCACAACCTTTTGTAAATATACTTTTAAAATAATGTGCTTTGCAATAAAATAATAAGCATTGAAATTTTAAGTTTGGAAGTTAAGTTATTGTTATTTTTAAGTTTGGAAGAAGTACTATCACTTAACAATGTCGATGATAAGTAGCTCCTGAAAAAGTTAGCAGATTAATGAAATATTTGGCTAATTTATGAATAGCTTATTTATCGCATGCGCAAAAGAATCAAATGAAAATTAAACAAAGATAATCATGGTGACGTGCTTCTGCTGAGACAACAATAAACAAGCTGGGATAGCGATTAGTAAATCAATCACAATGCTTCGCAACGGCTTCTGATACGTAATTTATGTTGAATTATTGCTTTAATTTCCTTATTATTATAAATGTGATTGCTGCGAATGCAAAAGGCGCAATTGTTGCGATTATTGTGATTGTTGCTGAGTTGTAGTATAGATGGGTCATTCCACAGAAAACGTACCTTTTTACGTACAAGGCAATTATTTACTTAAGAAATATTCAAAGTTCTTCTTTCAGTGGTTATAAACAGCAATACAAACGAAGGAAGATATGAACATTGGTATTCTTTGTTCTTTCATTTTACTTCTATTAAATTTTTAAACAACAATGAAGATATGTATACCTCCGTTACGTGTCACAAGTGCTTCGTCAGAAGGGTGGTTAATTATTTCATGAATTTAAGGAAATATTGAATAAGTGAGTCACATTGTATTTCTTACATTAAAAGGTGAACTTCAGTTCGACATAAAAAAAAATGAGAAAATGTTAGCTTGAACATATTTTTTCAGGTTTGAAAGTTTGTCACAGACTTTCCCTGTATCCTCCGTTCTTAAGATATTTTAACAAATTCCCATTAGATGGCAATAGTATTCACAAAGAGTGGATGAAGGAGGAAAAGACGCCACTTTGTTTTAGCTCTATCTTGTGTTTGGAGTAAAATAGTATGGTTTAACTATATTCTATCTAACAGTTTCTTCAGGATTCTCAAGACAGTTCTAATCTTTGTGTATCCTCCGTTCTCAACTTAGACAAATAAATAACATTGAGAAAATACATAGAACTTGTTGAAGTTATTCTTAAATACGATTCAATTACATTTTAAAGGATGTTCATGAGCTAACCTCACAATAAGCATGACAAACTAGGGAAATTTTGCAGAAATGTATCCTCCGTAGATGTATCCTCCGTTACATTAACATTGAATGGAGGATATTAATTTCGTAACAGAGGGTACAAAATCATTTATTTAAATACTATGAGTCTCAATAATTGATTTAGTATATGTACTATATTGTTTATTATCATTATCTCAATAATTAATTTAAAATATTTATGATTTTGGAATATTTGTTTATTATTATCGGTAAATTTCTTTTCTGCTATTTTGCGATAAGTTAATGTTCTGTTTAACCACTCAGTTTCAGAATAAATTGAAATTTTACTTAAATTATGAGTTATGCTTTTAAAATATGGTAGATTTCATTACTGTATCTTATACTCTGTTACAGTTGTGTATCCTCCGTCCTTATTAAAATTTTATTTTATTCCTTATTTCATGAAAAAGGAAGAAACAATGTAACAATTCATTTTATAATTCATAGAAGCAATAATACTGCTTAGAAAATAAATTTCAGATTTGTTTGTCAATATTTTTTTTTTAACATTTTTGTCTCTTAAAAAGTACGTTTTCTGTGGAATGACCCAGATGTGATTGTTGCGAATGCAAAAGGCGCAATTGTTGCGATTGTTGTGCTTAATGATAATTTAATGAGATTTTAATGATACTTGTTCACAGACAGTCGGATAAAGCGGGATTAGCAGGCTTCCTATCAGAAGTGTAGAGTTTAAGTGATAAAAAGCGAAGCGAGACAATGGTCTGCATGGGAAAATCTCTAAGTGCAGATAAACGATGTAAAAATCAAGCGTAAGTGTAACTGTTACGATGTAATTAAGTGCAAAATAAGTCACTGCTGAAGGCATACATTTATTAATAGATAAGAAAATGAAATTAGTTTATTTTTCGTTTATTTATTTGACTCAAATAAATGCATCAGGGCATCGTTTTACTCAGTGCATCGTTAATGCAGATGATTATCATGCCCGAATTGGATCATCAAAGGACTTATCATGATTTTGTACCAGAAGTAAGCGTGTGTGACAGGAAATCAGATACGGAATATTGCCGTGCTGGCGTGGTCGTGCGGTCTCGGCGGCGGCCAGCCGTGGCGTCCAATGCGCCAGTATCTGGGTTCGAATCCCGGTCGTGGCATGGTTGTTTCTTTCGTCTTCTTCTGTGTGTTGTGTCCGCTGGGGACCCGAAATCTGCTCTGTAGGTAGTGGTCCCCATTTGTCTTCTATATGTTACAGGCTATAGATACGGAATATTCAGTGTTCGAGAGATTCAACGCATTGTCAAGTTAAGGTAATTTTGTGTTGGGGGGGGGGGGGGGTAGTTTCTTTTATAGAAGAAATGAAGACAAAGACGTTTATCACAGAATTATGAACTTACAGTAGAGTCCCGATCATCCGAGTTAATGTGGACCAAGACTAACTCGGATTACCGAAAAACTCGATTAAACCAAAAATTGTAACTAAAATAAATCGTATAGGTTTAAATGTATATTTTAACAATTCATATTGAAAGAGTTCTTTTACTTAAAAAAGTCCTTAATTGTTTTTGTTTTACATTACTTTGGCGTTTTTCTGCAGCAATGTTTCGCCATTTTTTTAAGGATAACCCAGGATTGTTGGCGTTCCCCGATTCTAGGTAGGGGGTCATATGACTAGACGCAACGAAGATTAATTTGCGAAAAAAAAATCCTAGAAATATTTGATAGCTCGGTTAAAGCGGAAACTCGGATAATTGGGGCTGGGATAATCGGGGTTTTACTGTATAAACTGTTCCTAACGCTTCTAATTATGTAGGAACGAATAAGATATATTATATCTTATAATATATATAGATATATGTAATATATCTATGCATGTAAATAATCAAAGTTTAAACAATAACAGTTTTAATTTTAAGTTACTGGGGTCTGTTATTCTACTTGTTTCAAATTGACTATTAAATATTCCTGAAAATTAATTATTAATCGCGCAAGTGCTGAAACTTCTACAAATATGTAAACATGCAACGAAATAAAATTCTGTGCTAAATAAAAAGGTTCATAAAAATAGTGCAACAGTTTAAATTATTCTTCGTACCTGCAGATTTGTTTCACGTTTAATATTTTTCCTAAACGTTTTTATTATTTTATATGATTATGATTTTTTTAGCTGAATTTGAAGTTGTTTACGTTTCAACCTTAATTTAAAGTTGAAGTCAATCAAGAAAGTTGAAAACAGTGTCAATTTTATTCTGGACTTTTTTTCCTTTTTTTCTTTTTTTTTCGTTATGTCATTTAAACTGATATTCAGCTCATTTGCGAGAAATGAAAATTGACAAAATAAAAATCTTTTTACTTCGTTTATTAATTGATCTGGGATGATGATACGTAAGTTTTGCAATTATCAATTTATTTTTAGAAAAAAACTAGATAACTTATAGGAGCTTTACAATCGTTTGATTCATTTGCTCCAAAGATGTCGCTTCGATCGATTGCTTTTTCGTTGGCATCGATCTTTGTCGGCCATTTTTGCCAGTAAAAGTTTAATAAAGTATAACAGAGAAATTGATGAAAGCTGCTGAAGACAGAAAACTAAAGAAACAAAAGCCTTTTTTAGAAATAAAAAAATACAAACAAAAACAAAACACAAATCGGAGAATTAAGTTGAAGGATTTTTGAAATAAAATGCTGAAAATTATATTTTTTTTAGAAATGGTTTAAATTCAGCGAATACAAAATTTATTTACATAAAAAGCTAAACGCACACACACACAATACACATTTACTAATATATTTTGATCAGCAAATTCCATATATTAAATTATTTAATAAAACATTTTTTATATTCATTTAAAATTTAAAGATTTCATATGTTTACCAGTAATGTTAGTTTAAATTTATTTAAAAATATTTTATACAATAACTCGAACGATATCTTGATTTAATTCTAAATTTGAAGATTTTTTGTATAATTTAAATTATCTTATTAAAGAATTTATAAGTAATAATTTTTCAATAAAAGTTATAAGTAGCTATATTTTGCAATTTCAGAATAAATTTAAATTTCAAATTTATAAAAAATACAAAGTTAAAGATATTTTTATTTTTATAATTTTATTTAATCATTTGGATTCTTCTAGATAGGATTTGTTGGTTTGTAATCATTAAGTTATCATATGACAACTCAAGATTAAATCCTTAATTTTAAGAAGTTTTGAATTTGATTTCATGACTGTAATTTTTTAAAAAAATTTTTATAAATAAATTTAAATACTAAATATATTTAAATACTTAAAAAACTAGAAATAATTTAAAAAAATAAAAAAGGAAATTAAAAAAAGTATATATAAGATAAAAAAAGAGCAAGGTCTTAAAATATTCTGTTTTTGTTTTTCTAAATTTTAATTTCTACTATTGCCACATATGCCGCTGATGACGTGAGAAGAGATTGGCCGTATCTTCATAGAAACAGTGATTTGAATTTTGTATTGGTATTTTTCAAATTTCACATCACTGTCCGGCTTTATATGTTTAGTAATATAAGTTAATTTTATTCTGATATTCTATAATTTCTAAATTTCTAAATTGCAAATGATTGATTGAAATCTTTGCTTTGCGAAACTCGAAGGTGCTGCTTTGAGTTTTGCCCGTTATATATTTATATATATATATATATATATATATATATATATAAATTCAAAGTCCAAACTTGAAGCGACACCTTCGAGTTTAGAGATGCAAATATTTCAAATAAATCATTTGCAATTTAGAAATTTAATGTGTTATGAATATAAGAATAAAAATTGACTTATATTACTAAACATATAAAATAAGCCGGACAGCTATCTGAAATTTAAAAATCCCAATACAATATATACAAATATATCAGATGGTAGAATATATCTTGTTTCCTTTTTTTTTTCCTTTTGCATATTCTGACCTGAAACTAAAATTTAATTTTTTTTTTGAAAACTTTTTTGTTTTATTAATGATAGGATTATTATAAAATGAAAAAAAAAATATCATTTGTAAATTACTGAAACTTTGTGTAGCTCTAAATCATTTTCCTTGATACTTATTCTTATTTCTATAAATACTAATGTCTAGTATCTAATCGAATACTATCCCATTTTATTGAGCATCGTGAAATATTTATCAATAATGAAATTTCCGCGTCCTTGGCTTATTTTTAATTCAGACTTTTTTGTTTTTCTTTGCTTCATCATTTTCATTGGTTGTATTTTTTTCGTTAATCCTTATTCGAAACTTCCCAACTTACATTTTTCTTACTTAGAATAACTTCTTTCGAATTATTTATGGCTTACATCGTCCCGCGTTCGGCTAAGATGGCAGGAGTCTTTCTTCCTTTGCTGCCTACCTTCATGAAAAGAAACTAGACGTGATGCAAAATCATAATTAAAAGTAATTGTTTGAAATCTTTTGAAATAAACTGTCATATTACACATAATAAAAATAAATAGGATGTTACTGAATTCAAAATTATTTTTGGAAATAAATATTTAAGATAATATTTTTTTTAATTAAACTCATTTATTAAAGTATAATATAGAATAACATTTTAATGTAAAAAACAAAAAACTTTTGAAGCTCGATTATTAATTTAATTCCTAATTACTTTCTTGTCTTACATTAATAGCTTTACAGTGAGGAAAATAAATAATTTTTATTGGCCAATTTTTAATGCCGTTTTTAGTTTTATGTTATTTTAAAGGACTGTTGTTTTGTGGTGTTCAGTGTCAAGTGATGGCTTTCGTTTTATTTATTTGCTAATTTATTTTTCCCTTTAAATAAAAGCCACTTGGCTTGTGTGGGTGACTGAGCCATCTGGGACCATTTGGCCAAGGTGGGGGACCATTTTCCAACTAATTAAAATGCAACAACAAACCATAAGTCAACACCAGCCACTGATTAAGAGTCTCGCTATTAGCTCGTGCCATTGGAATTGGCCACAGGAAGGCCCCGATGTACTGAGGTCAGTGGAATCACGTGACCAAGCATCACTGGAACAAAGGCGCCAATAATTAGTGATTGGATGCACGTGCAGATGACGCTAGCGACTTGCACCGAACAAAAATCTCCCTGTTGAAAAAAAGACGACGACGAACCCCGTGATTTATTTTCGGCAAGAGAAGGTGGATTCAAGCGCGCGCGACACTTGGTCTTAAAGAAATTAGGCTTGGCTACAGCTTGAGATTTTTCATTCAGAGAATCAGCAGATGTTTCTACGGGAAGTGGCAGGAATAAATCTCTTTGGCGCATGCGCACTCGAGTACCTAATGGATCTTAACCTTATCATAAATAAATTACCGATACTTGGAGCGACTCGTCTCACGGGCCCTAAACTCCCCCTCATATTCTGGCGTCTCTCATATTGAAGTCGGCGCCCAATAAATCAATGCACCTACCTTCCCCCCTCCATTGGCAATGCCCAATCCCCGTGAGTGCTCCACCTGGTGGTAGTGTGCAGATCAACAAACGAACGAAATGTCGCTGCAAAACGCTCTTCATGACGTCACTAAGATTAAAAGAAAAGTTCCTTCAACGGATAAAGAGAAAGAAAAAAAAAAAGAAAACCCTCCTGCCTTTTGATAAAGTAGTGGAATAGAAAATGAGACATTGCACTGCAAAAGCTGAGTTCACACGTTTAGAAACGGGGCAAAAAAAGAAACATTTGATAAAAAAGAAAAGAAAAAAAAAAAGAGAGATAGATCTGCCTACATTTATCCAACACTGTAATGTAACACAAAATTAAACAAACCTCTCAGTACTCAGTGCATGATTTAGAATTTGATATTTCTATTCATTTTTTTTTTCTTAGTCCTTATTATGCTTATTTTTATCCATTTTTTTATTATTTTGAATAAAATTAATAATTTATTCTTTTACTATTTTGATTTCATCATAACATGTTTTTCGTTTCTTTTCCTTAAGTTGTGCAGTCTAATAAAAGCTGTATATCTGTACCTTTTTAATAACTTTTGAACCAATGAATCCATGTTCTGGAAACTTATGTATTTACAAGCCAAAGAACAATCGAAAAACTTGAAAATTTCTCCGATCTGATTTCCTGAAGATTTGTACGTGAAGGTACCAGAGGTACTAGAAAGGTCCTGAAAAGCAGCATAACTATTATAAGGGACCGTTCAAGTATTACATAAGCACAAGTCATTGTAGCCCCCGCCTTCTCCTGTAAGCAAAAATAAGCAGCTGCCCGACCCCCCCCCCCCCCCTTCTGCTTACATAAGATTTGCCAAATCATTAACAGTAAATACCATTGAACTACAAGTTAAAAGAGTCAAAATTATATCAAAGTGCATGTTTGTCTGTCTTACATAAGCATTACACTGATCCCTCCCCCTTGTCAGAAAAAATAGAAAGCTTGAAACCCCTCCTCCCCTTTAATTATTACGTAATATTTGAATAACCCTAAGCAAAACAATAGACCTCCGGTCACAGTGCTTGGCTTTCTTGCCACTCACATTCACCACATAAGCCACATACTATAAGCAAATACAGTGGTGGGAAAAAAGAGAGGAACTCGCGTTTTTGGGACATATTTCTCTTAATAATGAACCTGTTTTGCTGAAGACACACATATATATATATATATATATATATATATATATATATATATATGACATTAATATTGGTGATAATGATAATAATTTTAATATTACATTCATATCAAGGATAAAATTTTAGTCCACATATTTTCGTAGGTTCTCAAATTAGAACAAAAAAACTGTGAAAAAGAGATGAAAAATGATAGACACTGATTCCACAAATATTAGCCGATGCACCTGGTTACTTCACAATAAGTTCCTTTAATACAAAAACATATTATTACAAACGACTATAGTTTCTGGACCAACTGAATGCCTATTATCAAGTCAATGATAGACACTATTTGAAAATATTCTTAACTTCTCCCGAGAACAGAGAGTCAGACTGTTGAGATTTGCATGCAGGGAAATACTAGGCCAGAGAAAAAAAGTTCAGATAAAATAAAGCGTAACTAATTTTGAGGTTACTAAACGAATGGGGCAAACATCTTGCAGACGTCGGAAAGAGGCAAATTAAGGTTGACTAGGAAGAGGATAAGTAAAAGTTGAAATATCTCGTTTGATTCGAATGTCCATAGAGGTCGTAGCATCTTGTATAAATAACCCCGAAAGCTACGATACCAGAAAGAGAACAGGAAGACTAAAGCGCTTAGTGACAAAGATCATCGTCGGATTATTCATTTGACATAGAACAAGCGGATCTGCGCCAGCGTCGTCAAACAATCAATTGCAGCGTAGTCACATTAGAGAACAATTAGGAACTATCTTACATGTGTCCTCCATCTCAATCACCAGAAAATGAAACACACCCCTCGCTAAACAACATCAACTCGGCCATCTCAAACTGGCTACAAATTACCAGACTTGGACTTCGAGGGGAAAAGAAGTTCAACCTAGATGGTCCCGCTGCTTAGAATACTATTGGCACTACCTACGTAATGAATCGCAATGCTTTTCGAAGGAGGCGGTTCATTTATAGTTTAGGGAGCCTTTAGCATCAGTGGAAAAGTCCAATTGGTTTTCTTGAATGGTCGCATGAACAGTTCTATCAAAAAATGCATCGGAATTACCTCCTCCCGTTCGGATCCATCAGATGGCAGAACTGGACATTCCAACAGTACAACGTCTGAAGCTTTGTAGTCGACTAACGAGTGGTTGATGTTCAATAACATTCTGGTTTTCAAATGGCCTGCGGGAAGTCCTGACCATAACTCTATTGGAAATGTATGGGAAATCATCGTTAGAACTGTATACGCCAATGGACCCCCATTTCGAAGATCTTGGAAGCCTCCAATAGATGTTCGTGAAGGCTGGAATGAAATACAATGAGAAACTATTAGTAGAGTCTATGAAGGATCGCTTATTTCGCTTCATCAACAAAAATTGGGGATTTACTATGTACTAGTTTTCAGTTGGAGCATGAAAACAAGAGAGATTTCTATCACTTGTATCGCATCTGAAAACATTTTACACAGTTATCAAGGTTGTTATAACTTGTGAACCAACGGGAATATTTGGACCAAATTGTTATAAATGGTATTAATGTAATGCCTTAACATAAATGTGCGTTTTCAGCAAAATAGATTCATTATTAAAAGAATTATCATCTCTGCCACCCAAAAAGAGAAAAAAAAAACACGAGTTTCCAACATTTTTTCCCCTCACTGTAGTGAATCGATTGACGTAATTATTCATATTACATTTTGTAGACTTTTTTTGTTTTGCATGTACTTCTTAAAAAAAAAATACAGTACGACCCCGTATCCGCTGATTCAGTGTCCGCGGTTTAAGCCTAACAGAAGTCGTGATGTCCTTTCCATTAGTGAAACAGGGAACATTTTGGATATGATTGAAATAGAAAAAAAATGCACTTTCTTAATATTGGTAATGTCTTATTGTGAGTAATTATCAATTAAACTCACAATAATTCGTATTAAGGTAAATTTCACGAATATCACATTAAATATAGCGTTCGGTATTATACGCGGTTTCACGTAATCGCGGTAGGTCCTTGGAACCTATCTCCCGCGGATACGGGGATCCTACTGTATTTATATTTAGGCGACTTGACTAAATCATACATTTGCAGATTTATCGATTTTTAGCAAAGGAAAATTTAAAGGAAGATTGTTTACAGTCAGCAGACATTAAAGTTTACAAATATGACGACTTGTTCTGCATGCTATTTTCATGCTATTTTCACAATTTGAAAAATTAAAAGAAATTTTTATTAATTTAAAAAAAAATTTCTTTAATATAACCAAGCTTTATATTCTTTCAGAAGATTCTTATGTTCTGATTATATTTAATGCTGTCAAACAATCATAATGGAAAATTGAAATCTAAACAGTATAAGATTTATATAACAGTTTTCTGTATAATATTTTTTTTTCCAAAAACCTACTTCATTCTCCAGAAAACAGAGAGGATGGAAAAAAAATTTCCCCATTGTTTTTTAATAAAACACGAAATAGGGCTAATTACAAAATATGCTAAAATTATTTAAGAGTATCTTTATATCGCAGCTTAAGAAACTTATTGTTCATTTTTGTTTACGAGAACCTTCAGCGGTTTTGCGCATGCGTCAGGTCTCCGATTTCATCAAAACAGGGGTGAGAAGAAATAAAGAGGGCATGTTTACTTTTTATTAGTGTTAGTTTATTAGTAACTGCGTTCTATTTGAGCTTTTCGGGAAAGAATTATGGAAAGAATTAATACTATTGCAAAAATGCTCCTCCGTTATTTTTTTTCTTAAAAGAGAAAATGTCCAAAAGAATTTTGGGCATTTTCACATTTTTTTTTATTTTACTGGCCCGTGCTACTAAAAAAAAAAAAAATAGGTGATACGCTGAGATGGGCACTTTACTATCTGCGGAGTAGAATCGTCCGTGAGTGGCGGGTCTGGCTTTGGAAAACGAACAGTACAGTGTAATAAAAAGATTTTATATACCTAAGCGTTGTTGCTAAAAAATTTCAAAAAAATCAAGAAAAGTCATTTGATTTAACAACGAAGTATTTGCTAAGTTTGAGCTATGATTAAAAGGAATAGAAAGACTAAAGTTAAGATTAAAAATTATAAATTTCCTTTAACTATTAAATTTAATTTAAAGTTTTTAGTTTCCTTTAAACCGTTTGATGGCTTAATATTCAATACCATTGATTAACTTTTTAATATCGAATAGTTCAGAACTTACTGAGAATTTCATTCTGTTTCAAAAAATACAACCAATTAGGAAAACGTGAATTAAAAAAAGTGTCTCAGATTCTTGGCTGTGAATTAGCATCCTGAAAATTTAAATGACAATAATTCAAGAAATAAGTAATAAAAAGTCGGAATCTATAGTTACAAAGTTTTTGTATATTTATTTTATTTTAGGGGCCGTGTCTTTATCATCAATTGATTCCGTACCTTCATTAGATAATAGAATCCTGACTGAAGACTGTTAAGTAGCTGAAAGATTATTGAAATCTTTCAATTTTTTTTTTCAATGGCTCAAATTTTTGTCTGTCAATTCTCTTTCACATGACAGTGTCTTAAGGTCAACTTTAAATCTCAGATCGATGGAGAATCAGGGATTTTTTTTCCGAATGGATTCTCTTCCAAGAGGCCCTAAGGCTTATCTCTATTCCTACACTTAGGACAAAGTATGTATTTTAGTACAAAGCATGTGCTTTCATGAGTTAAACATGATTAATGTAATTCCTGAGTCCTTCTGAATTGTGAGAAATAAAGGATGACTAAGTTTGTATAAGCAGTACGAAAATAAGCAGTTTAGATCTTGTACTAAAGCAAAGTACAAATTTCATATCTCGATATTGGGTATTGTAGATTTGATCTTAAGCCCCTGAATAGACAGCGGAAAGGGAAAAGAAATGGTTAGAATCAAAAAGTTTTATATTGCAATTTTAATTTCCAAACTACTGCAGGGATATCGGTCCATCTGTTATCCATCTGTCTGCGATCAAACTTAATTACAAACTGCACATTCTAGGAAGCTCAAATTTTAGACAAAAGTCTAAGTTGATACAAGGAAGTTCTCTATTGATTCTGTGCACAGAGGTGTAGCTAGATTTGTTTGTGCGCCCTAGGCGAATGATCAAAATGCTGACCCATGGACTGAAAAAAAAAAAATAGCTCATAGCTCCATCTTATTGTGCTGCCGGGGGGGCCGTTGTCCTCTCCTTCACCTACTCATTGTTTTTATAATCCCGACCAATTAGCAAAATAATTTTTCGCTAAGCGCAATAATCGAAGAAATTAAAAAAAAATATTTATTTTAGAAATATGAAATGGAAATTGCAGATAAATAATACCAAGTAATCTCCCTGTTGATTTTCATTATAAATTAGAAACTTACCATTACCGTATCGTTGGAAAAGCGTTGTTCTCATGATATATAAAGGTGAATCTACAGAAAACCTGCAATTCGTGTCATACAGCAATAAATTGAAAATGATTGAAAATATTTGTCATTTTTCAAAATCACACATTGAAGTACAAAATATATTGCAGTTTAGTATAATTTTTTTTAAAAATTTTATGGAATTTCCAAAAAAAAAGTTGTCCACAGAAGGTGATTCGTCACTTCCGTGGACTGTCGCAAGCTACAGTTAGATAGCTTCTAAACACCCAAACTGCTTTATTTTTTAATATTTTTCAAATAATAAATATATTGTAAAATCAGAAAATACACAAATTTAACATAATATGAAGTGAAATTTTTTTTCGAATTATCAGTAAAATTTTTTTGCAACCTCAAGTCTTGTCACAAGGTTTAGCCATCGCTTTTGTGGACATTCCTAAACTTTCTAAAAAATCCACCCGATGCGCTAGTTGTCTTCCATTTCACTTAAAAACAAAAGTTTACACGGTGATTTTGGATTGGGAAGTGATTTTATTCGTCTGAGTCGCACATTTATAACGAAAATATTACCATTTTATTCATTTTTCGTAATTTGCACAGCTCATCCCATCACTTCTGTGGTCATGTTTAGAACCTAATTTTTCTAAGGAAAAATAATTATTTCTAGGCATGGTAATTGAAATATGGTAAACTTAATTTTCTGAATGACACGTGTTCCTAACCTCAAAATGAAGAGCACATGGGTCAAGAAACATAAGTATTCGTCACTTCCGTGGACATCACTTCCGTGGACATTTGGGCCCATGGAAGTGAGAATCATCAACAATAGCGGATACTATATTTTTCAGGAAGACTTGTCTTTCACTTCCAGTCTTTGTTAAATGCCAATAAGGATATTTATATTTGTAAATGTATATATAATATAATATATGATATATGTAATTATATATTTACATTTTTATAGACGTTTAAGATTGATAGTCTGATTCATTTTTTATTGTACATGATTTCCTCTTTTGATAAAAAGTTCTTTTAATTCATAAATTAGTCTTCTATTTATTTATTTCATAGTTTTTGCCAAGTAAATTCACTATTTCGATTATATTTTATATTAAAATTCGACAACGTTATTAACACATCTCACTTCTGTAGACATAGCCTACCATCATTTTTTTTTTTAAAAATAACCAAAATGCGTTGACCTGAACCACATATATCATGGATGTAAGAACGTCAAAAGCAATCATCTAAATTTTTTTGAAAAGGAAATCTTGTAATTTAAAATCTCAAAAATTTAGGTTTAAATTGCAGGTTTTCTGTAGATTCACCCATAAACACAAATTACATAGAATTCAGAATAAATTTTACGTTGTGTTTAATTACGTAATTGAAATAATAAAGCCAATGCACAAAATAAGGAGATAAAAAAAAACACATTTGAAACGACATGTTTCGTCCAGATTAACTGGACATTCCATATTTCTTCTTCAAACCTTTTCTACTGTAAACTATGTTATTAAGCATCTTCCACTACACCAGAAATAAATGTTAAACACTACATTTATTTCGAGAAAAAAAACAACAAATTTTCAAGGAGAAAATAAAACGTCTCCTCTTCTTCAAGCCTTTATAAATAATAATATTAATATTAAGTCATGAGATTTTGAATTTACAATATCCGTGAATATCATATAAACAATACAATATTAATACAATATCAATATTATTAAGTTACGAGATTAGAACAATTACTTAATTACTTAATATAATTTGTTATCAATCATAGTTTTTAATCAATAAAACAGAAATTTCTGGTATTGAGATGTGCTAAAGGCTTACTGTTTCTACAAAAAAAATCATCACATTTTCTGACATATTTGCAATCTATTGGAAAAACCTATGTTGATAGTCATTCAATCAAGAGATAGCAAATATCTGTAATGATAATTTAATCTGCCAAAAAAAACAATAAGAATCGATCTAGTTGTTGTTCAGTGCGTCTTGTAACAGCGAATTTCTTACATCTTCAAACTTACATTAATAAGAAATTCCATGTATTTTATATAGGAAAGATAATGATTTTGAAATGATGGAGAAATAAAGAAATTTTCTGAAATTGACTAAGAAATAAATTCAATTTCTTCTGTTTCTCTACATCTGTATTCTGTAAAAAAAAAATTTCGAATATTTAATCAATAAAATTGTTTAAAGATCTACAAAGATGTAAATGGTACTGAATCTAATTTGACAACTTTCTGAGTATGCAACCTAGTAATCTACGAAGTTAAGATAAGAATACACACATTTTAGATTGTTCTTTATTGTTTCTGGATAATACCTAAAAACAAATATCAAGCAGTTAAAGTATCTAAGATATCAATGAGTCATTAGCAGCTACTTTGGGAGGAATTACTCCGAGTGAGCATTGTCCAGTTTATCCCTTGGTTCTTGGTTCTTGGGATCCCGGCATCTGCATCTGCTGTGTTCTTCCTCATAAAGTCGGTTATTCCGAAGATTGTGTGTGTCGAATATAACATGATTCCGTGACATCTCCATGCAGCACAGAACTGGTCAAAGACAGTTTGAGAGATTTCCTCTTTTCTCTCTGCTACTCTCATGCCTGCGTGCGTTAAAGATTGCTTCCGTCTTCCTTGTCATTTTCTTTTTCTTTCTGTTATATGGATGCTTCCGTCTTCCTTGTGGAATAGAGAATGATTAAATCTGATAAATTCCCGACTTGTATGGATGCATTCTTGAAAAAATCTTCCAAGTATTCTTTTTTGGTTATACTTTATTTCTCTTCTTTTGTAAAGTCAGGAAACTTTAAACCCAGGTTTTGCGAATTTTTAGGATCATTTTCTTATTTGCAATTGCTCTTCATTGCTAAACATCTCCACTATAGTTAGTAAATATAGACCAAAAACTGCAATTATTAACTCCACTGTGAATATCGGTTTTCTAGATATAATTTTCATTACTGTGATATAATACAACAGTAATAACACAGATAAAACCCAAATAAATGAATCTCGAAAATTTCAAAAGTTGAATGTAATGTTTTTATCATTAGTTTATTACAACTACAAAATATAATTCTAAATAGTTTTTGTGGTAAAAGAGTGACATTTTTCCCTTCAAAATAACATCTGTGAAAATTAAAAGTCTCATTATTTCTCTCCATTTTTTAACTAAGCTTCTTTGTCCTCTGTGATGATAAAATGAATATTAATGAAAGTGCAACAAATTAAAATGTCGTCGTAGCTTTTCGAAAACATTTGGAAGGTGGTTTGGGCAAGGCAACAGAAGAGAAACGAAAAAAAATACTCGTTCATGGTGAGCTGTTGAAGCGCAATGGACACTAATGCCACATATGTTACAGTGGTATTCCAATAAGTTTTCTTTTCTTGAAGCTCACGATATTGCGTGTTATCTCAGATGCTGAAGTGAAAGCACGAGACTTTAAGTCCTAAAAGAGACTATAAATCAAGGGAGGGCTTTAAATATTTTTTTCCATTTTTTTTTCTTTTAGTTGATTTCTTTATTTTTTCAAATGTAACAGTCCAACAGCTCAAAATTTCTTTGTTTATTAAAATGAGGGTTGTTCAAATCTCCCATTAACTCCCCATATAAATTTTGTGTACCCCACATTCAGTCACGTAAATCGTTGTTAAGTTATCAAAATTTAGCTGTCCAATTTTCTTCTGGTAAATCATTCCTCAATTAGAAAACTCTCATCATCTCTCGCACTCTTCAGATGGCTGACTTCGACTCCGATTCACGATTGACAATAAATTAGATGTATGTAAACTACTAAAAGTACCCAAAACAATGAATATTATTTGTCTTTAATGGAAAAATTCGACCGAAAGATTTATTTTCTTCTTCTGGAGCTGCCATTTTGAAAGACACATGGAAATGCGGAAAGTAAACAGGAATTAACTTTAAATGTTATTGACCAATGACAGCGACTTTTAGAAACACAAACGTTTTTCACGACTCATCAGTAAAGTATTGCCAAATTGTGACTGGTGCACACACTGTTACATGATGTTTTTATTGGAAATGAGACACTTGTTACTGTTAGATATATGAACTGAAAATTAACTAAAGCTGAAAGTAAAATGTTCCACTACAGGCCACGTAGGTCCTAGGGTGCGCGGGCGATTTAGACTCCAACGATATTCGACCAACAGGACTGGTTGAGATCGGATGGTCATTCCGACGCCCGCTCTCTTGTAACTCCATGAATAAAAAAACTCAGTATTCATTTGATAACTGTAAGCTTAGGTAAAATATCATATTCAATTATTGAAAGTAGAAAAACAAAACTATTTTTCCTTCTTTGGCATATTGTAAATCAAGGTTAATGTTTAATTTTAATTCTGTTCACTTTGTGATATTAAAAAATAGGAATCTATGAGAATTTTCAAAAAAATCTTCTCTTCAATGCGAAGATATTCTGTTTACAGTTTTTCCAGTACTTCACATCACTTAGCGAAATGTATAAGGAAACAAAAATACCAAAAGTAAAACTGGAAATTGTTTTACAGGGTTGCTTTTGTACTTTTTTATTTCTTTGAATGTTCGGCAAACCATAGGAGTAAAGTGATTTTTTCCTTCTTCCTCCATTTCGCAAGGATGAAGTTGAACTTTTAAATGAAAAACTGCAACACTGTTAGTGCGTTAGTTTTCTATATTATTCTGAGCACTTACACTAAATTTAAACTCCTTGGAAAATTGTTTTTAAAAGTTCGCAACAGCATTATCTAGATATAGTTTTCTTATTTATATCTTTAATACCTGATTATTCGGTTCATATTAAAGTAACATTAGATCTAGTGACTTGATGTAGAAAATCGTTAATTATTACAATTTCCTTAATTGCAATTTTACCCGAAATTTGTCAGCTTCTTTTGACAGCCATCTTTGTCAGATCTTTAATGTTTCAATACAATATAATGGAAAAGGGTTTTTATTATCACGCGACGTTTGGACTAGAATGCTTAACAAAGAAACTCATACAAAGAAAAAACAAAGAGAAAGTGAGCCATTATGTAATAGAATATAATTACAGTGAGCATAGCGAAGTAAAGCGATAAATGACAAAGAGAAAATAAATATCATTTATATATATCGACGTATGTCTCGCTTAAAGTGCCGAAACGTCAATTTTTTTTAATATAGCTTACATTGTATTTTAAATGTGTGTGTTAGTATTGGGTACTTAATTTCCATCGGTTACGAAGAAAATATTAAAATCTTATCATATTTATATCACAGCGGTTTATATTACAGTTGGCAGTCGAAAAGAGGGAAATATGTATTATATATTTATTTCAGTTATGTTTTACATATTAATTCTTGATTTGAAAACAATAAGATTAAAACAAACACTAAAAGATTTCTAGTTTCAGCAGCGGTATTCTACCGTAATACTACAATTTCATTCATAGCCTTATTACAATATGACATTTTAGATATATAACTCTTGCGGAAATGCCTTGAAAAGACAGATTAGTGAATTGAAACAATGCTCTGAAGATTTAAGACATTGTTGGAACCTTCCATTGGCCATAATTGTATTACTACTACTACTCAGCACATATTTTGCGCCGATACATTACGACATCCTAGATTCTTGGGAAGAATTCGATGCGTTTGAAGGCCAACACCAGCTAAAGAACTGGCAGCTGTGATATACATTGTTTTGTAGTGTCCTATAATAATAATAAATAGTTAGGAAATTTATGGACACAAGCACACATCCCTAATCATTCTTGCACACATCTTTACACTTGGCAGTATGTGCTTTGGTCCTTGACCCGCCATATTGTTTTTGCTGGGGAAACCCAAGGTTTGAAACATACAAACTTAATAATAATAATAATAATACATTCCCTATCAAACAAAAATTCCTGACTTACAGCAATTTACTAATACTTCATCATTCATAATATACGATACTTCATATTATACATAACCACTCATGTAAAACTTGTTCAATAGTTTGTTAAATTTCTATTTACTTACACTTTCAGACACAGTTCATCTTCTAATCTTTCTTAATACAATGTGGAAGGACATAGGGCAATTTCGGATAAATTAAGGGAAAAAAAGCCTTAGAATAGCGTGCGACTATATTTTATCTAAAAAACTTGTTAGAGCTGTCCATTGCTGCTTTGGCAATGTAAGGTGTAACAGAAGTAGACGTTTTATTAATTCAGTATTCGTAATAATTACAGCAGCGTCTTATCATCCCACAGCGTAATTTAACTTCTTAGCCAATCTGGAAGTCCTCATTTACATGCTAAGCCTAACCGTTGTTAAAGTAGAACGAGAGATGTAAAAAAACACTAAAATGTCTTAAAAGAACCCGTCTTCGATGGTTTTTCTGGTAATTTTACCAACGTCTTATCTCCACAGCTAATTCACAGCTGTAGTCCATCTTAATATCCCTCAAAAATGTGAAAGAAAATCCTTTAAGAATGATCTTTATAGATTGTAGATTTCTTTAAGTTAATTTCTTTAAATTTTTAAGATAATGTTGATATTAATGACAATTAATTGTAAGTTTAGCTCAGACATTTTGGTGAAGTTATTTCTATTGTTAGATTTTAGTGAAGACACTAATGAATAATTAGCTCAAATTCTATATATTTCCTGATTTATTACTTATATTTTTTTAAGTATCTTTGTTTGTAGATTTTGAATTTATTTAGAATGGTTAAATGTCAACTTTCAAGCAAAATAAATTATATTTTTTGTATTGTACGTTTCTAAAAAATTCATTGCTGTATTTGCTTGTTTTATCAATTTCATTTTATGTATGAATTTCTTATATTATCTTTATTATTAGTAGTAATGTTTCTGTCTTTTACTTTACATATTACCTAATTTTTGAGTAAACTTTTTTTGCAAAAATTTGAATTTGCTTTCGTTGTTTTCCGTCAGGTGGCTCAGTTAATCTTTATCGTTAAGGCATGCGCAATATAGAAGCGGGTGATTTGATCATTTCAAGAACGGTAACTTTATTTTAAGAACGGTAGCAGTGGTCTGAAAACTCACATGACACCGTGGAGCTACATCTCAAATATGTTCATTTTTCGTATTTTTGAAATTTATATTAACTTGGTAATGCCTTATAAGCAACCTGCAGTCTTTCTATTATACAGTAAACTCCCGATTATCTGCGGACCTCTCCTGTTTCCATTTTCTTTACTGTACAATAAATTACGGAATTTAAAAAAATTAAATCTAGAATAAGGTAAACAGTAAAAGAGGCTAACAAAGTAAGTGAAGACAATTATAGACAAACAATTTAAAGAACAACCTTGTGGGCGGAGCTTAGGCCCACAGGTTACACTTAATTACGGGAGAGCCTTAATAAAATTTAAAAATAAGTAAATAATTCAAAATAAATTGTTTATAATGTATGTACTGTAACTGTATGTATTACCATTTTAATGTAAATACAATATGTTAAAAGCATTCTTGTGTCGATTTTCGTCCTTTTCCGTCCTATTTCGGATTATCCACCGAATTCGCTTATCCGCGGTTGCCGCGCCACCCAATTCCGCGGATAATCGGGAGTTTACTGTATATATTTTAGAACTGTCTATAAAGTACAGGGCAGTTCAAGTATCACGTAAGCATTCAGGGGAGGGGAGTTCAAACTTTGCTTAATTTTGCTGACAAGGGAGGGGGGGGCGCAATCGTTACTTAAGATAGATAAACATTTTTTTTCTCCGTATCTCACTATTACTGGCAAATCTTACGTAAACACAAGGGGGAGGAGGTCTGGCATTGCTTATTTTTGCTTACAAGGGGAGGAGGTCTAAAATGAGTAAAAATGTGCTTGCTTAATATTTGAACCGTCCCCTATCCCTTATTTGAGATCAATTTTTAACTTTCCCCTTTGTCTCCGATTCAACCTCAGCAAATGACACAAGCAAAGTAGATTCTCCATTACTTATATTACAGTCTTTAAATAGCTCATACTAATTATTAAATTTACTATTACAATTTTAACTATATGTACTACAGTTTATCGTATAGGAATTGTAAAAATGACACTAATATAAAAAATCGAACATTAAAAAAAAAAAAAACTTATATAAGAAACCATAATTACTTCATTTCTAATCATGTCTTACTTAAAAGTTTATTTTAATAACATGATTTAACTAAGAATAACACTTTCTTTGAAAAGAATGAATGAAAAAAAAAATCAATTTTAAATTAAAAGAATTTATGGTCTTTTTGCAACTTACGATGGAATTGAACTTATTTCGCATAGTCCCAAGTTTAAATAACTTGGGAAGAATTTATGCGAGGCAAATCAGAAAAAACTTTCATTTAGAAAAAATGAAACCTGAAGCTACATTCAGGTAGCTATATTGCTTGTTGCTAGATATCGTATTAAATACGGCCCAAATCAGGAAAAAGTTTCGGGTAAAGATGAAATTTGAAAATTAAAATCAGAGTGGAAATCTAAAGTATTCTGATAAAATATCTAAGTTAGCTTTAATATTTCTTGGTTTATAAGTTACTGTTGTCAGCACTGCTGCATATACAACAATATTGATGTTGAAACTTGATGTCCAAAAAGCCTATCGATGAAGAGAGTGGACAGCTTTTTTCAAAACGGGTATAATGAAATAAGAATAGTACCCATATTTTTTACTGAATTGGCGCAACTTTGTTTTCTTTTTTCGTATAATTAACGTTTATTTAGTTAGAATTTACAATAAATGGAATGGCTAGTTATTCGCAATAGATTAACGATGCATAAACAATATATATATATTTCCTAAGAAAAACAAAAACTAAAAACAACAACATTTCAGGACCTAAACACTCAGTCTAGGACTGTGCTTATTTCTGCTAATCCGTCCATAGATTTTTCTAAATGTTTAAAAAAAGGGACAGGAATTCCTGAAAGTTCCCAAAAGCTAGTTGTCTTTTAGCAAATAGTTTTGAAAGTTTTTACGTAAAGCTGAAAAGAAAATTAAATCCATCCAAAAGTTAAGTCGCTACATAGAAGATAAGTTTGAAGCTTCTTCCGATTTCTAGATATGTTGGGTAAAGTATAAATATAGAACTAATATGTTGACTAATTAAGGATCATCGCAATGTTAATGTAGGAATCTTGAATTTCTATTGGAAACTTTAAAAATATGCGTATCATGGAAGGCTTGTTATATAATCAGCTGTGAAGTGCCTTGCTTACATTTACGATAATAAGGAAAAGATTACATTTTATATGACAATAAATGTCTAATTTTAATTGACGTAATATAGTTGCGACCGAGTTCAAAACAGAGGAATTTTTATATCATAGGAAACGTATTTCCTCATGTTCAGAGGCTTTGCTTGGTCTATATGATGTCAGACTATCAGGGTCGGTTTGAGCCAGCTGATGTCTAAGCACAGCCTGTATTGATATCCCCTCGACTCTTCCTTGGATTAGCTGACAAAACATTGAGATTCAATAAGTGCTGATAGTGAAATAAGACATTAATAACTCAGTTTTCTTCATGTCCGCGCCAGAACACTACTATAATAAATATAATTTTTTATGACCTTATACAGTAACACTAAAAAGTAGCAAGCAATATAAGCCAATTATTTATAATTAGGGCAACAGAAAAAATACAAATTTTCGTTACTCTTTCATACATTTTTTAATAAATTGTTATAAGGAAAAAAAATGCAAATATAGAAATTGTTGAAAATGATTTTTAATCATCTTAAAAAAAGATTATAAGACAAATAAGATCTGATATTTTATACTGATGTTTTATTACTGTATGTAATGTCTAGAGCTTACTTTTCAGTTTTGAATATCCTCTTTCTACAGAAATCGATGTTGTTGGACATTTTAATAAATATTCTAAACGAGAAATATCATTATTTGTACTAAGCAAAACATTGTTTTTCCATTTTTCTCGTTTGAGCTCCATTTCATTGAACATATTTTATCTTGAGTCTAAAACAGTAAACAAGAAAAAATAAATTAAAAAAACAACAACAAACACACACACTAAAGAATATGGATCATATATATTTATAATGATTACAAAACAAAAAAACCACTGAAACGCATGCAGAAAAACGTTTGTAAAACAGTCAAATATATTCTGGATATATGCTTGGACAAAAATTATTAATTATTTCAGATGTCAGATGATGTCGAAGTGTCTAAAGCGGTTGATTGGGTAACAAAATAAAGCACAAATAATTAAAATTTGCGGGTCATAGAATATACCCTTAGGCCTTTTCTAGGAATCTGGAATTCCTTAAAATTCGATGGCTGCAGCTATGATACAAGTAGCTCCACCCCTTGGTGAATAAAAATGTGTTTATATTGCTTAATGGTAAAGCAATAGTTGCAGAGTATGAGCTATAATTCTATTGAGTTGAATGAGTTTAAAATCAGCTCTCATTATAGCTCTCAAACTGTTGTGGGGATCCTTAACCTTAAAAACAATCAGTAATCCCCAACATTTTACTCAAACTATGTTGTGTGCGTGCTTGAAAAGAAAAATAAGCTTATTTATTTATTTATCTACTATTAATGGTTCACAGATTTTTTGATGCTCCTCTTAAATCTTCTGAATAATATTCAGACTCGTATTCCTTCCGTCAACTACTGTTTTTGTGTGAGGAAAAGCTGTTACTATAAACAGAGGTATGTGAGGATAAAATTTAACCTGTGTGAATGCAGTTACGGACGAATTTAAAAAAAAAAAAAAAAAAAAAAAAAAAAGATTCACTAAGGAAGGCCTATTAACAGGTTGAAACCTACGTTTGGCTTCTCAATTACATGTTTTTTAAAGATTTTTTTTTAGTTTTTAAAAAAAAAAAGTTTTTTTTTATTAAATTCGTCCGTCCTAGAAACGTTTCAATTATTTTATATTTTAATTTGGACGAATAAAAATTCTACTGGATAATTAAATTTTGATATGGAATTATTTTTTTTGCAAGTAATTCCCTTCGAAAAGTCTATCTTTTCTTTATTAAAATGTGAAGTTCTAAATAATTGCTCTAATGTGTGACCAGTCACATAATGTTTTGTTTCATGACGTAATAGTTTTAGTTTGAATTTCTCATAAGCTTCTATTCTTTAATATTGTGTAAAGTTGAAACACAAAAACTGAAATGAGTTCTACGACTCTGATGTGGTTGGAAGAGAGCATAAATGTTTTAGGAAAAGCAGAATCACGAGTCTGAAGAAGACTAATTTTGGTCTGTCAGAGGCTTCTTGCAGCCTTCATGAATAATGGCAATTCGTATAAATGGACTGGTTTTCTTTCTGATGCTCAAACCAGATACCTCAGCAGTCACCGTTTCACCATTAAACATAAACTGTAAATTCACAATTTTAGTTTCCTGGGAAAATGGAAATAATTTCTTCAATGAAACGTCCGCGACAGGAATCGAACCTTCAATATTCTTAACCGAAGTCAGATGCCTTATCCATCACGCCATGCGGACTACTTTAAAATTATTTGTTAAATATTCTGCATTCATTCATCATCCATTTTATTAAATAGAAATTATTATATAGTTTTCCAGTCTGTGTGTATAACGTAAGGCACTCCCCCTGTGTTTAACGGAGGAAAGCTGTCCTGTAAAACTCACATGTACGACAGAGCAGATTTACCTGTGTGTTCCCGTAAACGCAATCGTAGGTGGTTTTTTTTTGAGCGAGGTGATATTTTCTCAGGACCAGCTTCATGTTGCTTTGTCGCGTTCACGAAACAAAGACAACATCAAAGAACTCATAAAAAAACAAAAACCGATGTTCAAAGTCGTTTGCTAAATGACGCTAGAATTTTCAATTGCAATGGGACTTGAAATCAAGTCTTCTCCGTCTGTCCTTCTTTCCGTGGAATAGTACAAAAGATCTTTCAGGTCGACGTGCTCGGCAGTCATGCCACCCACTTTCAATTAATCTAATCTAATCTATAATCAAGCCTTCCAATATACAAATTCATTGATATTCTTAGCAAAGCATTCACTTTAATTTACTATCAGTCAAATTCATATGTTCAGCAAATACTCTATCTAGACTAAAAGTCGTCACATTATTATCCGAGCGTATATGCTATTAGATAAATAAAGCTCTATTTTTTTTCTATTATTAAAACAGAACTCATGAATTTCATAAAATACTTTTATGATTCAAAATAAAATCTGGAAAAAAGTAACAGTCTTCCTTAATAGAATTAATGATGGTTGAATAATAGTCGGGTCGCCTCAAAACTACATTTCAAAAATTTTAAAGAAAAATATTTTACATTTCTCAATATAATGCATATATGTTGAAGTATAAATTCATTTCCCAAAAAAATTATGCAGCTATTCATTATTTCTTTCTATTTTACATATGTCCTTTAAAATTATTCTGTATAAAAACTCGGTTGTTGCACACAACCGTTAAACATTAGCGAAATTGAATTTACGGTTGATGTACATTAATTTATTTCTAAATCACACGATTATAGTTTTCGTCGTTGTTTTGATTATTGCCTCAGTCATTGGAGCTCTTTGATCGTGTAATGATTATTTGTCCTCATTTTATCGTCAATTTCATCGGTTTTAGAACTTGGCTTTAAACGACCTTCTTCAATGATGAAACTGATGATGACAAATGTAAATCACATGATTAAAGAACTTCAATGGTTGTGCCATTGATCAATGATGAAAACTATGATCAGGTATTGGGACATTAATTTAAAATAAAATAAATGTTAAAAACTCAATATGGATCATCTAACAATTCTTGATTAATTTATCTTGATTTCTTTATTTGTTAAGGGTTCCAAACTTTGCATCTTTTTTATTCCTATAACAGAATATTCTCTTTTTCTCCAGTCAAAAACATTTGTTAGAATTTGAAGGGAACCAGCTTATCCTTCTGCCACAGTCGTGATGCCAACTTCAGTTTTAGCGGACTGAGAAGTTCGAAAAACCTGAAAACTTTAAATGGCCCTTGTGAGAAGGAATTCCCAAAAACTGACAGCAGAGAAGCGGCTTTTGTTACTCCCCCGCACTTATCTCTGCCAGTTCATCCTTCTATCTATCTTTCTTGCCATAGATGAACCGTAGATAAAAGACATGAAAAAAAAACAAGTAACTCTTATTTGGAGGTTGAAAAAAAAGAAGAAACATTTGTATTTATTTTGCAATTTATACTGTCGGTATTTGTAGCAGAAAAGAACAGCGAAAGAATCGAACGAAATCAGAATTAAGAATCATTATAATTCATTATGTAATAATTAGCCAATAAAAATCATCGATGAAAGTGAATGAAGAAATGGACTTTAATTATTCTAAAGAAACGCTTGCTAAGTGCGGTGATGTCATGCATGCAGTTGTTGCTATGCAGATTAGGCCTCGGGAATTTGCATACAAATTTAATTACCTTCCTTGGCAGACAACATTACACACATGCCTGACCTTTGCCCTCGTCCATTTGCATAGTCATCCCGCCAATCGCCTGATTGGTGGCGGTCGTTACCTAGACGACAGCAGCGCGGGCATCCACGTGACCCAAGGGACGCATGCGCTCCATGTTTTATTAATCAGACCGTAATAGCACATAATTGTTTTTGCATGAGACGCGCTTTAGGAACTCATAAATTTTTATGAATTTGAGGCTTTTATTGATAAAGGTAGAGACGCTGACGTCATGGCATTTTCATAAGCTTCTAATTGGACTCCGAAGAAAATGCTTTAAAAGCAAATGACAAACTATTTAATATTGACAACAGTTCTTAAGAGGGCGATGAATTTTGTGCTGGAGAGGCTTTTGTCTGAATGCATTTGAGAGATAGGCTGTTTAATTTTTTATCCAAATTTTCCATTTAATCAGTTTTTAAGATCATTGAGTTTTTTTTCAACAAGTTTTGAAATTACTTTGAAATTCATAATAAGTTTCCCTATGTTTTTTTTAAACAGTATTTATCTTTGTTGTAAAGAAATGTTGATTTAATTGTTAGCTTTCCTAATTAAATTCCAATTAAGTTTCTCTTAATAAAAAAAAAGAGAAAAGTTCTCATACCTATTTATTATTAGTAAACATGTGTTGCTAATATGTAAGTATTTTGAGGACATTAATATTACATAATCTTAAACGAATCGTTCTAAAGAACCAAAACAAAGAAATTACCAAGCAATCCTTGACTTCTGAATCTCCTGAGGTTATAATAGTGGTATTAAGCCAAATCCCAAACATTAGTCAGTAATAAATGTCCTTGAAGATATTTACCATAATTCTATAACGAATTTACTGTAGAGAGTGCTGATAGTAAATGCAAAACTTTATATTATCAGACCTTTTTATAACGAAATAGGCTTAATACCTACGTGAATGTCTTATTTGGCGTAACATAATCAGTCCAAAGAAAGGTCTAGACAGGCTCTTTATGGAATGAGAAAGATCTCCAGGCATAGAATAAAATAAAAACGGATTTTTGAAACTACATGCTGTATAGTTGGGTCGCAGTTGGGAGATTTAGGTAAATACAACTTTTGGTACTACGGTTAATGAAAATATAAAAATCGGAAGGAAACACACTCGCAGAAATGTAAAACAACTATAATTTAATTTAAAGAGTAGTGTTATTATAAAACTAAAAGTTAAATATATATGGTTATCTTTTCCTTTGTCGGTCATTCATCAAATACGTGATTCTCAAAACGTAATTTACCCAGATTTCGGGTGGATTGGGAGCCCGGCCAAAATCCTAGTGAACCGATTTGACAGATAATCGGATTTCTATTTAATGTGTATTTGTGCAGTTTCCTGTTCCCATTCTTCCCTTGTTCCGAAAGAATCAACCTTCCCATTCCTGTGACAGTTTAACCTTTTTTGATTCAATCTTCAAAAATTATTTTACTGGCTCTTTTCTCCAAACATTTGAATGCAAGCTACTGACATTAACACAGAGAAGGAAACAAACAAGAAAAATACATTTTATCTGAACGATCTGTTCTTAGGCTTCCTCTGAGTCAGTTATTTAATATCTATTCCAGGGACCTAATTCTCAAACATGTAGATATCCCAATTTATAGGTGTTATTCTATAGGGACTTCTTAATTAGATGTTGTTATGCATCATTTCAGCAAGCGGCAAAATATATTGTTAGATTTTTGCTCCATCTACAAGCGAAAGGTGTAAACTCTTTATAAAAAAAAATATTTCTCCTTGCTATATCAATTTAATTCTGTGGAAAATTAATTTTGAATAAACGCCAATCGACTAATCGTAACGAATAAGATTTAGATCATGTGACTTATTGAAGGATATTATTAATGTTGATAATGATCAGAATTGTTCTGTGAAAGTATCTTCATTTTTATATATAACACTCATAATTCCATAAAAAATGTGAAGTAATACATAAGTTTTTGCGTTTAAATCTCAATCGAAATATCGAGAAAAATCTCATCCCGGAGTGGGAAAAATCCTTCAAAATAAAAAGCATCTATACAGTGGAGATATTTTAATCTTCTTACGTATAGAATTTTTATAGAATAATATCGTTATTTGGCTATTCTGTTGTAACCTTTGGATCGATCCTAGACGTCTATTACTTATATTTGCCTTTAATATAAATTAAGTTACTGAACATAAGTAATCTTAAAACAAAATGCCAATTAAGCAAAGTTTGTCAATTACCCAAGTTTATTTCTGATATTCTTAATAACCTTTTGGCAGACAAAAAAAAAAACAAATTGCCACTTTCCTTTTAATTCAAGGTAAATCCTATCACTGGAATTTATGATGTAGTTATTTGGCTTTAATTAATCTGAAAAGCAGTTTCTGAAGATAGCTCATAAGTCAACGGAGAAGACAAAAGGATAAGGTTGACTACAGTTAAATGGCGCACAGAGAGTTTATTGTAATGTTCAGTTCGCACGAGAAGTTGCGCAGACTGGCAGCTGTTTGATTGAATGATATACGATGGGAGTTTACTAAAAATGGGCGTTGGTTTAGTGGAATTATGAGAAATTGTTTCGCATAATTAAAGAGAATGATTAAAATGAATTTGATTGCAGATAAAGGGCGCTAAACGGAGAAGGATTTGCGGAAAATTATCGAGCAGTTAAAGTTTATTTGAATCTAAAAACGTTCCCCGAAAGTAATAAAAATAAACCATCCTTCGCTACAAATTGAAAATGTTGCATCCTTTAAAAACTGCGACGAATCAAAGAATTCTTCAGGGAACTTGAAGGTCTGTTGTTCGAAGTGTTTCTTTTTTGAAGTATCTTTCATATGTTCTCGAGGAAGGTAGAATTCATCATGCCCCACCCCCTTTTTTGTTTTTAGTAAAACATTGTTAATACGCATAAATGAACGTCATGGCTAAATATTGCTCTTTTTGAAAGTAAAAACGTTAATATTGAAGAAGCTTTCAGTTTCGCGTCCATTTTCAAATATCAGCAAAATAAGGTTTCAAAAATAATTTTCACGAAAATGGAAATTTTAATAATTTCCATTTTTCTAGATATTTAGTTTTTAATTACTGTAGTAATGGAGGTTAATGGATGGGTTATACTAAAATCTATTTAAGGCTAAATGACTAAGATCTAGCATTAGAATTTCATCTTCCTAAAGCTACGCGAACACCATGCAATTTTTCTGCAATTTAGTTGTGCGATTTTGACGTCACGAGTTGATAGAGCACGTTTATTTGCAACTTAACTGCAACCTTTGTCATGCAATTCGAGTTGTTCCTACAGCTGCAACACAGCTGCAACTCGAAAAATTGCATCAACGTCACTGGGAATTACCCAATCACAGGGCAGCGTTGGAACACGTCAGTTGGAAAACCACGCCCATGAAAAAAATGGCGTCGAAAATGTATCTGTCGATTCGTTTTGAAGACAGGCTCATACTCAATGAATATCAAGAGTATTGCGAGTTTCTTTCATGCCGAAATAAAGTTTATACTGAAATGCAGTAATTGTATGCGGCAGAATTTATCAGAGAGGCTTAAAAACCTCGATTTTTTCGGATTTTCCACGTCGGGTTTGGGAACAACCAAAATGCTGACGCGATAATGCAACAGTTATGACGTCATTGTTTCCAGGGGAACATTGTTTCGTATTGGCTGTTGGTCATTCGTTACTTTTGATTCGAAATAATACCATGAAATTCAATTCCATAGTTGCTAATAATTTTGAAACAATATTTATCATATGCAAATGAATCACTCATATAATATGTTTGAAACGACAAAACCGAATTTTGCTTGACATCACACGTGACGTATTTAAAATCTGCGTTGTCATGGGTCGATTGATCGTCCGAGTTGCATATCGAGTTGCATCGTGTTCGTGCTTGACAAAAGTTTATATCAACTCTTGACGTCAAAATCGCACAACTAAATTGCAGAAAAATTGCATGGTGTTTGCGTAGCTTAAGATAAGTAACTTTGTTTGATTTATTGTGTTTACTGAGCTTTAATGTATTTCTTTTTCTTGGACAGTTACTCCAAATATTTCAGTGATGATAGTGTTTTTTGTTGCTTTCATCTATCAGTCAAAGTTTAAGAATCTTAGCAAAATAAGATTTTTGAATTATTAGTGAAAGAATTATGGATATACGTATTTCGAGTAATTTTACTACGTAAGGATGTTTTAGTAGTTTTTGGGGGGACGAATTTATTTTCCCTTAATTTATATCCTTTTCAATTGAAGATCGCAGTAATTAGTCTGATGTAAATAACGTTTTTTCCTCCGAAAATAACCCAAACCTTTTAATGTTTTTTCCAAGTTTGTTTAATCTGATTTGCTAATTAATTTGACTTTTGTTTATTAAAGGTTTCCTAGACATACTTGACGTCTTGATTCAACTATATATATATATATATATATATATATATACAGAGAGAGAGAGAGAGAGAGATAAAAGAGTTATTATCAGTCCCCATCTTCTTTTTTTATAATAAGTCTATAATAATTATACATTTACCCATTCTTTTTATGGAATGATGTAGTCTAATAAGTTACTTACTTGGCTTAATTGTATTTTGTACAATTATATTAGGTGTCGTCCATTTAAAAATAAAATTGTAGGGTAATATACTTTTAATGAAATTTGATTTGTGTTGGTAATATGAGCCCCATACTAATAATATTCAAAAATACTTGTAAATAAGTACAAACTCTATTGCAAATGACAAAATAAGTTTTAATTGAATATAAAAAAATTGCGTAGATAACACTGGCCTG
>JAFIDM010000001.1:111438572-111455060 GCA_023159025.1 Thereuonema tuberculata | reverse complement strand
TTTTTTTTTTTTTTATTTTTTATTTCTTAAACACAAAACCAAACTTAACATGAAATGAAACGATAGAAGGTGTAAAACTTGTCCCATTTCTGAAGATTTTGAATCTCATATTCCATTATGCAAATTATCTTTTGTCATATATATTTTAATTTGTAAGATTTGAAATTTGAAATACATTGGACAAACAAAAACAGCATTACATCTTCGAATAAATAATCACAGATCATTTGTAAAAAATAATTATAATAGCTCAATAGAAATTCAACATTTTCAAAAACATAATTTTCAAGAGTCTGTGATAATACAAATATTAGATATTATTGAAGATGATAATTTAAGATTAATTAAGGAAGTTCATTATATGCTTACATATCATACTATTTATCCATATGGCCTAAACGAAAATTATTTTCAAATAAATGTTATGAATAATATTGATAATATTTGCATATACAATTGGTTTAATGTAAAAAAAGGTAATTTAAATCTACAACATATTAAAGCATATTCTAAATTTCCTCAATTCAATTTTAAAAATACAATTGATTTTAAACAATTTTTTAATATTTTGGAAAATAATTTTGAAAATTCTGAAATGGATAGGATTTCCTTGGTTAAAAAATTTTTATTTCATTTAAATAAATCTAAGCTAAAATATTTAATACAACATTATGACTTTAAAAATATTAAAAATACACATTTACTTCATCTAATCATGGATATTATCAAATTTCGTTTAAAATTAAATAAAGTAAATTTTAATACAAGTGATAATAAAAATAAAGAATTAATATTATTTCATTATTCATCTACAATTTTTGATAACATTAATATTAGTAGAATACTTAATTCCTTTATTAGATCCAAATTTCCTTTGAATATATACTTAATGCCTATTTTTAAATATAATATACCAATTCGTAAATACATATGCAATTATAATACCAATATTAGTTCTAATCTAAATTTTAATTGTAATTGTAAACTATATGATGACAAATACAAATGGAATTCACATATTGTCACAGGTAATTTAAATTTTATAGACAATATTAAGTTAAAGAATTTTTTAAATTTAGGTATAAATTATAGACTTCGTAATAACAAAACACACAAACAATTACTTAATATATTTACAAAAGATATAAACAATTTTATACTAAAAATCAGTTATAAATATAACTTATGTTATCAAAATTTTATAGAATGGAAACAAAATCTTATATCCAAAATCAATAACATTCAACTTAATTCACATGACAGGGTTACCAATGCTATAGATTATAAATTTAAATTACACAAAATTAAAAAAACTATATCAACATATCAAGATAAATATATTTTTACAACTATAGACAAGGCACACAACAATTTAGCTATCATTTGAAAACAATTTTATTTTCAAAAAATTAAGGAATTGTTGAATGATCAAACCGTTTTTTTAAAAATTACTAAAACTAAAGAATTTATTTTGAACAATTTAGATAAAAGTTTTTCTAAATTCCAATCACAATTTAAAACACTTAAATATAAGAAAATCAATATCAATAAAAATCTCAATTATTTATTTTTAAATCCAAAAATTCACAAAACAGGTAAATTTAGAATGATATGCAGCACAACAAATTCGATATTAAAGCAATCTAATATTATTTTACAAATTTTTTTAAATAAATTACATGAAATTATTAAAAGTAAAATTAATCCGGATTTTTATTGGCTCATTAATAACCATGATGAAGTTATTAATTATGTGAATAATAACAAAATTTTTAATATTATTACTGCAGACTTTGAAAATTTATTTACAAATATACCATTGGATTCATTATTACAGCAAATCAAATTTTTAATTTCAGAATTTAATATTACTAATCTATTTAAAATTCCTATTAAAACATTTATTAATTTTCTTCAATTTAATTTATACAATAATTATATTGAATTTAATAATGAAATATATTCCCAAATTAAAGGTATTGGAATGGGTGTAAACTACAGTAGCATTCTTGCTAACTTATTTCTATTGGCCTTTGAATATCAATTTTGTATTGAATTCCCTTTCCAATTTAAAATTTTTAGATATATAGACGATTTAATTATTTTTAATGCTAATTTTAATATTAATTATATAGAAGATAAAATTTATAATAATATTATTAACTTACAGCAAACCAATATTCATGCTGAATTTGTGGATTTTTTGGATTTGAGAATATATTTCAATCAACAAAAGCCTCATATACAATTATTTAACAAAACATTTTTGTTTCCTTTTAAAATAAACAGATTTCACAAATTTACAAGTAATGTTAGTTTTAATTTATTTCAAAATATCTTTTTACAAGAGTTAAGAAGATATCTTACCATTAACTCTAAAATAGATGATTTTTTGAATAATTTGAATTATCTCATTAATGAATTTAAAAATAATAATTTTCCTAACAAAATTTTAAATACTTATATTATTCGATTTCAAAAGAAATTTAAATTTCAAATCTACAAAATATAAAATTAAATATATTCATTATTTTATTTAATCATTAATCTTCTAAACAGGACTTGTTATATTTTGATCATTCAAGTTATCTCATGACAACTTAGAATTAAATCCTCTATTTGAGGAAGTTTTAAGTTTGAATTGATAACTGTCATCTTTTGCTCTTAATATTTTGTAGTATGTTTTAAGAAATTTTCTGTGTATGTATGGGAAATGGATAATTTTTCTATGTATGTATGTAAAATGAATAAATTTTTCATGTATGTATGTAAAATAAATATTTTTTTTTTTTTTTTTTTTTTTTGTATGTAAAATGAATAATTTTTTTATGTGTATAAAATAAATAATTTTTATATGTATATATATGTGAGAGATTTTTATACATATAGCCAAAAAAAGCATATAATTTAAAAGATAATTTAAAAAAATAAAATAAATTTAAAAAACCTAAAAAAATATTAAAAAAGAGAGCAATTTTCTTATAATAAAGCGCTGTTATGTTATTTCTAAAAAAAATTTTTTTAGCTTAGTTTCAAAATTCAACACCAGGTGCCGCTGATGACGTGTAAGTTCATTCGAATCTTAATACTTGCACAGAAACAGCTTTTTGAAATTAATTTGGTTTTTAAATTTCAGAAAGCTGTCCGGCAAATTTTATATGTTTAGTAATGTAAGTTAATTTTATTCTTATATTCTTTACATTCTGAATTTTAAATTGCAAATCATTGAATGAAATATTTGCATCACGAAACTTGAAAAGATGGCGAGTTTTAAGTTTTGTCTATTGGATTTATATATATATATATATATATAAAACAAACAATATTTATTTACTTTAAAAATTATAGAACATTAAATTGTAATTGATGTTTATATATTTTATATAAAATAATTGTATATTTTATTTATGTAATTATTATATAATATATATATATGCATAAAACATCAATTATAATTTAGTTTTCTATAATTTTTTTTAAAGTAATATTGTTTGTTGGTTTTTTTTTGTTTTGTTTTTTGTGTCGGGGGTGATGGTCTTGGGGGGCATATACGCTTAATGACTCATAATTGAGGAGGGGGAATGAGATAATTTACAAGAAAATCCCATTCCAAGTCACTAACTAGTTTAATATAAAGTGCAGACAATAAAAGATTTCAGTCTTTTGAATAATAGAATATTAAAAACGAACTGTTCCAACTTGTACAGTCTTATTTAAATTTAAAATTTAAAATCAACTTGCTTCTTCCAAATATCAATTTGTGTTTGACTGATTAGCAATGCCTCCAAACCTATTTGTAGCTAGTTCTCTTGGGACCTATTAAAGGCACTTTACAAATTTAACGATGATCGATGAAATCATTTATATTCTGGAAATAATGAGATACATCATCCTAAGGGTGTAGATGTATTATCACTACGTTCCATTCTAAAACTTTTTAGCCTTAAAAAAATGTAGTGATTAACTAAATGACTGGAATTCAAACTAATTGTGGGGAGAATCTCCTAGAACAACTGTTTCATGTTCTTAATTCTGCACTTTTTAATGATATAAAAATAGGTGTATCCGTAATAGAACTCAAGTTAGGATGTAAACAAAAAGAGAAGTCAGGTGGTTCGAAATCTGAATTTCGTTTTTACTTTTTATATCGGTAAAAAAATATACAACAAATATCATAAAAATTTACTTTATCAGCCGGTTGACTATTATTAAAACTCGAAAAAAATAAGCCGTTCTTTAGTAGTTTTCAAAAAAGAAGGGTTTGCCACATATGGTCGTTACGTAGCGATCGATTTTGTCTAGAACAAACGTCACCAGTCATGACGTCATCAACTTAAACTCCGAGCCATCAGCCCAAGATGGCGATGTTTTGTGATCGCATGAGCGCGACTAAACTTTGCATAGCCAAGCAAGGGGAACAGTGTGGAACGTTTGTAATTCTTTCACTTTTAATTGTTATTGTGTATTCGAAACTGTAGAAAATACAAAAACCAGAATGTTTTCGTAATGTTTATAAGATTCAGTTACGGATTTGAGCAATAGATGGTGCTGTTACGTCCTGGAAACATCAATCTACAAGGAAATTATGTCATCAAAAGCTCTTCTTTCATGAACTAAACTGTAAGTTCCCACTACATAAATATTAAAATTTCAATAATGCATTATTTCAGAATTATACGATGAATATACTATTGGAAGGTTAATCATTGTTTAGTTAATTATTCTGGTATTATTTTTCTTAAAAATTAGGAACATATTGGTCGAAGTTATAAATTAGGTCTTTTGTATCTAACTTATGTTTGTAGTATTGTTTTTTCTTTTGTTTTGTTTTGTTTTTTTTGTTTTGACATCGAAAACTTTCTTGGTTCCATTTAATGAAGAATTTCAGTTTTTTTTTAACAAACTAGGTGAATGCCCAGTTTAAAATAAACAATTTTTTAAAGAATATTTTCAAGAACAGTTTTTCTGAATTTTCTCTCCAGTTTGTTCACTTATGAACCCTTTCATAAATATGAATTCCCGTTTAAACGGAACAATGTTTATTAAAAGTTATTTTATTTAAAAAAAAATAAAGAATCAGTTCCTTACATTTCAAATCTTCTCTCCTGTTGATCACTTTTTCTCTGCAGACTGCCCTCTGTTCACGATTTATAAATTATCCAGCATCAAATAAAGTTAGTTAATATTTTATGTGTAGTAGATTCTGTTTCTACTTTGTATCAAGAAATTCAGCATAAACAGAAGGCTTGAAATTTAGGGTTAAAAATTAAATTGAAGATCCCATAGAAACTAATTTGGCTCAATGTATTGATATGTTGGATATCGAACAATGCGGTAAATGCTAATTAACGAAGTAATGAATCTTCCATATCTTTATCATTTTTTTACATAACTTATAACAGAAAGAAAGCGTATACTCATCACGAAATTTGCTACCTAACAGTAGTCAAAGGATTTAACTTCAATTGAGTAACATGTAATGCATTAGAATAATATCAAATGATAATATAAATCAATTACAATTTACATAGATAACAAAAGTATTTGAAACTAATTCTCATTTTGATGAGATGGAAGATTATTTTGAGTATTTGTAGACTTATTCAAACAAAGATGGGTTTATTTGACTAATCACTTTTGGTCATTCCAATATATTCAAGCTTGGCTGACGTCTTTTGCTTATCCTTTTAGGAAGTAATACTAAGATCTTGACTAATCATTTCCGTGGCCAACTGAATTTGAGTGATGAACAATGACTGGAATCTGTTAGATGACGACATGACGTGCATTACGCTTTAAACGAAGTTACGTCCTATTCATCGGAGGATAAGTGCCTTGAATGTTCCAGATGCTTCAGACAGCCCGTAGTGTATTTTTAAACATTGCATAAATCAGCAGTTCTCAATATTTTCTGACTCGTGAATGCCTTTCAACCGCATACTTCTATCACAAATCAATACCAATATTAACAACATAAATATCACGACGGTTTTATATAATTTCATCAAATTATAAAAACAACATTACTGAATTTTTACTGCGAATCCCAAGGGAATTCGTGAACAACTACATGAAAACCGCTTGTCTAGATTATCTAACCTTTACAATAACTAACGTAATCTTCAGATTCGACTTGTTTTCTAGGAACAAACCACTTTTTGTTTACATTACATAACAGAAATGTCAGTTTTCATTCTAATATAGAATTCTTCAGTTAACAATTGAGTTTAATAAAACTTCAAAAGCTAATCAAACAATGAAGAAATCTTTAACTGCAGTCCAATATTTAAATTCGTGTTTTCCCCTGTTAAAAGCTAACAAAAATTAAATGTTTTTCTAATTTGCTTAAAACAAAAACAAAAAAAGCTGTTTTCTTACCAAATGCAAATTTTTGTAGAAACTTATAACTAATAATAAAGTTTGTAGAAAAATGAGTTTTTCCCTTTCTTTTTAAAATTGTTTTCGGCGTCGATTTACTAATTTGAATTTTATTTAATAAATGCTCGCTTCTACAAAAAAGGTTGTTTTTTTTTCTAATTGTCTTTTAATTGTGTGTACTTACCGATTTATCTAAGAAAGGTTCTGCTTCATTTAACTTTAATCCTCCTTTCATGTTTTTTAATTAAAAACTAAATCCTACCAATTCCTTGTAGATCCACTGGGTTGGTTTTCTTCGATGCAATTTCAAACTCTAATGTGATTGGCTGCTTTAGTTCAGCGTCTACCAATTCCACCATCGTTGGTGTTCTTAGTAAATCTTTCTGTCACAACGTTATCTCACTGCTAGATTAATAATGATAATCTAGCAGGAATAAAATTAAGCAAAGGAAGAAATTAGACAGATCTCTCATTTGTAGATTGAAATACTTGAGTGTATTTTTAAGATGCTTATAGAAATTTCAAGATTTTAGAAGATAACTTTAACTTCGTATTCAGTTCATAGAAGTATGCTTAAATGGAGTAATAGAGTAAGGTATAATTGTTAGTTTGTATGTCTTTCACCTTTAACGGTTTTATTTAACCGTATTATTTAACGGTCTTATAATTTTTAGCGTACAGAGTTGCTTAACTTGATATGGTACATGGGAGAGACATCATCCAATTTCAACGTAAAGGATTCTTAAGGAATATCAGGTTAGTCGCAGAATTATTATAAGTTAGTATAAATTTAATATAATTGTTATATTTAATACATAATCTTAGATTACTACTGCACTTAACTAATATATTGTGTTGCTGAAGTATTCTGAAGAAATTAAGCACTTGAAAATATCTCATTTGCATTTTGTAAATGCAAATATTTGCATTTTGTTCAGTGCGCAAACCCAGTTCTGAACCAGTCGATATCAAAAAGAACTAGGAAACGTGAAATTAAAAAGTGCATAACCCTGCAGGACGATTTAGTGTAGTTCATCCCAGATTTTTTAAGATCATTGTGAAGGTGGAATACAATGACGTTGACAAATTAAGTCATTCCAATAATGAATATTGTTAATTAACTTATCGTGATTTAATAGAAAGAAAGCTTGCACCAGTCATTGCTAGTCAGATAAAAAAAGTCTTCAGAAATATGAGACCTGACTCCAGGAAGCAACTTCACAAGATATAAACAGAGAAGCAATCACGAAGCAGATCGTGTTCTTGATAGGCTGCTAGCAGCTGGAGAGAGGTAGGGACAAGGTGAAATAGACATTCATTTACATTTAATTTTTATTAAGTTTCTTTTAATTTTAAATCTAGGACTATTGAAGCCATATTTTATTAATTTTGCAAAGACATAATATTTAGCGTCATTAAATTCAATGAACTTTTAATAAGTTAAAGAAATGTCAATACAAGAAAGAAAACATCTATTTTCTTTGATATAAAGAAGCCTTTTGAGTCATTTTATCATGAATTCTTTGTTTTCCATTTGCATATTAGTGTTATTGTTTTTCTCTTTTTTATTTTATTGGTTTTTTTTTCTTTTATGCTTTTTGTGGTAAGCGGTTAGCTTTTTTTCTTTATGCTTTTTGTATTACACAAGTTTGTTTTTATTTCCTTGACTTTTGTTTGAATGGTCACTTGTCAGGTTAGAAATCCATTTTCCTTGTTTTAAGCATTCTTTTTTTACTAAAAACAAAACTCAAACGTAGATTGTTAGCGCTGTATGACACTTGCATGGGCCCGGTAGGCGAGTGGATAAGGGCGCTTGGCTGCGGGTTGCAGGTAGCGGGTTCGATTCCCGGCCTCGGCGGAGGGCGGGAATTTTTCCACGCTTCTTTCTCCTCCAAACGGTTCCTAGGGTCTACCCAGCCCTGTGTAGAATGGGTACCGGGTTTCTTTCCCGGGAGTTAAGGCGGGCGGGCGTCGGGCTGACCTCCCGCGCTCCCGTGGGCCTGCATGGGATTGTTTAACTTTATATGACACTTGTATACCTACATGAAAAGTGCAATAATATTCTTACAGATTCAAACATATTTTCGTATTTACTTCTTTTTCTTTTTACATGAATGCCTGTGTATTTTATTGAATTCATGGAGAACCATTTTGATTTTGATTTTTTTTTCCATACGACAGGCTAAATGCATTTTGCCTCAAAAAAGTAAAAAGAAACTTACCATTTCAATCTTTTATGAACTGATAAAAAAAAAGTCTCTGAAGGCCAATCCATCTGTTCAATCTATCTTCTTCCTTACGTTTGGATGGGAAATAGACTTCACCCCTTTCTTTGTTGTAACTGACTTCTATTTGTATGTCTATCGTGTCACTAGGAATTCCTAAGAAAAAATGCATTTCATAGTCGCTGGTGGCGACTAAGATTCTCTGGAATGTTCTCTTCCTCTGTCGCCCATTATAATTTCTCACACGTCTTCTCATTCTGTGAAGTATTCCGTTCTTTTTAATTTAATATTATGTAATTCTTCTTATTTCTTATTTCAATAAGCTCAGCTTCATTATGTCCAACAACAATTTTGCTGTTTCAGATAAAATTATTAAATTACAAATTGTGCGCTGTCTGGTAGCAGGTGAGTTTGTATTATCTACTCGTTAGTATGTGAATCTTTCCACATTCTTATACTGGGTGAAGATAAAACTTCTAAACGTTCTAAATATTTCATGTATTTAAAACTACATATTCTTTCTTTAACAAAACGCAAATAAAACGTTATATTTTATAAGTACAGTGTGACAGTTTTATAATATTAGAAACATGGAAATGGTTTCCTTGAAACGAAATTAACAACAAATGATAGGAAGGGTTTCGAACTATAGTTGAATCTTTGTCAAAGTTGAGATTGAAATTCGAAGTTTAAGATGATTTTTTTAAAGTATGTGGCAAAAATATTCATAGAAATATTTACCCTTGAAAAAAAATTACTAAACTTAACTCATTGTGTGTCGAGTTTGAAGAAAGGATTTAAATGTAATCTTACATAAATATTTACTAATATGTAAAGAATAATGAACAAAAATTTAAAAATTTCAATTAAAATAATTATTTAACTTAACTCCATACTTCTCCTTTATAACGTTTCTTATCAAATCATGATTTTCAAAACATTTCCAACGCCAACTATATAAAAAAACAACTATATATTTATAAACGAATTTTCGGAAAATTTTCTTTTTTCCTTTGACAAGTTTTAAAATAACTTAAACAATTTATAGATGTCAAATAATTAATGATTTAATTATTATGAATAAAATAAATATTCTATTAATTTATTATATTTGAATGTCAATTTGTTATATTTGAATCTCAATTTGTTACATAAGTGAAGTCAATGATACTTTTTATTAGATCTTTAAAACGGCTTATACGCACGGCTTATTATTCGTTTAAATAAATGCTTTCTTGTTTTATAAAGTTTTTAAAAGGAGTTTTCAGAGGATAGCATCATCTAGCTTTGGCTCCGGATTCTGGTTGATGGGATTCTTCATTGGTTAATACATTGAATCCCAATATTTCTGTAAAATCATCTCTCGAAAGTTTTGATGATTTTTTTTTCGTTTTTTAATCGCTTTGCTTAAGCAGCGAAACGTGGTAATAGCATCGGGTTTTAGTCTCAGAGGATTACTGAATACAATTCTGTTTTGTTCAAAAATAAAAGGATCAGCAAAACCACATACACACAGTAGAATAACAAAGTTTTCATGGTAACTCAAGTGAAAAAAAAAAACTTCAGTTTCAAATTTAAGTTCAAGGATTTTATAAATTGAATTTCATAAAATTAAATGTTGAATTCAAAAGCACATTTCACCCTTTTTTTTTAACCAGAATATTCATCAAATCCTGTCCTTAAATATTGGAAAGAAAACATGTTTAATTAGAATTGGTATTATTCAGCGGATACTGTAATTTGCAAATAACTCAGTTATTTCAAAAAAACAAACATTCAACATTTAAGGAAAGTAAACTGTAAGGTCATTTTTTTCTATTATTCGATTAAGGACAGAAAATTTATGTTAAATTCTGTTTACCTGAAAGACTTCTCCCTTCAAGAAAAAAATGGAATATTCTGGAAAAATTGCAGCCATAACATTTCCAAGTATTAACATTTTTTTCTGCAATCATAGTGTTAAGCCAAATGACATTTGTGTTCGTGGCACCACCTGTGTCCAACTGTATATATTAAAACAATTGCTACTATTCTGCCAAATTATTGATGTTTCCATGAAACGGCTATCAACGAATTGCTGTATTCTGGTAATATTACAGCAATAGATTATGTATCCGTCTTCCATTTGAATTCATTCATTAAAATTCCATTGAATAATTAGGCTCTTTCAATAATTAGTGTCATGACACTAGCTTTTATTAAAGAAACAAAAAAAAAGCAATGAGATTCTGTTCACTGTTGATTGTATTTAGAGCGTTTTATTTAGAAATAATAGATGTTAGTAATTAAAAAATGTAATTAATAAGGAATAACGTATTTGAAATTCAATATTACATAGATAAATATTAACCTACTGAATATTTAAAGAGTTAAATTGCTTAAAGTTAAATTGGTGTAATGATATCTAACTTTATTTAAATACGTTTTTGTAATGAGGAATAGTTGTTAAAAAACTTTCTTGAAGGCCTGAAATGTATTTTTCTACTGATAAACAAATTTAAAGGAAATATAAGCACATCGAATTGTTTACACTAATAGCTAAGTTTAAAAAAAGAAAGTTAAACTGAAAGAAAACATTGCATTAGGAAATGAAGACAAACTTATTCGTTTTAAATCTATTTACAGATCAGCTTGTACAACATTTGAACTATTTTTTTGATCCTCTCCCAAAACGTCTTTATTATTGAACATACTAGCAGCAAAGCCTGTCGGACGACAGGCAAAAAAAAATCTGAAAAATCATTTTATTATCAACTATCAAATATAAAATAAATGTAATCTAAATACTGTGCTAATTTGTGAACGAAGCTTCTACGGCAAAAATGGTTTTGAGTTTCTAAATCAGCATAAACAGCTGAGTAAGTATGCCAAATTTCATTAAAATGGATGCAGTGGTAACAAAATTATTTGGTTTTGAACGTATGTTTTGTTAGAATTTCAGTTGTCGAGGTCAGTTCCCAAGAATAAAATTTCATGGAAACAACATGGAATGACACAATGAACTAATATTTTCATCCAATTTGAGTACTTTTGATTCAGTGTTACCATTGACAACCGTTGGATCTATCTTAATAGCTTACTTATATCGAGTTACAGACAGACAGACAGACGAACTTAGCCAATTATATATATATATTTGATTCGATTGATGATTTGATTTGAATTTTTTTCAATGTTTATCAGACTATTTAGGTGTACTTCTTACCTGTACACCTGTAATATAGGTTCTGAGAGTTTAATCTAAAGGATTGTTTTCCACCGAAAAAGAAAAACGAAAAACCAACCATATATAAAGTTTAATTTATCTAAAGAATACTTATTATTTTTGACTCATAACGCCGAAAGGCATTTAAAACTCACCTTTTGTAATCTAAATACTGCGCTAACTTGTGAACGAAGCTTCTACGGCAAAAATGGTTTTGAGTTTCAAAATCAGCGTAAAAAATTGAGTAAGTATGCCAAATTTCATTACAATCGGTGCTGTGGTAACAAAATTATTTGGTTTTGAACGTATGTTTTGTTAGAATTTCAGGTAAAATTTCATGGAAACAACATGGAATGAAAAAATGAACTAATTTCGAACGATATTTCATCCAATTTGAGTACCCTTGATTCAATGGTTCCATTGAAAACCTTGGATCTATCTTAATAGCTTAATTATATCGAGTTACAGACAGACAGACAGACAGACAGACGAAATTAGCCAATTATATAAGTTGATAGTGTGATGCCACTTTATTAGATACATCTACCTAGTAGCCTGTGGATCCTTCTTTAGCTTTCAAAATTGCCAGAATTCGTCTAAGCGTGGATTCCACAAGATGCTGGAAACGTTCTGTAGGAATAGTGGACCATGTAGACATAAGTGTGTCACGATTTCCTGGAGATTCGACGGAGGTCGAAACTAGCAGCAAAGAGCCCTTTCCAGCTTACCCAAAGATATTCAATATGATTGAGATCCGAAGACTGACAGGGCCACTACAGAAAATAAAAGTCATTGTCATGTTCGTTGAACCATTCCACAGGGAGTCGGGATATGTGTACCGACGCATGATCCTGCGGGAAGTAACCATCTGACAGTGGAAACACTTTCAACATGAATAGATGAAATTGATGTACAACGATATTCAGTTATGCAGACGTGTTTAGTATTCAGAATCTATGGGTATCAAGGACCCGAACGTATGCCAGGAAAACATTCCCCAGACCATTACACCGCCTCCAACGAGCTTGCACAGTTATCGCTAGACATATGGGTTCATGGATTCATGTTTCCGAATTTTGAGCCTTCCATCCGATATATCCTTGAAATTGTGGTGCGTGAAAGATCAGGAGAATTGGCTTTCCTACATGCTTCGTCGAGCAGATTTTGTGCTTACTACTTTGCACGCTCAAAGTCCATTAGATCACTCGTATTCCCCAAGTCACTGGGATCATATTACTTCTAACATCATGGAAAACTCCATTTCTGTGCACAGCAGGGTTTTGTGCATGATAAAGTAGCATCGTCCTACAGTGTTAGTTTTGTGAATTAATTTTTATCACACTACAGTGTATGTTTGATGTTCTTTTTGAATATATATATTTATTCGAGTTTATAAGTGTTTATTCAAAGATTGAATGAAAACACGTTAAGAAAATTACGGAGCTACCTCCTAATGATCGGGGTCTGTATACATTATGATATTGAGACAAATTCCAACATGTATTTACATATGTCCAAGGGAACTCTAAACATCTGAAGTTACCAATCACCCATATTAAATGAAGGGTCTTACATGTGTAAAAACTATGTCCACCTATTCACTAAACTATAATCATTGACAAATATATCTTTTTTACGTGGCTCCATATTGAAAAGTTATTTGCCTTTAATCTTAAAAATGGCTTATCTACTTCATCTGGACTGTATTCCAAGATTATTGAATTTCATTATTCGCCAAATTAATAATCAATTTATATCTCTCTAACTCATTATCTGTAAAATCTGTTTTTTTTTTCAAGAGAATATTGTTAAATCGTATTGGATTCAACTATTGGAATGTATTGTAAATGTTTAAAAAGCCGAAACCAATACCTTGCACCAATCCTTCATCAATTGTTTTTGCATTAGTATACCTATTTACTGTCTTACCTAATTTCATTCAATATATTAGCAAAATATTAAACCGCTTTTCTAATAATTTACAGATATTTAGTTTTGCTTCCAAAATCTCGCTACTTGATATGTTATGGACTATTATTATTACATCTTTCACTGTTGGTAGAAGGTATGTGTAAGCAATGGAAAATTTATGTTTATTTCTCAACTTTAGATGAGATGTAGTCATCTAGCCATTGGCCCTTCACATTTTCATTCTTTTAATGTTTTACTTTTGAAAATATTACTTAATGTGAATACATTCACTATTTATACATTCCAGATATTAAAGTGGTTCAAATAGAAAATTTGTTCTGTCTTACGCTTTTTTAATTTTGCAATGTTAGATTAATCCTAACTTAACATTTAAAAATATATTTAGGTAATTTCATAGAACAAATAGTGGCTTTTGTTTTTCATGTACTTCCGTTTAGCACTAAAAGCTCCAAAAGCATTAGCAGCTTTCTGATTACCAAACTAATTCATTTGCCATGACCAGTATTTGGGACCAGCACCATTAAAGTTGAAGAACATTCTTCAGTTAGAGGGTTTGGGAAAAGCTTTCATCTATTTTATTCCTTTCAGTGTAAATATTGTTCTTTATGGATGGCACATTATCCAAACTGGCCGAAAAGTCACAAGAACCATTAAATTCTCGTATATTTCAATTTACGTAGTATTAATATCAATTTTATAAAACTTTTTGTTGATATTTTTATTTTCTCGAAGAAAAAATTGTTACAGTTAGTTTAGTCTATGAATTGTAACTGAATTTGATATATTCTTTTTTTCAATTTGATTAAGTTAATTATTAAAGTATATTATTAAAACGAAAGTTTAATAATTAAGGATATTAGTTAATAATTAACGATTTAAATTGGAGATTACAGAGTTACTGCCTGTGCATCAAATTATTTACCTCCCCAATTGATCATACGAGAAATCTGAACCATATTGAATGATAGTGTTGGATTGCTGAGATCAGTATTGATCAAACTTGCATATTTGAGTACTACGATTTTCTGTCGTTGGTTGCATGAGAATCCTCAGCTAAACACAGTTGAATCAATTAACAATCATGATACTGAGAGAAAAATATTGCATAAAAATTGTTTAAAGCTTTGTTATGTGCAAAGAATATACATTAGTCCAATATAAGCTACCGTTTGGAGTCAGATCAGTCGGCAAAGTTGAAGAGATAGGATTCCGGTCCAAAAGCAATATCAAGTAGGCTAGTTGTTAAATCATCTGCTCCAGTCGTGTTAAGGAAACGATAATTCGAGTACTCTTTTTTAACATGACTGTAGCAGATGCTTTAACAGTTGTTTTAAGTTGGTTTTTTGCATTGGAATCTTTCAGTAACATAAAGAAGCCTTAATCCGATTCTGGATTGAGGAAATCCTATTTTAAAGCATTCTAATTTTGTCCCCATACATTTAACATATTTGCTGTAAATATATTTCCAATTGATTGAGTGGTATCGTCTTTGAGCAGTTAAAGTACAATTTTCTTTCTTGGTTTCTTACAACTATGGTTTCCCGCGGAAAAGAAAGCTACAGAAACCACTTCTCATTCTTAAAAATAAGCATACGATTACAGTTTCCAACCAGCACTTCGAACACAATTGCCAAGATCTACAAACATATACCACGGCCCTCAACAAGATATCAAGAAATTGCTACGACCAAACTCCTACTGACTTTCAGAATTACAACTCTGCGAAAGAGAGCGTTTCATTACTTATTAATCTACAAGCAACGAATTATAATGATGATTTCTGCGTAATAAGATATTTTCGGGTGTACTTCCATTAGATCTGCGTAGCACTCTCCTTCCAGATTAAAAGTTATGTGAAGTGTCAATTTAGAAAGGAAATATATAATGGAAAGACAGAATATTCTGAAAAGAATAAACTTTTAAAGATAAAATTAGTTTCTGAAGTATTTGATTCTGATGGAAATCAATGGTGAGATGATGGTTTTTTACTATTAAAATCACACTATTAATAGGCAAAAAACGGATGTATGTTTCTCATCAAAGTGGAGAGAGCGGGGATAGTCAGAGAGAGACTATTTTAAAGTGCATTTTAAATTTTGTTAGTGTATATTTAATTTTAAAAAATACACTAACAAATGTCTTTTTGAAAAGAAAAATTAGTTGATTTAATTAATGTTGGTGAAAAAATTCCTACACCTTTGTAAGGCATTGTGGGGACACTCTCTCATAGTCTCAATTTGGATGAGCCTATTATTTTAGGGCTGGAGGTTAACTTTTGTCGCCGAAAGTGCCAGGAAAGACCATCGTTATACGATTCTTGATTTATTAAAAAAATCAAGAATCGTATAACGATGGTCTTTTGATCAGCGCTGTGGCGCTATATAATTGCCATAGCACAAGTTCAGCAAATAAATGTAGGAGGAATTCCAGTATTGGTTAAGGTAAATGTTTAAAAGTCAATCAATATCTCCGAAACAAGTCTCGATGGAAAACTCTATGAACGATTAAAATTGAACAATAATCATGTTTATACACAAAACATCGTGTATAAAGAGATTTTTGAGAATTAAATAATATATGAATCCAGATTTGAAAAATAATATCAAAAGTTTTCAGTTCTTTATAATCAACTATCAAGAGATGTTCAACAAGGAAAAGCACGAAATTATAACGTCATGTTGAAAATGTGCCGGAGACATGAGAATGATAGCTTATTTTAAAGGTCACGGTAATAAATGACAAAATCTG
>JAFIDM010000001.1:111418457-111438562 GCA_023159025.1 Thereuonema tuberculata | reverse complement strand
AATATATTTTTCATTGAAAGTATACAATTGCTATTATGTATTTTCTAAATTAAAACTTCATCAAAAAGTACAAATCGAATTCTGTTTCTGTGAACAGAACATACATAGCCAACTTTCCAAGATTACAAGTTTTTATTGTGAATGAATTCATCTAAAAAATACAAACGAGTAACACAAGATTTAATACAGTGTTATTAAACTGTACTGTTGGCTAACTGAACTTTAAAGTCTAATCTGACATATCCCAACACTTTTCGTACTGATCTGATGATGTGAACGAGGTCAATCGGATGATAAACAGGAGATTCACATCGAACGCTAAAATGCCACGACTGCCATTAAAGCTCCAAGTCTGCGTCGCTTCCTGCAAAAGCTTCGCATTTGCGCCTGAATTCAGCAAATGGATTCTCATAATTATTGGATTTTGTTTCATTGAATTGCTTTAATTATTAAAATTTAAAAATCCAATATTTTTTTGTTTATTATTGAAGTTTAAATTGAACCAAAAATGCTTTCAATTCTTAACAATTGGTAAAAAATGATTTTATAATTTGCAAAAATGAAATGTTATATAGTGCAACTTGGATAATTCGAACGTCTTTAATTCGAAATCGTGGTTAATTCGAAGATTTCTCTTGGTCCCTTGAATTTCTTATTAAATCAATGTTAAAAAATCGTGGATAATTCGAAGTTCAACTTCCTTAATTCGAAGTTTTTTATAAAAAATTCGAACCATAATGACTTTTCGACGTTTCATCGTTAAGAAATTTGACACGTGACAAGTGAAATCCCCTTCCCGTCACCGTTCGACATGTGACGCCATTCGTCACGTGACGCTTCAGACGCCATTCGAGCTACCTGCTGTCAGTGTCACCATGTCTTTCAGTAAACCACGCGTGTACAAGAATTTAACATTCGCTGAAAAGGTCGCCGTCATTCGCGAGGTGGAAAAGGATGTGAAGAAGAAATGCCAAATCGCCAACGAGTACGGGATAGCGCCGAATTTCGTCGGTACATTGAAGGACAAACCAACGTAAGTGAAGCTGTTTTCCGTTCAGTAAACATGCTTGATGATTTTGCTAACCTTAAACGACTGAATTCTATAAAACAATCAGACATTGCACAATTTTTTGAAAAACTATAATTTTCTATATTGAATGTAATATGTACTGTAGTTTACGTAATATAAATCTTATTTTGTTTACATACATATAGTGTTTAAGTCTTTCATACCATGATCTTTCTGAATAAATATTTACTTATTGACAGAATAATCTTTTCAAGCATTCAGTGGACCTGAAATTAAAGTTAAAAGATGTAACTTGTTTAATTCGAAGTCTTGGATAATTCGAAGTTTTGTAGTGGTCCCTTCAGCTTCGAATTATCCAAGTTGCACTGTATTGTACTGTTTATAATCACGGGAATCACCAAAACTTCGAGAATTATCTTTGAGAATTAGAAATGAAGTGAATGATTTGATTCGATATTAAGAAATATCGATTGGTAATTTGGCTGATATCTACTACATAATTAGAGGATGGCTTTAGACTGCTATTATTTTATTTTTCTTTTGGTTGGATAATATTTAATATATCTAAAATGTCGTTAACTAATTTTTTTAAGATAAAACATTATTAAGGGATTAAATTTTATTTTCTAAGAAGAAAATAAGAATAATAAACTAAAAAATAAAAAGATAACTGTAATATAATATGTAATATTTATCTATATGCTTTATTTAGAAGTAAGAAGTATCTGCTCTTCGATATATCATACAGTACAGCACAACTTTAATGAATGTAAATATGTAATAAGCCATAATTTTAAGAGTTCATCAGAGTTATCATGGTTTGATACTGTCATTAATATTAATAAATATTTATTATTTGTACTGCCCTTTTGTAGGCCTATATGTTATAATCATTACGTTAAATGAAGTTCTACTTTTGGTATCTTTCGTTGTACTGCTGTTTTAATCTTTTAGTGATTGTAAAATATTAATAATCTTATCCATGAAATTGCTACAAAATTGTTGGATTCTTCTGAAAGCGTCAGAAGTTGAATAGCCACCTCTCCTAGTTCACATGATTTGTTTCTGGCCATAACAGACTTTTGCTCCGAAGAACCATGACTATAGATCGTGAATTGCAATGTAGTTCGGCCTTTAACCACGTGACCAGAGCTTTTAGTTGGCATTTGTTACAACGAGTGTCCCGTGTTAAGGAGAAGAACTGCTGGCGCAGCCGTTCAACGTAGGCTATTAAGCCGTGTCTAGAACAAAACGCTGCTTTTACGTTATGAAATCTGTCCTCAAAGTGACCACGAAATTACTATTTAGAAGGTGGTGGAATTTAATGGCGGCGTTTTCTGCACTTTTAGTCCTCATTGACCGTTTTGGGCAAAAAGTTTTTGATTACAAAAAGTATCTTAAGAAAAGTTGAATCTTTTATCTTTTAGAATATTTTATTGAAAAATGTATTAGATAAAAAGCTTAAAATTATATCAGTGCAGATTTTAAATTGAACAAACAGTTTTTATATTTAAATAGCAGAAGTTTTAGAATTTTCTCTTCATATATTTAATTCTTGGGAAATTTAATTACCATTTGTCTGCAACCACGTCGTTCTGTTCTCCAATATTTTTCGAACTTTACAATATCCTCGTAAGAAATTTAAATTCATTTTCATAAATATTTAAGTAGAGAAAGAATTATTCTGAAGCCTTTAAGAATATTAAGTTATAAGAAAAAACATATTTGACACTATCAAATAAAACTTAACAATCACTATCAGTGAAAGTTCTGGATGTACACTGACTATCAAACGTTAAGCAGTGATCTCCAAAACTTAATCCATCTATTTAAAAGAAAACATTGTGATTTTCTGCTCGCTACTCCTGTGAAACCATAAAACGCAGAAATACAAATAACATGTTAAATATTAGGTATACTATTGAGGATGTCTATGTTTCACTTTTCGTAGACGTGGGTCAACCGTAAGTCACGTGTGCCTAACCCGCTCATTTTTGGTCGGCTTCCCTGCCACATATACTCACTTTACACACGAAGGGCACGTGACCTTGGATTCCGAGATCATTTTCTCAGTCAGCAGGGAAGCCACTAAAAATTGTGCGATTTGCTATATATATAAAAAAAAGACCCACATGGTTTGTTAGTATATATACAACATAACGTTCAGGTCTTAGAAAGGAATATATATTATTTCCATGAATTGAGGCTTATCTTCTTGTCTTCACGTATGTCACTATAGAATCTAGTAGATGCATGTGGTGTATTAAAAGACAGGAAACCATCAGAAGTCCTGTAAAATCATCTGCATTGTGAAAATTGTCTATGAAGAGGATTTGTTTCCTTGGGCGGACAAACCAAACTGTCTAATAATTAGCCCTCGAAGTATAAGCATTACATAATCTCCTAAATTCTATACTAGTAGTGATTGTCCACAAAGAACAAGTTACACCAACTACAGTACTAAATAATTTATAAGATTCCTGGGAATTTAAATAAGATTCCGTCGAATTCCTTCGATTTCTTCTTCCTTGTTAGTTTAGAAATTTATCTTCTTACTTGGGGTTAAATTATTAGACAATCATATTGCTGTGAGGAATCAATCTAATTTTTTTAAAATTTCCGTTTTAATTCGTTGTTTGTTTTTTTTTTCCTGAAATTTGTTTTTTCAACTCATAGATTTTTAACTTCCATGCTTTTCTACTTAGACAGTATCATAGTAATAATTTAGAAAGTAACAATAGGTTCAAATTACAAAATCTTTTAAAATCAACTTGTATATTAGAAATTTGGTTAATTAAATTTTATTGTTTAAACTTTAATTTGTTTTAATGCTTAAGACTTTTCAAAAGATTTTTAAATTGAGTCATAAGTAATTTAATTTATTTTAAAAAAAAATTTTTTTTATGATACAATGGATTCTAACATTGAATAATATTGAATAATATTGAATAATATTGAATAATTGAATAATATAAAATCCACCGTAATTGCAACGAACTATTACTATTTAATTATTACTTGACAAGCTTATAATTCTGGAAGTTCTCTAGATTTGGGCTTAATAGGTTTCGAGAAAACTTTTGAGCTTTACCACCGTTGAGGTATGTTCGGGTGAATATGGATGATGAGGGTAAAACGGACTGTCCGCCGTTTTTCTGTGTCTGTCTTCCTGAAGTGAGTCTTTCATAATCCCGCAACAAATAATATTTTCAAGTGCAGTGACTGGGCATGCATAAATACAGTAACAGTTTCATTGCAAAACATATCTTTGTGATATTGTTCTTAATATGACTAATCTTTCAAGGTTCTAGCTCAAGAATGGAATTTAAGCCAATTTGGTAGTGTTGATCTGTCAATGATGTACAAATTGCATACTTTTTTTATTTGAATTTGAATTTATTTGAATAAACATAATTTACAGTATGTATCGTATTCTCAGCTGGATAAATAGCCTACAATTAACTGTTGTAATTCATTTAATTTGCTAAAATATCAATTTTGGTTTTGTTTAGAACTTATGTTATGTAGTGAATGTGGGTGGCAGAGAAGCCAAGCACTGCGACCGGAGGTCTATTGCACTATCCCACGGAAAGAAGACTGAGAAACTATGGTGGGAGAAGTGCAGGAGAAACGGGAGAACCCCGAGAAAGTCTGCCCATCGCGGACCATCCACCATCACGAAACCTACATGAGAACCGAACCCCGGTAATTAGAGGAAAGAGGCCAATGTCACAGCGACAACGCCAACCGCGCGGCCTTGTTTGGAACTTAGTGTCATACCAATGCGAGCGTCACTATTCGATAAGGTGTGAAATAAAAAAAATAAATAAAAAAAATCACTCCCAAAAAGTATTCGAAAAGGACAGAATCTTTTTTAAAAACCTTTCGTGCAGTTAGCTTTTTATTTTTTTCTTTAAAAGTTGCTTTGAAATTTTCGTCAGTCTTTAAAATTTGCTACAAATTTATTTATGACTCAAGGTAAAGGATGGCAAATAAACAAAATGTCGAACCATCATGGGTTTAGTTGGTAATCTTCCACAGTATGCCCTGAACGTAAGAAAACATTGTGCAGAAAGTAAAATCGAAATTAACAAAAATTGTTGTATTTTAATTAATTTCTAAGTATTTTTCAAATTGCATAGAATACATATTTGTAAAGCAGGCGTTCATTTTAAATTCTTTCAAATAGAATTGAGAGAAGGGCGATGAACTAGGAGAAATGCTTTTAAAGAGAAAGTATTAGGTTTTTTTTCTTTTGTTTGAAACCTAATGCATTATTTCTGGCGTCTTGTGTGTATGATTTATGTGTTGGTCAGAAGCATCTTTCTTGGCAGGTGACTGAAATTCGTGATGGCACGTGACTTCCGGTGGATCCCCCGAGGCGCCACTGGTGATGATAGATGATCATTGGAGATCACGTGGGAGGGTGCATGACAGTAGCGCCATCTGATTCCGACGTCGGGCTTCATGCATTAACAATAAGCGTTCATCCAGTAGTGGGAGTGGATTAGTTGGCCATCGTACACTTAATATTTGATGCCTTGGACGACTATTCTACACCGCGACGTTTATGGAAACAGAGTTATAAACATTAACATTTTAACATTACATTATTTACACGGAGGTATTTAACTAATGGAATGTTTCTATCGCAGGTTCTGTATGCAGAAGATTTAGTTTTATATTTTATCATTTCTTACATTTCTTCATTTGTCCATTTTAACGTAATATGTAAATTGACCAAGTTAGTTTTGAAGCGTGAATATTTGAGGAATGGAATTGTATTACCTTCTTACTTTGAGACTTTCGTCAAAGATATTTAGAATTCAGTGAAATGTGGATGAAACTATGTGAAAGAGAAGTGACAGAAAGTTACCTTCTATCAAAATAGCAAAACTAAAAAGTTATCTTAAATTTCGTTGTTGTAAGGAAATTATTCTTCTAACTCCGTATCATATGGATAGTGCTTTTCTGAAAAGCTTTTCAACGATCAAAATAGGCTGGATTATGGACTGTGTATGTGAAGTCTCAGTATTGAACATATTCATGACGACTTGATGAGAAGCAAATGCTAACGAATTCGCTTTTGAACGACGTCTTTCAAACTTAATTCACAAATGGTTATTAGCGAAAATATGTAACACTGTTGTTTTACAAAAGACAGAAATAAGTTTATTACCGTGAAATTGGTTATCCTTACTTTGAATGTAAGAACCAAACGAGCTTCTTTGAAGAAATTATAGAATTCATTATTTTAAGTATTTAAAAATGAAAAACAAAAAAACCCAAAAAAACTTGAAACTAATTTAACGTTCAGTTAATGTTAAGGAAAAATATACTCAAAATTAAGGTAAACTATCTTTAGTGCAATGATTTCAGTGATCAAAGATCAACTATTGAATGCCAATCTTAATTAAGGATAATTTTGTTGTCCATTAAAAGTTTGATTTAAAAGTTTTGTGAAAATTTGTGCAGGCGATTTTCGAATGCTAATGTTAAGGACGTCGTATGTTCGGTCACTATGAGTGTCATAATAGGTGGATGGGGTCTAAAGGTACTTTCCAATGTTGACTGGGGGCGCCACCCGTATCCGGAGTCGTCGGCGAATTCTGTCCATAGAAACCTATGTTAAAACCCCAATTTCACAATTCAGTTTTATTTTTATTTCTTAAATATCATCAATAAATAAATTATATGCTTTTATTCTATAAATATGCTATCTAATTCAGCGATTTTTTTTTTCTTTTCAACAGAGCAATAGTTTATCAACATATTTAATTTTAGGCATGAAAAGCCGATCGGATGTAAACAATTATTCATTGAACACAAGGAAATCTAAATAATTAATATTTTTTTGTAGTTATAATTCTCTTTTTATTGTAAAGCTGAAGTCTTATTTTATACGTCTGTAGCTTTTAATTACTATTTTAGTAGTTCTGCATCATACTTTAGAACTTCAAATGAAGGAAATTATTATTATTCCAGATAAATTTCAATGACTTAATTACAAAATTTAGTTTTTTTCTTTAGCTTTTGAAATTTTAATTGAAAAATATTGTGATATCGTAATTATCTTTGTTTATATTTACATCATATCTTTGCTTATGTCTTATTTATTGTTACATTAGAAGAAAGGACTAATTTTTTTTTTAATCTCCGTTATAAATAATATAATCCTTTAAAAAATATACCGAGACTTTCAAACTAATTAAGTTACTAATAAATAACACTTTCTAAATTAATTTGTTTATTATTAGCTTCTTGGTAAATTCGTCTGGCCTTTTATTAAGATTAAATTATTTTATAATTAAGACGTCAAAAATTTTCAGGAATAATAATAATAATAATAATAATAATAACAATTTCCTTCATTTAAAGTTTTAAAAGATGATGCAGATCTGTTAAAATATTAACAAATAAAATAAGATTTCGGATTTATAATAATAAAAAAAATAATTATAAAAAAAAATATTATTCTTTAGATTTGTTGTGTTCAATGAATATTGTTTCCATTTGATCGGCGTCATCATGTCTAAAAATAATTTATTTGATAAACTGTTGCTTTGTTGAAAAGAAAAAAAATATTTAAAATGGATAACATATTTATAGAATAAAACTACATAATTTATTGATGATATTTAAGAAATAAAGGTAAAATTGGAATGAGAAGTTGATGTTTTAAACATAGGTATCAATGTTCAGAATTCGCCGACGACTCCGGAGACGGGTGGCTCCCTGTGTAAACATGATTTGGGAAACCACCTATTGAATACATGCCTAGTTGTTAATGTTTAAATTTGTTTTTAAACTTACCTTAAACAAAGAAAGTTATGACTCACATAATTTTATTATGATTCCTATTTCATTTTGTTTTGACTGAATTTAAATAGAAAGTATTTGTCTTTTCAGCATTTTTTTTTCTTTATTCATAAGGAGATTTAAACCAACTCGATTTGAATGTATTGCACCAAACTGACAAATAAAACACCGAAGTTACCGAATTTTATTTCCCCAATTTATGAAAATAACGAATGGATGCATTGGACTAGGGAACAGGCCTCCGGTTTAATTGGCATTTTCCGGAAGTATGAATGACCGTTTATATCACAATAGAAATTCAAGACGCAGTTGATTGGCGCGAATAGCTGGTGATTGCAATCCGTTCGGCTCTGGTCAACAGACGGATCTGTTTTAATTATTCACGGATGCAATCAATTTTTCTTTGTGTTTCGAATTGTGTTAATTTGTGTTAATTACGATTTTTCGCAAAACGAATATACCTTAATGGTCTTATTTGATTCGTTCTGTTTTGAAAATATTACTTAAACCGACTGTGATATGAATAAATTCATATTTGCTTAATTTTTTTCATCATTTCTCTCTATAATTTGAAAATTATTAGAACTAAATCGAAGCAAAACTGGATAACACACCACCCTCGTCGGTAATCCGTCCGATGAGGCTACAAACTAAAATAGCTTCCTCAATTTTCAACCTTCAGTTTTTGCTATCAATGCAGCCAATTTTCAGGAATGTAACCTAAAATTTGGACGGCAGCATTTACTCCATTTTCCGATCTCTTCATCATTAATCCTCTTCTCTTTCCTCCAAAATCTCTTATTAGAATTAATTTTCTTAGGAAAGATATCTTCTTTGATTTGAGTGAGTTCTGCCCATTGCAACTTCTGTAATCGATTAGACGTTGCCTATTCATGTTCAGTAAATTCTTATGTAGTTTTTTTATTATATCTAATTTCCAATAATCATTTTCATTTGCTGGCATACGCATTGCTCGAACTACTCCATTTGTATAATAATAATAATAATAATAATAATAATAAAAACACTTCACAAAAACACTTATGCACAACTCCAGAAGGCTGTGATACTCAACACAACACGCATAGTTAGGAAATTTATGGACACCAACCACACATCCCTAACCATTCCTGCACACGTCTTTACACTTGGCAATATGTGCATTTGTCCTTGACCCGCCATGTTGTGTTTGCTGGGGAAACCCAAGGTTTGAAACTTTTACATAATAATAATAATATAAGATGTTTCTATTCTTGGGTTTTCCCAGCTGAGACGATATGGTAGGTTAAGGAACAATGCACATTATGTCCTGTGTAAAAAAAGAAAAAACAATGTGCAAGGTGTGTGTGTGTGGGGGGGGGTTAGGGATGCATGGTCCATAAAATTCCTAACTATGCGTGTTGTGTTGAGTACCTCATCCTTCTGGAATTGTTTTTGTGAAATCCTATTGGGCTGATGCTGTGGTGGACTGCGAGGCGTATCAGACCAGTGGCAGACAGGACGATGGATACAACACGTACTCATACCTGCCTCCACTGATTATTATTATTATTGTTTACTATGTTAGTAGTCTAATGATGGTTCTCTAGAAAGCAAACTGAGAATTTACTTCCTATCATTTTTACAATATATAAAAGATAAAGGGGATTAATTTTTGATAAACGTAAATAAAACAAATTGTCCTACAATTCCAGTGATTATTATAACATTACATCGTAGAAAAATCTGGGCACTCATTTCACACCTTTCACCCAGTAGTAATTCTGATGAAACTTGAAATCTTCTCTTGAAACTTGAGATGTCTGAATATGGCCTACGATATATGTTTCGTCCTTCTTTTTTCGGCTTGCAATTGATAATTGTACAGTTTCCTTTGGTATCAAAGGGTAAAAGGAGTGCCCAATACTCAGATTTTACATCAATCTCTGAGCATTATACCATACACCTTACTCCAATCTTCGCGACTGTTATACTGTAGATCACGCCCTTAACTTCACCAGTCTATCATTACTTGAACTTTTTACTATTATTCAACAGTGGCAATCTCTAGAATAACTCTACTCGCCTCTAGAAAGTTTGCTTCATTCCAATATTAGGAAAGATACTCTTGTAGCCATCATTAATCTTTTTCTTGGTGGCATTTCTTTCTCTTCATGCAATCTTTACCTAGTGTATGAAAATTTCAGTAATTGTAATACTTTAAAACAGTATCAAACGCTATCTTCAATATTGCTTGTATCTAAATGTCGGACTAGAGATCGTGGCTTGAAATTTACATTAATTATAGTAATTTCCTGATGTAATTGATCGTTTGGATGCATTCTATGATACAACTGCGTAAGTGTTCAGCGATTCATATCAGATTGATTAAAACGAGAAATGGTTCATATAAATAACTTCTCGGCAAATTCGTAAGTATCTGCAGAGAATGTTAAGGAATCCTATATTAACATTATAGTTTAATCCTTAAGCATTAAGTATGGTTGAGTATTCTGATGGGAATAAATAACTTCCCGATTACTATAAAACTTCTTCTGATTTGCAGTAATTCAGAAACATTGTTTAAGTTATTCTGTATGCAAAGTTCTATTAATAACATACAGACATAAATAGAAACATATTTAGAACATATATAACATTTATGCTATATTTGATTAGTGTACACAAACTTTTTCACTTTGCCAATGTTAAAGCACACAAACACGTATTTAGTCTTTAGTCTCAATAGTCTTTCAGTCTCATTACAAATATTCGTGATGCTACTTAGATTTCATAACTTTTTATACAAATGGCTCCAATCGAGTGTCTTACAATGCAGCGTTACATTGAGAACTTCAGTAATGTGAAGTTTCGGTGTACACTGTTGAACTATTTGCCTTTTTTATGACTTTAAAATATGCCCTCAAAAGAAAAGTTATCGAAAATTCTCATCTATAGTGTTGGTGCAGGCACTGTGCAGTCACACCCTGAAGTTCATCCTGTTCTTCATCTATTTTAGGTTTATTACATCGTTTTAAACACAGCACTATCATTTTCTGCTGCATTCCAGGTCAAGTTGGAATTGTTGTCCGATTCTTTTGCCAAGTCGCTGCTGTGTGTCTGCCACTGCAACAGATCTCTATCGATTATTCCGACATTTATATAATTATTCGTTCTCGATTGAGAGCTGTCTTGTAAAACAGTAGGATCAGCTTCATCTAGTTTGCCCTGTTTTATCCTCTCATAAAAATAGAACTTGTAAAATAGATGTGAGGATGTTCTTCTGGCGCGTCTCCGAATAGGACACATTGGACTAAAACGCCAATATTTACTGCTTAAGGACAGGCCTCCATGTGTATAACGTTGCTTTACCATTCATCGTATTTTAATTGAATGTTTTATTTTTAATCAACGTCGTGGTAAATATTTTTATCCTGTTTTTAAATTCAACATTCCATTTCGTATACACTTGCTTTTAAATGACAATGATCTTTTATCAATTTCATTAAACTTAAGAGTCATTCATCTTATGGTCTTGCCACCGTTTTATAACTTTCAGATTTTTACTGGTAATTTGTGTTTTTATACATTTTTCTTATGCTAGTCTTGCTTTTACAATTACTATTCTTGATTTTTATCTACTGTTTCCATTTTTAACTTAGTTTTTAACTCTCTTCTTACCTTATTTTGGTGAAGCTTACTGTAGATGCTTTTTACACCATTAACATCAAATAACTAACAAATTTTAATTACGTTGAAATTAATTACAACTTGGTTATAACGTGAAATAGTGTCTTACTAATTACACTGCGGAAGAATTCTTTAACCTTTATTTGAATTGGCCTTAAAAACATCAGTGTACAAAAATGTAATCAGTATTAGTGATTAGAACTTTTAAAATGTTTGTTGTAGATTCTGTAGTTTATTAGTTAAAGTTAAAAAAAAAAAAAGAAAAGTTAAGCAATCCCATAAACAGGCCATGCAGGTCCATGGGAGCGCGGGAGGTAAGGCTCCCAGCGTTTCGATACCAACGGAACTAGATTGAGGTCGAGAGGTCAGCCTGACGCCCGCCCGCTTTAACTCCCGAGAAAGAAACTCGGTACCCATTCTACAAAGGGCTGGGTAGACCCTAGAACCCATTTGGAGGAGAAAGAAGCGTGGAAAAATTCCTGCCCTCCGCCGAGGTCGGGAACCGAACCCGCCAACCCGCAGCCAAGCGCCCTTACCCACCGGGCCCACAGTTTATTACTTATTCAAGTTATTGTTCCTTTAAAGTGGCCCATTAAATGTCCTATAAAGGCCAAAGCCTAATCAAACAGCTAGTATAACAATATATTAAACATGAATTTGAGTATTCATCAGAGTCCTAACTTGGTGCTGCCTCTTTCGTGCGAAGACAGACTACGGCATTGCCATCTACATTGTTTGTGTGCTGCTCTTTTACAAATTTACGACTACAATAACTGCTTGTTCTTTAGTTCCTTAGCAAGAAAACTGAGACAGTTTACGAACATCCTTTTGTTTAAAAGAAATTTACTAAACAATTTAAGTTAATAGTTTAGCAATTAGCCATTTTTGTTGTTGTTGTTGTTCTCTTCGTCGTTGAAGAAATTAAAAGCGAAGTTCTTTGAAAGACTTTCCTAATTAGTTTTTTTTGTCCTAAACTATTGATTACTGTTATTCAAGCGAATAAGACCTTACAACGCTGTCTCGGTTATATTTAAGTTTTAATTCGAGACTTTATCTTATTAGAATGTAAGATATTGTATAACATGAAAAAAAAAATGGAAATAGCTTCTCCTATCAATAAAGATGAGATGACAGTAATTGGAATAGAATAGATCCATTACAAAACGTAGGAATGTAGAAAAACAGAATTAGGAATAGAAATTGAAAATATTTTTTAATCCTTCGTTAAGTTGATAAAAATTTATGGAATTGTTAAAAAGCTTATGTAAAAAACACAATTGTCAATAATTGTACAAAATAAAGGTAGGCTTTTTCCAATATTGGGTACGAAATAGAGAAATGAAATATTCTCTTCCTGCCTAAGAACATTGGACAATCAAATATTCTTAACAATTTCGGGGCATTGTATACAAGCTGTCTGATCGTACCCAACCATCTCGGTTGTACCAAAAGCTACTGATGTGATCGAGATGGAGAGTCACGCTCATTTGTCTTATTACTGCGTAAATTGAGCAGCAACATGAACGATGTTATCAAAAGAAAAAAAATATCATTTTTGAAAATTATAGCAAAGTACGAAATCTATCACGCGATGTTATCAGTGTTTCAAAAATAAGGATCCCAAGAAAAACAAATTGCTGGACAGGATCATAATATGCGATGTAAATGGACAGATCATGAGACGACATCGGCTAGTCTCCACGGCACTTACCTAAACTGACTGAGGCAAAACATCAACAGAAAAATCAGCCATTGCCTGATGGATATTTGCCGAACTTGAGCTATAATAAAGAAGCATCGAGAACTGAAATCTCGTTTTTTTACGTATCTGATATGAGATTTTAAGTGTAGTATGTAGTCAGCGCACTTGATTGTGACCTATTACTATCTTTTCAATCATTTGAACAGTTCGTAGTCGCTTGTTGTGAATCCAACCTGAAACGAGATCATATTCACCTATTTCTTTACAAAAGATAAGATATTTCAAGATCTTTGGCAACATTTGATGCTAATGGAATGACTGCATTGAGTGTGCACAAACTTTCAAACTGTTTAAGATTTCAATTTTCCCATTAATTTATAATAACTTAATAACATAAAAAAAATTGAAAATGTACATAAAGAAACAAAGGTTCTCGCACCCTGAGCTACCATGTCGGGAATCTGAGACAGCTGTTTCAGCCTTATTAGGCTTCTTCAGTCAGATTTACCCTTGATGGTAGCTCAAAGTGCGAGACAAAGAAGAGGTAACCATTTCGGCTCCCCGGAATGGCCCCTCAAACAAATCAAGCACCAACAATAATTCACTGTGTACCACACAGCCTCAAATTCTTCGTCCCGGCAACCGCTGGGCACAAAAGAATTTAAGAAGGATAGAGAACCGAAAAAATGTACAATTAATATAAATAAAAAGCTTAACGTGCACCAAAAGGTTTCAGAATTTTTTTTTTCTGAAACCTTTTGGTGCACGTTAAGATTTTTATTTACCTAATAACGTACTTTAAAAATATTATTGCTGTGTAAATTATAGCCCGATTACTATTTTACCTGTCGTTTAGTACTTTTTTTTAAATTATCAATTCTAGTAGATTTAAAAAAAAATTAAAGTATCATGGTCTTATCTATGACATTTAGCAATTTATTGTGGAAGTTAATGTTTACTGTTAAGATGAAAAAAAATAACGGGCCTTTTTCTGATTAGTTTGAAACAGTTTCATCCTTATTTGTAAGTATATAACAGTTGTCCCAGATTCCTATTGTTAACTGCAGTTGCAATTGGAAAAATATTACTTTTTTCTACTACTGTACATTAAATTCCTTTATTCACTTAACATTTCCTTATTCAAATGAATTACTTTTAAGTGCTATTGTGTGTTATCTCCTCAAGTCCATCACTGGATGAATCGCATTTTGGCTACCCTTAGTACAAATCTTTTTTGATCGTTATTTAAAACAATGCCAGCATCAAATCCATTATTAAGGATTATTATATTAGAAGAAACTTTATGAATAACTAACTTATAGAAGATAAAAAAAAAGTATTGTGTCTGTGCTTTATTTTTTTATGAGAAAGTCAATATTTTGGAGAAACTAATAAACGTTGCAATGAAATATTCATTTTGTTCCTTTGATGTTCCCAAGATTTTAGTCCGGGAAAATATGTCCATAAATTTCATCCGGGTTTAATCCCACGAAGCGTGAATGAACATGCGCAATGGACGACATGAAAATGCAATCGGGGGAAATTGATAAACATCTTATGAATAATATTAACGTCTTTGGAGATCGATTGCAAGGCTTGGTGTCGATTAGAGAGAGAGACGAAGCGTTTACAGTGTTAAATGGAAAGACGCTGTAGATAGTTTAGCGTCTAATTAAGCTGCCATTCAGAGGACGATTGCAGTGCCCTTTGCTGCCATCCAAAAAGACATCTCTTGAGGGGGAGGGGAATACTCCTCTCTGGTGGAGGGGTGGTATGTGTGATCCATTGGTAATCCTGCCTTGGTCTAATCATGTCCCAACAGAGATAAAACCCAACGGAGAGAACTCTAATGGAGAAATAATTGTTCACACGATTTAAAAACACTTGGTAAAATCAGGGCAGCACGCAAACTTTATCATTCTCTTAAAGAGACGATTTGGAAATAGAAAAAAAAAGGATCTTCCCCTTCTACGAAGCCTCTCATCGTCGTCGTTCCAATTTGATGAAGTCTTTAGAGAATGAAACTGCATTTGGAACTGATTTGCAAAAGTAAGAAGTTCAGCATGAGATCGCTTTTATCTTTGTGCAATATTCAAAAGAATACTTTGCGGTGGGTTCAGGAAATACAGTATTTAAGTTCTGAATGTTTCTGGAGTCCTTTATCAGCTTATTCCAGATTCTTTTTTAATTTATTCATTCGGTTTTATTCGGTTTTTCCACCTAATTCTCACCAATTTAATTTTAAAACTGAAAAGAATAAATTTAGTTTGAATTTTGTACGGTAGTGAAAAAAAAAGCAAATAAAATAAAGAGAGACTAGACTTTTGCAAAAGAATTTAAAAAAAAAAAACAGAAAAAAAGACTGTCTGCATTAAAATGTTGAACTAAAAGATTAATTAGGAAGCAGATCCACTATTCAGACCCACTTTTAACTGATAATAAGTTCCTGCTTGAGAAAATAACAAATTATCATTAAGAAGCAGATTTTATTGACAGAAAGGCCTTACATTGGAACTGAAATGAATCAAACTCCGGCCAAACCTTTTAGATTCTATGTTTCTGGATTCTTTGGCATTATTCGTGATGAATGGTCAACGGTTATTGGGAATCGATCCGGAACAACCTTCTACTTTTGCGTCTGATAAACACTTTTCTTTCGTAAGATTAGATTCATTGATTTCGTCGGAAAGAATTATTAAGAATTCAGTTTTGAAGGAAGTTTTCTGGCTATTAATTGAAATCGTTATTTTAATTCAGAACTAGAAATTACTATCCACAGTAAAATTAAATCTTCATGAAATAGTTTTGTAAAGTTTCAAATTTTAATAGGATTATTCCCGTTGATTTCATTTTGAACGTGAAGCAGAGTAACATCACTCCAGACGCTACCAGTGAATTTAGAGATGTATTGTACAGAAAGCAAACAAAATTTTAATTTGACTAATACAAAGCATAACTCGATTCTCAAATAACTGATCGATGAAACATATGTTATTATCAAACTCTCCTAAGAACGTAATCTGAGTCATTTTTCATAATTGAGACGTGTAGCTAACTGACGAACTTTATAAAATATGTGTATACCTTAAAAAAATTGAAAACATTTATTTCCTACTTGTTGAGATATCCATTCCTCTGAAAGAATTTTCTAATGCCTAATTATGAAATATTTAAGTAAACATTTCCCCAAAACATTTACCTAAAGTGCAATTAGTTTAGTGATTTTTTTGTACAAGATCCTTTTTTGCAGTCAATAACGTAATTTTGAAATGTGATGAAAGAAGCTTTAAATCGATGGAATTGTAATTCTGATGATGAGACCTAGATGAAAGAAATGTCTGTCAAATAGATTCTTTAAATGGAGAGAAAATCGCCAACCGGACAATGAAATATGCTTTGTTGAATGATTTTTTTTAATGAATAACTATGAGAAACTTTCTCCTAAAACTATTATAGGGTTTAAAGTGAATGGATATTCAAAAATAGCTGAAATCTGAAAAAAATGACAATGCTGAATTTTGTAAGTGGTCTTGGCTATTAAAGGTAATCTACACATGATTGTATACAGTATTAATAACGATAAAGTAAAACTTGGAATTAATAATGAAGTTGTTTCGAAGTAATGCTTTGCATCGCTCTACATGATGGTCATTATGTCGAACTGTTGAAGTTTTAGCGTCCTCTAAATTCTTTTATAAAAATAATCAGCTGGTGCCAAACCGGATGAACAGATAAGATAGTATATTGAGATATGTTTTTCTTTGACCTGGAGTCGTCCTCAACTGTCTCTTTACCGTCAGTTGAACCTTTCAATTAGTTGGTTATGTTGTTAGTGGAGACTGAAAATTTAAGGGCAATCATGGGTTAGGGGATGATTTAGACATGCAGAGATTGAGCTCCACGGAACTTTTATTCCTGAGACACTTCTTTCGCATTTTTATCGAGTTTAAATTGATGGCTGTATACTACATCATTTTCAATGACTCAGTATCCGAACAACGTTTCGTTAGAGATTTACTGAAGCAAGATTAACGTGCATATGTCTAAGTAAAGAGCGTACCTAGCTGAGAGATAGATTTATAATTTTCAGTTGAAGCCTCAAGTTTTATTCTAAGACAGTACATATATTATCTAGGTTTTGAAAACGTTCGGTGAAACATAGCAACCCACAAGTTCAATAAATTATTTTGTTAATTGTACAAGAAAAAATTAAACATTAAAACTCATACAATTAAAGATTCAATTAAAATTTTTTTGGAATTTTCGTCCCGGTAATCCAAGACTGACTATTTTTAGTTTCCTAGCTATCGTCAATTGGATAGCTCCAGTACTCGGAGCTCAGTTGAATCAAAAGAAACTTAAACAAAGGACAAATAAACAAATCAATGCCTCTTCAGTTAAACATCAAAAATAAAAAAGAATGAACAAGGCACTAAATTAATCCCCGATAGCATAAAGCTTAGCTTATAAAGGATTAATTTGTAAAGCAAACATACACATAGTAGCAAAACTTTAACGTTCGTTAACATTATTTTACAATAAAAAATAAACATAAAAACGCACACAACACATTCACTGAGCTATTTTTGTAATTTTGGAGCTATGAGTATTGGGCGAATCCAATTGACAAAAGCTACGAAGCTAGAAACAGTCTGTCTTGAATTCCCGGTACGAAAATTCCAGAAAAGAGCTGTACTTGTGTGCGTTTTTATGTTTATTTGTTTTCTTGTAAAATAATGTTAATGCATGTTAAATTTTGCTTATTGTTTTGTTAATTGCCTACACTCCTAGGAAAATAAGGCTAATGAGTTCGTCCCTCAATTTTTGAACCTCTAGGAGGATATCTTGACAGTTTGTATGTACACTTAAGGACTACAGATGATGTCATCTTTAAAATTTGAACTTTTGTATCCAAGTGGATCGTTGTCGTGAAATTAGACTGAGAAGGTGACACAAATTCTTCTAGAAAAGCATTTGAGTTTTAACACTAGATTTCTATTGATATCTTAAACAATGGATGTTAATCCTTGTGCTAATCCATTAATTGGTTCATGGTTTGATATTAAAATTAAACGGCTTTACACAATTTAATAACATAATGTTGATTTAATAACTTTTTTAATCAGATAATAGAATTTGAAAGAGAACATAGGCTTTTCAATTCGTCTTCAAGTTGATTCGTTTTCAAGTATTAAAAAAAAAATAGTAATAACATTTGAAAGAAAGTAAGTCTTAAGTTCTTTTAGAATTTTTTTTATTTCAATATAAATTTCTGAAAAGAACAAAAAATAAGAGAGCCGCAGATAAATCAACTAACTTATGAAACGGCATTGGTAAAAGACCATTTTTTTGTTTCTTTTATCTTTTGATAATGTCTCTGTACAGAGGGTTGTTTACAATCTATGGTAACGATTTGCATGGCGCGTGACGACGCAACCAATCACAGTAGGTATGCAAATTTATGCAAACGTACAGGTGAGTACTTAAAGATTAGTGTGGAGGGGTGCGGGTTAGTTTGTTCCGAGAAATGCCGCCGAAAGTGTCACAGTTTTGGGAAGGATACGTTATAGCCCTTTCCGACGCGAAATTTAATTATTCCGCAATAATTACGGCATGTAGAAAAAGAGGTTTCACCATTTCGAAGAAAGGAGTTCATAATGTGTTGGCTGGTGTTGGTTTGGCCCGTACAGGACAGATTTCCAGGACTGAAAAGCAAGCAAATCCAAGGACACCTATAAGTCCCACAAAGACTGTCATTCAGAAAGTCAAGAAAATGGTGACGGGGAACAATCCAGCGACCCAAAGGACCATTGGTGCGAAGGTAGGAACATCTCTTCGTACCGTAAACAAGATTATCCATAAAGATTTGGAACTTCAAAAGAGACATAAAAGCAAGGTTCACAAGCTCTTACCAAAGCACATTTCAGAACGTAAGACAAATTGCAGAAAACTGTATGAACGACATCTCGCTGGGGATAAATGGAAGTATGTGGCCACATTAGACGAAGCATATGTTTATCTGTCCGACTGCAATAAACCAAGGGCGATTTTCTATCGCCCAGTGGGAGCCAAATCGTTTCCAAATTGGTACAGAGAATGTCGTGAAACTTTTTCGAAGGGATTCCTGATCGTTGCGAGTTATTCCTATCAAGGCAAGCTACAGAGACGGAGGATGGCTCAAAATGTAAAGGTGAGGTGTGTCAGTACTATCAGGATCACATACTCACACCAATTTTTACACAGGAACTACCTGCTCTTTACGGAAATAGCGTTTACAAGGTCCGTCTCCACCAAGACAAGGCCATACGTCCAAATCGACCCAGAATTTACTGATACGAATGGAACAGCAAACCGCAGATGCATCGCCCATGGATTTTTGCGCATTTGGATATTAAAACGAGCCTTGGAAAGACGACGTCCTCGTTCATTGGATGGACTCTGGAAATGTTGTCAGCAGGAGTGGCAACGTATAAGTCTTCCCGTTCTTCGCAGTAGTCTCCTGCAATGGAAACTGCGCTGCAGAGTGATAGCAGTATCTCATGGCCATCAAATAGAGCATGATCGTTGGTGGAGATAGGGAATTTCTGGGAAATAGACCCGAATCCAAATTGTTACAATAGATTGTAACAACAACCCTCTGTATTTCAATCTTGGATTAAGTGTTTCAAAATTTTTCCGGTAAAATTTGAAAAAAACAAACAAAAAAATCAACTTATCTTGGACCACTGTCGATATACGTTTCCATGATTGTAATTATTGAAATAGCAACCTTTTATGAGCTGAATACATATGTAACGAGGAAATAAGCATAAAAATGCACACATTTAAAGGATTCATTGAGCTATTTTTGGAAATTTTGGGTACCGGGAACTCAAGATAGACTGT
>JAFIDM010000001.1:111368897-111418057 GCA_023159025.1 Thereuonema tuberculata | reverse complement strand
CCTTTCTGACTTTAGATTATGGGGAGGAGTTGGGAACGGCCGTTTCGACCTGCAACGGACTCATCAGCCCAACCCCCATAATCTAAAGTCAGAAAGGCAATTTCTTCTTCTTTTGTTCAGGTGCTGTTTTTCTTTTCCTTTATTTATTTGGTATTTAAATAGTTTGATAAAAAAAAATATTAATGTATTTCTCTTAAATTTTTGAATCAAATTTATACGTAAATTTGTTTATAAATAAGGAATTTAGCATTTACAGTTTAATAACTTTTTGTTTTGTTGGTCTTTTAACGTAATGTTAACAAATTAATCACAAAAATTCAGAATAGGTTTTTTTTACAGAACTTTAAAATTTTAAAGATTAGAATCTTGATTAAATTAAAACTTTGGGTTTGTTTATCCCTTTCATTTTCCTTCAGAATTTATGGAATTTATTCGTTGCTTCATTTTCCAATATCGTTTTATCTTTTTAATGTTTTTATTTTGTTGAAATTCCATTTTGGTTGTGTTAGTTTTCCCTTTGTTCAATCGTAAATTGTGTGTTATCGCCCCCATTTTTCTTTCCTGGTGTTGACTAGTCTTCTTTGTCCTGTGTTGACCATGTCTTACAAGATTCCTTAGCGTTACCTCGTGGCGCTGCTAGCCATTACTTGGTGAATGATGCGTTCATCATTACAAGCACGTGATTAAACAAACAAGCCGCCCTAATCTCATGACAAGTCCCTCGAGCCCCAACGAAATTCCATTTCTATTACAGCGATTGGTGGTGCGACTGCAGAGGTCGCTTTGAAATCAGCTGCAGATGGTAGAAAAAAAGGTTTGTTATCATCAATAACGGATTCTGGTTGACAAAAAAAGAAACGCTTTTTTTAAAAGCTATGTATACTTCTTTTGCTTAAAATTAATTTTAAAAGGAAATTACATACCTTATTGTTGAATTACATTGAAGAAATGCAGAAAAAAATAATAATTCTGCTTAATTTACACTACACCTGTGAAAAAAGCATTTATTCTGTAAGCTGCTTGGTACGATAAGGAGCCAACAAACACATTAAAAAAAATCGTAAATTAGATAATTATTCTTAAGGATTCTATTTTTTCAGTTGTTTGGAATTTATTTAATCAAGACATGCTGCTTATCTTGGCAGTCTTAATATCCGGGACTGTATTTATAGAGGAAAAAAAAAGTTTCAGGATGTATTAAAAAGTTGGTATTTCCGGATCTAATATTCGAATTTCCTTTTCAATTTCATGCTTATATTTTTCAACGTTTTATTTCAATTTGCAAATGATTCCAGTTGTGCTCTCTTTTCTATTTCATTAACCTTTGGCTGCGTTTATCTAGTTTTGGAAATGGTCTGACGTGAACACGTCGTCATGGCGACCTCGGGGCCACCATTATCCCGCCAATTACAAGAGTCCGTTGGCGACTACATGGTGGAAGCCTATGTTCGTTCGACAATAAAATGGTTTCTGCCAGCGTATCTGACCGACCCGTGTGTTGACGACACCAGACAACCATTGTAAATTTCCATAATTGGTGTGAATGGTGCGACTCCCAGGATGCGTGAGCAACACAATTAGGTTTCTACCGTCGAGATTAAAGCGAAGTTAATTAAGGTAGAAGCAATCATTGGGACTCGAGCGAAACGAATTACTCCTTTTAGAAGGTTTGTGGCAAGCGCGGTTCAATCAATTTACTGCTATTTCTTAATGATTAAAAGAAGATATATCCAAGGCCTACCAGCCATGTTTTTGAAAGTAATAACATTATTATCATAGTGGCTCTTCAGACACATTGCACTTTCAACATACACTTAAGGCAATTGCTTCTTCAGGGTTAGTCGACCTAAATCTTGACTTTTTTTGAAAATGTAAGTAAGAGCCTCCCTCCAAGTAGAAATAATTATTAATGCCTTATTAATACATTTCTTGATAGTCTTTCATGAGAAAACGAGATTGTAATTTTGCATGGAAGAAATACTACACTTGTCGATTGTTAATATATTTGACTGTATTTTGTGACTTCAATAAATTTTTTGTTAGCACCTTTCATTTCTTTTTTTTTTCAAACGAAGAAATTGGTTGTATTTAATTAATTTATGGCTTGGCATTTTTGTTTTGATGGTTATCCAGATCACCGTAGAAACGTAATGTTATTTTAACTGAAATATTAGAAACACGCAAAATTAAACTGTAAAAAAATCCAGCTCATCTAATAAATCTCATCAATAACGCCTAAATTAATAAATCTATAAATTATTAAGACATCTAATTCGTTGAAAAATCTAGAAAACTATATAAACAGAAAAAAGAAGTAAGATGGAGTTAAAAAAATAAAATAGTAGATATTCCTTAACCAAAGTCATGCCTTGGAAACCAGGCCATTACAAAGATAATACTTTGGATATATGCATATTAGAGAGACAGAGAATTCTACAGCCTTTATCTAATTTACTAATATTATATAAAACCGTTTGATATAATGTTAATAAGATGTGAATATACGTATAAAGTGAACTATTTAACCATATTTACAACCATATAAACTGAAGTATCTTTGAAAAATACGGGACGCAGTAAATTTTGCATAACTTCTCTACTTCAGTGCGTTAAATTATATAAATGAAAATCTAAGAACAGGATATAAAAAAAAAATTAAAGTAAAATGTAACTAGTAATTTTAAATAAGCTAAAAAAATCAACTTAAAATGCTGAAATGCGCGAAATTATGAAAAGTAATCTATTAAATTTTAACTTTACTGTTATCAACGTCGCTCAACTTCAGAAACATTTAAGAAAAAGGATTGAAATAAGTAAGAAATAAAAAGATTCAAAATTTCTATTTTAATATATCTATTCAAAATAGAACATAAAATAAAACGAAAATGAATTCGAGCAAGTAAATAACCAATGAATGAAAATATATATATAAAACAAGAAGTTTGTTTGTTTGCTCGCTATACATGCCTAGGCCTTTTGACCTGAAAGTTTGCAGAATTACTCTTTAGGCTCCTGCGGAAAAACAGGCTACAATGAAACCTGAACATATCTCCCTCGTCCTCATTTGAACCCCTTGACACTTTTGTAATTTTCCAATATTGCTTATTAACTCAGTCCACACTTGAAGTAGCGGTAAACGCTGGTGTTTGGAGGTATGCTTACAGGGTTCAAATCTGCTTGGAGGATTTTTTTTTATATTTCATTTCTTTCTTTTTTCCTGATTTTTACTTTCCTTCTTGATTTATAATGAAATTTATTTTATTATTTAGAAATCAATAATACTCTTATCTTTTTTTTAAATTAAATGTTCTTAATTTAAGAACAACGAAAATCCGGATCTGGACTAAATGGTGAAAACAAGGTGGCTAACTTTCTTAAAGGTATACGTATCTCCGAAACCGCTTAAGTTGGAAACCCGAAATTTCACATGACTGATTTTTGTCAAAATCTAAAACACACGTATTGCAGGAATTTTCGATATTCCCATCGTAAGGGATGTAAACGCGAGCAAACGGGATTTTTCAGGTTACAAAATAAAAATATAACATTATATTTATGTTTGTGGTGAGTGTGTACGGTAGGCAAGCTGAGCACCGCGACCATTGGTTTATTGTGCTATCCACAAATAAGGACAGACGGAGAGAAAGACTGAGAAAGAATGGTGGGAGAAGTGCAGGCGAAATGGGAGAACCCCGAGAAGACCTGCCCAGCTCGGATCGTCCATAATCACGAAACCCGTGAGAACCTCGGTAATCAGAGGTGCGAGATCAATGTCTTAGCGACAACGCCACGTGATTATTATTTTTGTTACCAACTGGTGGAGGTTTGAAGTGATAGGGGTGTGGAGAAGGGCAGAAAGATGTGGGAAGTATTATATTCTACGTTCTCGATATTAATTTGATATCTAGGGCTTATCGAGTTGCAAAATAGGAATATAACATTAATTTGTAACTATCATGTGAACAACTGGAAAAGTATCAAAGTGATCACACAATTACAATTTCTTCGTCATCGACATCACGACAACTCTTTTTTGTAACCCGTCCGAAGCACGAGTATTTTTGCTAGTAAATTAAATAAATGTTTGAGACTTTTGGTGATCATCAGTTAGTACCATTTAATGAAACTTCAATGTGTTTGCGATTTCCTCGCAGCAGATTTAAAATGTTGCTGTTTAAGGAAATGATACAAATACTAACTATTCATTTAAAATATCAGTATTCAAAATGACGTTCTTTTTCAAGGAATTGAAAATGGATACCGGTTATATTCGAAATACCAAATATATGTGAAAAGAAAATCGGTACAAAAATGTTTCCAAAACATTTTAAGATTTGCTGCATTATGCATCTGCAGCAAAATTACGTAAATCTTCGCAACTGGTCGGTAGATGAAGAGATACCCATAAACCTATAGATCATTTGGAATTTGCTGATATTAAATAATTATTCAGTTTTTCAAATTGATGTAAAATTTACTTTTTGTATTGAAGTTTTTATTTACATTAATCAAGTAAAGTGGAATGGTGGTGAGTTTAGACTTAATAAAGTAACTAAGTCTAACTAACAATTACAAATGAAGTAAAAAAAAAAGTCAGATAAACATATGACCGAAAGTGCATGGTTGCTCAGTTATTCCAATCCAAAGAAACGAAGCCAGACTATAATGGAAACATGAACAGTATCTTTCCGAACGTTTATGACGTGGCGGTGTTTATAGTATTGTACAAACTTCATGCTACCAATAAAAATACTGTTCATGTCCATTGTTTCCATTGTAGTCTGGCTTCATTTCTTTGAATTGGAATAACTCAGCAACGATGCACTTCCGGTCATATGTTTATCTGACCTTTTTTACTTCATTTGGTATCTGGGAACCCGTCCCCGCAGTTTGTTCCCCAATTTTAGATTCATCCAATATAAGAATGCATTTTACAAGCGAGCGTATTTTTATTGTGTAATTATATATTAAATTGAAAGAGCAAAATTTTTAGTTACTTTTTAGAAAAAAAGTTGAGTGATCTAACTTTAGAATTTAAGAATATTAAAGTCTGGTTGCAAAATTTCAATTAAATTAATCATTATTTCATTATACAGTTGATGTTCAAAGAATCATTGAAATTGATGAATTAAAATTGAACCAAATACTTCTATTTAAGTTTGGTTAGCGCTATCCAGTTTGACAATATTTTGCAAAATACTTCTCTTTGAGCATTTTCGAATAATCAATGTCCCTGTTTCTACAATATGGCACTTTCTGTTTGCTTATATTTTTCGAGCCTAATGTTGTCAGCTACGAATGGGTTTGTGATTCCAAATATTATGTAAATACGTATTACAATGTAAATATTATTCGAATCTTGGGTTTTCGAACTGTTAGTCTCGCAACGCAATCTGTTGGACTTATTCCTCTGCTGTGACTGCTGCCGACTTGTTTATATACACAGTTTCGGATCCAGATACTTAAGGAATCATTCAATTCCGCTCCAGTCAGTATTTTGATTTTAAATTGTAGCATTTACTTTTATTCTGTTGCTTTTGTCGAACGATTGTTCCAATATTTGCTTGCTTTGAAATGCGTTGATTGAAAGTTTTAAGGCATTGATTCCTATCCAAAGGAGACACAATTGAAACAGATAGTTACTGTTTAAATGCAAATAATTTAAAGAATTAACTGAAAGAACTTAGTCTACTCAAGTAATTGGTAACAGATCCATTGGTTACTGTATTATATAAAAACATGTTTGACACAACCACAAGATTTATAATTGAAGCTTGTATTATAAATAGTTTCCATTGTTTCAATAAACACCAAGGGAGTGGAAATAAGTTCATTTTAATTAGAAAAATTAAAATACTATTGTAAAAATCATAAAATTTTCCAATAATTGTAAACATTTGTAAAAATACCATATCATAAAATCTTTCAATAATTGAAAACATTGTAACATAGCATATCATTAAATTTTCAATAAGCGTAAACATTGTAAACATAGCATATCTTTAAATTATTCAACATTTATATAAATCATGAAATTTTTCAATGATTGTGAACATTGTAAACATGGCCTATCTTTGTTGTTTAAATTATTCTATGTTTGTTTCGATTTTGTTTTGTAATTAAGACTGAAGAAGCAGAAAATGCAGCTTTCTGTGAAATATAGTTATGTTTGGAGAATTTGTGTTTCCTGTGTTGGTCTACTTTTAATTACCAGGTAAAAAGTTGCTCACTTTTGTTTTGTTTTTTTGTTTTTTTGATTTTGTTAATCTTTTGATTTTTGAACTTTATTTCTGTTTATTATAAATAATATTTATCAAATACAGTTTCCGCTTTACTTCAGTTGCTTGAAATCAGATTCATTTTTACCATATCAAAGCATCCACTCAAAGTATAATTACTGGTTACTTAACGAATTAATATTCATTTTTAGATAACATTTTTAACAAAAAGATTCAAATATTGAAGTCTTGTTCTTCTTGGAATTTGGCATATACATTGAAGATCCATCCACTGTTCAAACGTACCAAAAATTATTAAGGTTATTATTACCTCATATAATAACACCTAATTACAAAAGGTATTATTCTCCTCCAAACGAGAGTTGGCCGCCCTGTTTTTGTGAGATCTGCGCATGTATGATCGATTAGTCTGGTCAGGCACTTCCGTCTGATTTTACGACAGGACGCCGCCATTACGGTAATCGCTTGTTACTTTGCAAAAGAGCATTGTATTTATAAATAATATATATTTATTTATTTATATAAATACTTATTGTTAGCAACTGGTATTGAAATAACGCTAAATAGTCGAGAGAAGTTTTAATTTGGCGTTATCAACATATCTTTCTCAGTGAAAACAAACGGCGGCGTCCATTGTGACAGGAAAACATAATTGATCAGCTACCGGAAGGGCTGCGCAGTTCAAACTTCCGCCGGCCAACTTTCATTTGGAGGACAATACATGGCTATGTACACTTCTACAGACTGACTGATTTGATATTGAATCGCTTAAAGTAGGTTTAAAAAAAGTACTATGCTATTTCTGACAGATTTTCAAAACTCGAATTATAGCTATTCGTTAAAACTTTGATTTCAACTGAAATTGAAACAGTGATTTCAACTTGCATGATTCAAGCTGCCTCTTCTCAGACTACTGATTCCATTTGCGATTTCGAGTTTTCCAATGGAAACATAGTTTCAGCCCGTAGTCGTTTGGTTTAGTGATGTTATGGAAATATCAGTAAATCAAATAGATAAGTCGAAATTATCGTTTCAAAAACAGCACTATGAAAGAAAATTCTAAAATTCTTAATAACGTATTGTCAGACATTTATCATGATATCGATATTTCTTTAAAAAAACCTAGATTACTTGTTGAATTTTATTTGGCGATATTATTTAAATTAAAAACAGTATAGTTTAATGACTTCTAAAACTGGATCAATAAATTATATTTTTAATAATTTAAAGATGTAAAGCTAAACTTAAAAATATGCAGATAATATTCGTATTTAGATGTATTACAAGTTAAATATATTTAATATAAGATTTGGGAATAGATAATATCGAAGTATTTCAAATTCGAAGGATTTTTTTAATTGGATTTTTTTTTCTTGTAAAATAAAGATGCAATGTTTTACTATTAAGAATGTCTTTTCTCTTATTTTTTCTATTCTTAAGACTAGTAATCTTTCTTTATCAATTGTTGATGAAGTGTAATAGAAGAATGCTACTTACTTATTTCTGCAATTGCTTCGTTTTATTAACAAAGTAGTTTCGTGCATGAAATGCTCATTCTTTTTGTGAATACCAAAAGAGAAGTAGATTGATGTCAGAACAGAACAGAAAAAGATCTAGAAGAATACAAACTGCATGGTAATACTTTAGGTTTTCGTGTCTGCTTAAAAGAAAACATTTACGATCAGCAGAAGACAAAAAAAAGAATCCACTTGTTGTACATGAAGCTAATAGTCTGGGTTTTTTTTTCTTTTTCTTCTCCTTCTTGAGATGCTTCGTGTATCTTCAAGATGGATTTTCCGTGCTCTTATCTTGGGAGAAATGAGATTTTCTTCGGTTCCTATGACAACCAGAAAATCTCTAAGACGACCGGGATGCTGTCACGATAGGTTTCCATCAATTATATCTTCAGTGTTTTTGCCTGTAGAGAACATCTTCACAATTTGATTCAATAACTTGTTCTTGGTAACAGCTGCATTCTATCTGCTCTGAATATTTTTTATTATCAAGGTATTGAAGTAATAATGTATAAATGGAGTAGTCGAAGTTAAAGAGAGCGTTTTCAATACAGGTACTCCTCACTTTACGACCGAATTCCGTTCCGACGACCATGTCGTTAAGCGAATTGGTCGATAAGCGAGGAGCTTGCGCCGGGAATGTAGGATCGTTGTAAAATTCTAAAACTTAATGAAAATTATGCAACAAACTTCAAATTTATTCATAAAAAGACATGTATATGTACATATTATCATTTGTTTACTTGGTTATCTGGAGATGTAGAGGGTCCAGGTAAGGGACATGACGACAATGAAATAGAAGTTGTACCTTCAAGGGCGGAGGTCGTAAGTGCGAGTGGTCGTTAAGCAGATATATCGTAAAGTGAGGAGTACCTGTTATGTAATTTAACTTGATCAACTAATTTTCGTTTCCTAATTCAGTTTATTCTAGCTGCTATCAAAATGATTTCAGATTCATATTCTGGCAAGTTCTCCATTAACAAATTTATGGGATAAGATCTAGTGTAAATATCTAGTTAAATATCAAAAATCTAGTTCGTTTGAAATCATCGTGGGACATTTTGGCATTTTCCCTGCTTGTGGTTTTGGATTAGATATAACTCTTTGAAATTGGGATTTTAAGAAATGAAACTCTTCTAATATATTTTGAAAATCTTAATTTTAAAGATATTATATTTTATATATGTAATTTCTATATTCTGGGGAAAAATGTGATGTAATTATAGATGTAATAAAGTTTCTTTGATAATTGTGATAAATGTTTTCGCTTGAAGCTGAAGTGTCAGCTCATCTGATAAAGTGCTGTTGTGAATAAATAATTCAGTGAGTACAATAAAATGCTTCCAATATAAATTCTTTATTGAATTCAAAGCTGGAAGAGATGCTTCTAAGATCATTATTCACCTTCTATTATCAAACACTATCCATAAATCGTTTTGAAGAGTTGTTTTACCATGTTTTCGAAATGATTCAAGATATCTTACTAGCAATTGAAAATCAAATAATAGAAGCTCTCAGATTTTCAATAGTTTATCTTTGTATAAAATTAAAAAACTATTAGTAATTCCACTTTCCAGACATTGTTCCACTTTCCGAAATTGCCTAGAATCCATCACAATTAGTTTTATTAATTATTATTTTGTTGTTGTTATTATTATTATGTATTTATGAAAGAGGATTTCTTCCATTCTTAGATTATGTTAGTAATCATGAAAACTATCTAAGGTTCCGCAATTTTTTTTAGCATTCCACATACAGTTCTTTTATTACCTTTTTTATTCAGAAATATTGGATGATTGTAATTTTTTAAAGTTTTAAATAGTTATAGGATAATGAAAAACAAAATTAAAGTGTACATTAAAATAAAAAAAAAACTTCGCCAATCGACAGTAAATATGCTTTCGCACACTGAGCCATCATCAACGCGATTCCTGGACAGCTGTTTCATTCCTATTAGGAATCATCAGTAGGATTTACCCTTGGTTATAGGCTGAGACTGCGCGAAAGGTTATGATTATTGTGGGTGTGTGAAAGCATGTTTACTGTCCACTGGCGAAATTGGTTTTAATGTATGATTTATGAACGTCAATTTTGTTTTCATTGCATTATGCTTTCGTTTTTGGTTTTTATTCTTTAGTTAAATTCCTTACTTTCTTTATGTCAAAGAACAAGGGTTTAACACAGTGAGGTTCACAGGATTAATTTTATTTTGCAGTTTTTTGATATTTGGATAGCATCGCATAGAGCGAAAATGGTATCCCCAAGCCTTCGCAGTCTATTATAAAGAGGTTTATTATAAAGAGGTAAGTCCACTTGTCCTATTTGTTCTATATGACGTGTCTTCTAAATTGCCATTTACCTTCGCTAACTTGTCTTTATTCCTATGCAATTTATTTGCCTCGATAATGATGGCTTCGAAGCATTTGAAACTATTGATTAACTTTTATTTTTAAATTTTAAATCTTTTATTATTTTTATTATGAAATTTTAATTTATCAATTTTGAACAAGAAACTTCGTTCTTGTGACGGAGATATAAATGCAAATCAATACGTCTGTACAGATTTGTCAGGTAAAAAAAAAAAAAAAAAAAAAATCATTAGTGAAAGCAGAAGTAAAGGCCTAACAGTAATGCCTCAAGACAAGGCTCTCTAAATTAAGTTATTCTGTCGTGTCTCAATTCATTCCGACATGTTTTGGGGAGAAAAAGAAATCAGTGTCTTTCTCCAGATTTGAAAACGAAAGATTTGGAACTCCAATACATGATTAGGAAGAAATGATCGAATCTAGCTAGATACTGTTTCGTCACTCAATCCTGGAATTAAGATTTCGTATTTGGTTTCTTCTTTCATGAACTAACACTTAATTCGGTATTTCTGTCACCGAAAGACAGTGTAAATAAAATAAGGATTTATTTTATTTAAAGAATGTGGAAGTTGCACGATACAGTATTCACAAGCACATAGTTACATTTACATAGTCATCATTTGTTTTTACTATTATTCATTTCGCAATCCTAAAAAAAGCCTTCAAATATTTTTCTCTTAATTTTTTCTAATTTAAAAATTAGCATTATTTTGCAAACTACAATTATTATTGAACTTACAAAATAAGTTATTGTTCTTTGCATTTTTGAACCTTCATGCTGTAACATTGGAAGAACCATCGAAATGGTTCTTCCAATGTTACAATATGTATATATATATATATATATATATATAAAATATCTTTAATATATATCTTTAATATCTAGTTCATTGTTTTAAATGTACAAAATTATTGTGGTGTTTTTGTTTGTTAAATTTTATATTAGCAGTAATAATTTCAATTCTTTACTTATTAGATTCCAATTCTTTTAACCTTTTAAATCCCTGATTTTAAATACTCCAAATTTTTTCCATCATTGATTTTTACATGCGTTTCATCGAGTAGAAAATAGCATCGTATCTTTACATTTTTGTTTTATAGTTAAACATTCTGACTTGACTAAGTCTTGCCTCTGTTGCTCTTGCGCCTGTAAACACAAACAACAAACAATTAACTTTCCCTGTCAACTTCTTTGCTGTGTTTTGGAAGGATAATGTCTTTATTTTAACAAGGTTCGTGTTTGAAACTGTTTCATTAAAGATATTAAAGTATTGTAAACAAAACAGTATATTAGACTTGTCAGAAGCACAAATAAACTTCTGTCCTTATTATTAAAACAAGTTTGAATATATTTAGGCCTTTACTTTAATATTTAATAATAAAACCTGATCATTACATTTAACGCTGTTTTAATTATTTTTATATAAGTTTTTTATTATTATTAAAACTGTACATAACGACATGTAACAAATTAAAATATTTGGTTAGTGATAATTTAAAGCTTGAAGGTTAAAGCTAAAGGTTAAAGGTTTTGTAGGGTCGCAGACATTGAAAATGTTGAAAAATGGGAGGTAAATACAACTAAAAGTATTTGAGGAATATGTCTTTTTACTCATTAGATGCCGTGTATGGACGGGCATATTTTTGTTTAGAAGATGGTGATCTATTTACATTTCAGTTTCTGCAAAGCATATAAATTATCAAATTCATTGAAAATCTCATCTGTTGTAGTTTTTCGAGTGAGTTACCACCGAATTACGTTTTTACACAAGATTGATATGAAATCACAGTTTCATCATTTGCCTGTTTCAGTTTTCAAGAATTATATCTCTATCCACAGTCCAAAGAAAATTATATACAAAGAATTTATTTGACAATGTATTTATTTCCAAACTGATATAGTGAAGAGATTTAACAACTTTATATTGGTATTATTCTGTTATTTGTAATTACAATAAAGGAAATTTTTACTGTACATTTTCCTAAAATTTTTAGCCTTTAAACACGGCCTTAAACAAAAACTTGATGGTTCATTTTTATATACTTTTTTTAAATCTTCAGTTTATGAAAACAAGGGTAAAGATTTGATTTGAAGTGTTTTGTTTTCATTGGATAAAAACTAGTTACGCCCTAAGTTTCATGGAACTTCATTTAATCATGGTGATAGTGAGAAATTAACTTTTCTGTTTTAACAGCTAAATTAATGCTTTTAAAAAGCGATATTTTAGAAAGAGGAGGGAAGACCCATTAATTTTCACCTTATCTCGCTGAAAATTGGAATTAGTCGATGAACTTGCTAATTAGTGATCTTGTTACGTACAAAGATGTATCAGGAAAATCAAATTGTTTCATCTAATCCACTCGGAGTCAAATTTATGGCGTGTGTATTATTGGACATGCAAATAATTAAACAAATGTAATAGGCCTGTACCCTTTCACAAAGTAAATGAAAAGTAATTTTCATTTTGTAAATTAGAATGAATGAATTGACAGTATATTAATCATATGACTACAACGGCACTTGTACTTCAATTGTTAAAACTAGATTCTATCAATTAGAAGATAAATAGAATTTTAGATGTACTTCTATTTGATTTAAATAGAGTCCGTAAGGATATACAGTAAACTCCCGATTATCCGCGGACCTCTCCAGTTTCCATTTTTTTTTTTTTACTGTACTATAAATTATGGAATTAAAAAATAATTTTAAATCTAGAATAAGGTAAACAATAAAAGAGGCTAACAAAGTAAGTGAAGACAATTATAGACAAACAATTTAAAGAACGACCTTGTGGGCGGAGCTTAGGCCGGCAGATTATACTAAATTACGGGAGAGCCTTCCCTTTCTACATACACGTCAGATAGCTGACTTGTCAAATAAGCCAACAACTTGAATTTTTTTTTTTTTTATTATTTTGTAAATTTGTTTTACATTCTTTCATTTACGTACACTAATTCGAAAGTTGTTATTTGAAACAAAACTTCGACATCTGACGCTTGAGGTATTAGTTGTAGTTGTACATGGAGAGGGTATCCCCTAAACTAGCGCATGCGCACTAAAAGGTCATTCCTTAATTTCTTTACTTTAATTTTTAATGTAAATAAAACATATTGAAAGTATTTTTTTGTTGATTTTCTTCCTTTTTGGTCCTATTTCGGATTATCCGCTGAATTCGCTCATCCGCGTTTGCCGTGCCACCCAATTCCGATGATAATCTGGAGTTTACTGTATTTATAATTGATCGTACGAATGAATTTATCTATGGTATTTTATTATATTGCTACTAACGGCTTTAATATGCAATTAAGTCTTACATAATGAGATGTCTAAAAGCTATCTGTCTACGTAATTGCATTAATTGTGAAAGAAGACAGGACTGCAGAATTACAGGCGGAAGCACCATTCATTAAAACTTGTAACTGTCAGTTTAAAATTTCTGTATTAGATGAATTCTGCAACTTCTCGCTGGAGATAATCCATTGCACAGTTATAGGGATAATTTAGGAAAGAAGAAGGACGATTTAGATAAGCATATTCTAATTTGATGTATCTTTTGTTGCAGAGAGATTTAATCGCGTAAATGTAACATAATGCTCCATCCAATTACCTGCCAAATTGATAAGGTGCGAACCTTGCTTTTGTTGTATGTTTACATTGACTGATCTTTATGACAATGTATTGATTACACCATTTGCCAAATTACATGTTGCCAACAATGTAGCAATTTGTACCGGATGAGAAATAATGCAGAAAGGATCCATAAATTACGATTCATTTCATAAATTACAACCAAAAACGGTGCGAGTTGAAACCAACTGAAAGAAACCACGAATTCACGACGGAACAACTGAAGATAAAAAAAAATCGAACCTCGAGATCTAAAACCATTTACTAAAAAAAAAAAATGAGTTCCTGAAAATCTCCTTCATTTCTATAAATAGGTTTTAATACTTTAAAAAATAAGTTTGACCTAAAAATTAGCTTTTATCATCTTTTTCCTTTTTTTCTATATTTACATTTTACTATTTTTAATAACGGTAAATCATTATTTATAATAATTTCTTTTTTTTTAAATAGTGAAATTCAATTTTACTTGTAACGTTGTTTTAATTTATAAAATTATTTATCAGAAATATATTTATAACTGCATAAATATGAATTTTATTTAACGTTTGATTATTTACGTTATAATCAATTCTAATTTTGATTCACCGGATGTAGCTCAAGAGTCAGAATGTTACAACCTACTTTGATGATCTATTATTAAACTATGAATATTAATAAATTGGCTGCCGCCGAAAAAACACCTCCTGTTTGAAGGATCAGTTTTTAGTTGCTATGATTGGTTCTGAGAAATTTGAAGGTATAAAAAGAAGACATGAAATGTAAATGTCTTAATAATTTTCTCTGCTTTAATTTTGTTTAAAGATTAGTTACTGGTTTACCAAAGCAGTGATTCTTAAAGTTAGTGTCGCGAGGTTTAGAAGAAGAAAAAAAATGATCCTGTTAATTTGAAATTTTATCTAGTTTAGTTTAGTAAGTTTGTATTCTTTACGAAGTTACATCTAAGAAATGAATTTATATTTGATGAACTTGTATGGAGTAAGAGATAATTATGAAGAAGAAAGGATAGAATTTAATATTAAAAAAAAAGTTGAAAAATTAGGAATGTTCCAAAGTTCCTTTAAAAACCAAACTAGCATAATACAAGTTGGTCTGTTTTGAAGAGTGAGAAACGGTTGAACTATGAGGTTGAAATATCGTATATTTAACCTGTGTTATCCTATACTTTATATATTATCATAGTTTTTTTTTTTTTATGAAAGATGTTTTTACTGTTTACAAATTTGAGAAGAAAACTTCATCTAATTTTCATTTTCCGTTTAAGGAAAAACAAAAGGGTAAATCGTTTTTGAATAAAATACACGTTAAACATCGTTAATTATAACAAAAATTATTGTTATCATTTTACAATAATAAGTTTAAAAATAATATATTTTTCCTACATCTTATTTTAAGTATTCGTTAATGTAATGTAATGTAATAACCTTTCGTTGAAAGAAATAAAATGAGCATAGACATGAAATGGATTATTATCTTATTATCTTTTGATTCTATTCCAATCTTTTTTTTCTATTAAGTTTACTATTTTCATGCCCTTAATCAACAGCCCAAACAGATAGTTAACTTTTAATAATACAACAGTCTTTTACCAGATTAGAGCAACACTATTCACATTTCTATTAGCATTTTAACGCAGTTCAAAATTTGAAACCGTAATTAACATTGTGAGCAAGGTTCTTGAGAGTGAAAGTTGACCTCTCCTTCAAGTAATTGAACTTACGAAGAACACAATAATGCTTTGGAGGAATTTCAGTCTAATGAATTCAGAATGCTTTCAATTGTTTCACTGTTCACTGAAGATATAGAAACAGCCAAGATTTCCGGGAATTATCTCGTTACAGCCTAAACAAAAGAAACCATTCAGAACTCATTAGAGAAATCTAGAATTAAACTCTTCCTGCGAATGTCTAATGAAGTAATTCAGTCTCGGAATTGAAAGTTTTGCAATTAATAATTGGGCAAACAATCCAATTCCTTTACTTCATTTAAAGAAAAATAGGTAATAAAGTTGACTTGTAAACAACTATATAAAAACTGCTAAGTTATAGTGAAATACAGGACGTAACAGATAGTAATATCAGGAAGAACTGAAAAAAACTGAAGATATGATAAAGGATCAATTTAGTTAATTAATTTTAATTAATGAGTTCTGAACACTGCACTTAGTAAATTGAAGATTGTATATAAAGTTGTGATATAATTATTATTTATTATTATTGTAGTTCTAATTTCTCCTTTGGGTAATATCTACTTACTGAACCTTGACTATACATCGTTCTCAATTGAATATAACAAGAAATCGCAGACCTTTCTTCCTTTGACAGAAGATAAATTTTAATGAATAAGGGGCATTGAAAAAGAAACGAGCCGGAGGCTCGTACAGAAACCAGTACCTGTATGTCAGGAGTATTGGCCCTGGCGGTTGAGGCACTTGTCCCACTGCGACACAAGGCGGTGAATGACTGCCTTGTAAAATTCCTGGGGTTGCATTGTGAACCAGTTCCGCCGTACTGCTTGAGGTCGTCGTCCGAGGCGAATCGTTTGCTCCCTCAGAGCATTTTTAAGGGGACCAAAAATGGCGTAATCGCACGGAGAGAGGTCTGGACTGTATGGAGGGTGATCAAGAACCGCCCACTTGAATTTCTGCTAGAATGCCGTGATTGTGTTGGCCGTATGGGGCTTTGGATTGTCGTGGAGCAGAATGCCCCCACGGGTGAGCTTGCCTGGTCGTTTCATCTGTAATGCGGTGAAGTGCTTGTGCTGTGCGGTGAAGACCGTTTGGACGATTGACGCATTCTTCTATTAGCTTTTAGTCACATGAATTGCACCCGTGATCCTCTAGCAGCGGGCTGTGAACTTCCGCGCTCGATCGTGTCGGAACCAATCTTGGTTACACATGCAACGATACTACCCTTCTGTAACCGGTTTGTCCATTCCACACTCCGACTCGTTTCTTTTTGAACGCCCCTCATAAGTAAACGAATATTGAATAAATGTATTTCAGTTACCGATTGAAAACTATCTTTATCTTTTGAATAAGGTCCTGATGTTTCGTTACATGTACTTTTTTTTTTTCTCCTAACTTCATGCCCATTTTTAAGTGGATTTAAGTAGTGCAGTTTTTATTATTAAAAAAAATGTTTTGATGATTGCAGTTATTTTGGTAAATAAACCATATTTAAAAGAATAAATAATAACATTTTTAACATATTTAGTGATGGTTTAATTATAAAATATTAGGGAATGGTCTGCTTGGTCCCGAAGGGAAAGAATGCTTGCCTTTTTACAATAGTAAAAATTTGGTATTTCTCGGGAATATTTAGATCGTATTTTAAATTTAAGCCTCCTAAGTACCTGCGTAAATCCTAATACTTTCAGGAAAAAGTCTGCAGATATAATTTTCTTTGTTCATCTCTAAGAAAGCAGTTTCTCGTTTTTTTGTTTAACTTTACATGAAATCTATTCGAATTTCTGTTTTTAAAATCAAAAAATTAAAAAAAAAAGACAAACTAGATTTAAATAACTTAATCATGATAAAAATTACCTTTTTTTATACAAGTAACGATTTTTACAAAAAAAATGAAATTTTCAACCATATTTAAAAAAAACCGTACAATTAATGTTTTTTCTCAATGTTTGAATCCATGAGGGAAGGGTTTACAGAAAACATTAAATTAGCAAAAAACTTTGCAATCGAGTTCATCCATCCACCAAAAAATTGCTAATACTTGTGGGTTTGTTCTTCCACGTTTGCAAGCGACAGAAAAAAAAGTAGGAAAGATAAAATTTGTACAAAACATGATTATGCCGAGTCACAGAAGACTAATCTGCAATTCTATTACATTTTCTTCTCAAAAAGAACTAACTTAATTGAATTAATGCCGCAGCCTTTTGTTTGTTCACCTGATTTTCTAATCCAACGTTAAAGTTACCTATTTTTTATTCTTTTTATCCTTCGCTTGTAATTCTGTTCGATCGACAGTTTCTTATTCACTTCGTTATTCTGTTCTTCTGTTTAGTGATTTAAGGTAGCAATAGGAGAGACACGAAGATAAACAGGCTTCCAATCTGTTTCTTTATTTTCGTGTTAAATGTTGGCAATTACTGGCAGTTTGTCTCTCTTCTGATTCTTAGCAAACTAATTCTGAGATTTCATTATTCTGCAGTTCGTACTGCTAAAAATGTGGTTTTTTTTTGAAAATTTGAAATCCTAGAACGTAATTTCCTGTTAATTGTAGCTTTTGTTTTAAGCTGAAATATTTCAAAATATCCCAAAATTATAATAAAATTCGTCAATGAATATTTTTCCTATAATTTCTACCTTTCTTCATTCTTCCCCCCCCCCCTATCTTAAGCTTTGCATTATAAAACAACAAAGAAAGACTTTGGCAGCTTTAAATTAACGTTTACAAATATTATAGAATATCACAATCCATACTAACAAGTAGATTCTTGTGGGGCATAATTAAAGACTTAGCAATTTTTGTTTGTGATTTTGGTTTACAAGATTTTTAACAATACATCAAAGCATTTATTTTTACAATCTTATTTTTGTTTTTGTTTTTTAAAGGAACTGTTGCCCTTCGTGATAATTTATTTTTTACTTCTATCGCCAATCTTACACAGATTATTTATCTTCCTTTCTTTCTATAAAGACATTTTGTTTTAATGAATAAGGTTTCGTTTTTTTGGTTTTTTTTTTTGGGCGGGAGGGGGTCGACATTTCAAAATCTAAAGTTTTTATATCATTTTAGGGGATAGTGCATTGCTTCTATGTAATGTTATGATATCTCAGATTTTTCTATAAAGCATTTTTCTAGGAAGTTTTTATGTTCCCAATGCGAATTGTTATCTAGTAGTTTCTCTTATGTAGTGAAACTTGCAAGAAGACTTTTCGTAAATTATCTCTGCTGGGATAATAATAAATAATAATTCTGAAAAACGACACCTAATCGTAAACTTTGCTTACTAATTAATTTTACTTAAAATAATAATTATTTAACTCAAAACACCAGCTGCAAGACAGCCTCTTATTTATTTAGCGATTTTGCATTGCAAGGAAAGGTATTTTTCAGTGATACCTAGAAGTCATTAAGTGCGGACTGCATTTTTAGTTTCAAATTTTACGATTAGGGTAGCATTTATGGGTGAAATAAATAATCGCTATAAATCAACACTGCAATTACATTATAAACATTAATTAGCTGTTTCAGTTTCAAATGCAAAAACATGAAGATTTCATTCTTGTATTTAATATCAATTTAACAACATACTCATATTGCTTATTTTTTTTTTCCTTCTTCATTTAATGTTGTAGTTCGAAGTATTTTTCATTTACGTCGAGAATTTTCTCAAGCCTCAGTTTTTTTTAATTTACGTTAGTTTTTATCATTTAATTATTGACAATATACAGTAACAATAAATTTAAAATCTCACAAATTTATGGAAACAACATAGGATTTTTTTGTGTTTTCTATTCGAATTCTGTTTTCTTTGCTTTATGTTCTTATCCTGTCATTATAATATAATATTCTGTTAGCTTTTAACGCAACTAGTTGGTTTTAATGCTAATACAAAGGAACGACTACTACAATGTTTATGACGATCTCTTATATTAATGAGTAGGTTCTAATGCTGCAAAATCCTCGAATTTATAAAAGTAGGAAAATGTTTCGTTATAATGCTTTCCGGATGCTACCTTGTACTTAATGATAACACTTTGGTCGTGGACTCGTTTATTTACTGAGGATTAACAATCACTTAAAAGGAAGTTTGCGTTCATAATTCTTCATAAAACTATCTATGAATAATTAGATCTTTTAAATAAAAAAAAAATTAATAAAAAAATTAGTAAATGAATGTAAAATAATGACAAAAAATTCAGATTCTCTGAATTACTTTTAAAACTTTTGATGTTTCTTATTGAAAGATTTTTGGCCGATTAAAAATCCATTACTAATTTTCTTAGATTTATACTGACTCTAAATATAATATTGAATTTGTTACGAAATTAAGGTTAAAGGTTGAAATATTGGTGCATTGGTGTTATAAGTCCCAACGATTCGCAACGATCGTAATGACGTTCGATCTAGTGGTCAGTCCAACGCCCTCCCTATTCAATGATGAGAAGGAAATTCAGTCCATACTTTGCATAACTCTGGGAGAATCCTAGAAATGCAAATGAAGGAAAAAAAAAAGGAAAAATTTCCAACTTCCGCCGGATGTTAAACACGCTCCTTTAACCTACAGCCCTGTGCCTATACCACTGGACTACTGACGCTTGAATTGACGACTTTAATTAAAAATTGTTTATAAGAAATGTATCATAGACAGGAAGTTTTATTTAGTGATACTTCATGTGCCTTTCCTTTCTTTTGACTGTTATTCTTCCTTCGGTATATGTTTAGAAACTGAAAGTGTCGGTCAGCGAAAACAAACAAAAAAAAGCTAAGAATATTAAAATAGTTTGGTCCGTGTTTCACCAAAAATCAATGGATCTGCCGTATTAAATCACATCAAAATAAAGAAGGATTTTTAACCTAGATAAAAATAAATCCTAAGATGCATAGTCTTTGGCCGTTGATATTCATCTTTCATACATAAAAAAATTAGTGCTGATGTATACGTTTTGGAAAGTTATTGCTGATTGTGAGCGCTAATGTCTCTTTTAGATATTATTTTTATAATAGTTTTAAATAAAATTATTTTCTTAGATTCTTTAAATTTGATATAAATAAAATTGCCAGTGTTTAATCAGAAAAAGGAAATTGTGCAAGACATATGTTATTAAATATTTTGAACATCCTAAGGACCAAAATATCGAGTTGTTGTTTTTTATTTTAAATGGACTTTACAGCGGATCTTCCAAGATAGATCAGCACAAGATAAAAGGTATAACTGTGAACTTGATTAAAATACAATTGTACAATGCTTGTAGGCTGAATCTATAGGAAAGAGAAAAGTAAAGCCAGTGACAGTAAAGTAGAATGAGTATTTAGCGTCGATGAGTCCTTATAGACTGCAGTGAAGACCCTCCACAGAAAATCAAAGGTTAGTTGTCTCCCTTCTGTTCGATTCGTCAATCCGCTAAGCATTAGTGTCTTAGTCATTATTTTAAGTTAATCCGCCTAACCTCGACGCTCTATTGCACTAAGCCCATTACTTTTATCTGCTGTCTTCGGCGTCTCATGACAATCCATTATGCAGAAAATCTATTATATATCATTTATTTTTATTATCTGATTAAGTGATATCTTATTGCCTGTAAGTAATACGTGTAGGTAAGACTAACAGTCAACGGCAGGCTAATATAGGTAATGTATCATCTTTAAAAAATTGAAAAAATGAAATTATTATTATTATTGAGAAACAACCGCATTGCATTATTTTCCATTAACTTTGCTTTCTTTAAACTGTGAGTACTGGGGAAGTGCAGTAATGAAGCAGAGAGAAAATACGTAAAGCAGCAAGGTGGCAAAAATGAAAATGAAAATATGTTCATCTACGTATGTGTATCTACACCCTGACTACAACATACTATTAGTTTCAAGTAATTTTTTTGTATTTCAAAAGTTATACTTGCCAAACATGGTCACCAGAGCATTCAGATATTGTACACAATTTCAGGATTTTGTCCAGAAACTACAAATATGTACCAAGATTCTACTCCAAAAAAACTACCTTAAGACATTCATTACTTCCACCATAAAAACCACCATGGAAAACATTTATAACTCTAAGATAAAAATGAGTAACAACAAAGAACCAAAAATATGTGCAATACATCCCTTACCCAAATCCTTTTCACAAAATAGAAAAAAGACTTAGGGTTCAAAAATACAGACGTCACAGTACATTCAAAACAGTCAATAGGATTCAATACAAAAACAACTCTGATGGAAAAAGAAAGCAAATCAACAATGTCGTCTGTAGTATCAAATGTAAAAATCCTAGCTGCCAATACATAGAACAATTCTCGAGAGACTTATCAACACCAACCAAAGAGCACGAAAATGCTCTAAAAACAACGAATATAGTACAGTGCAATACTGCAAAACATGCTTGGACTTAAAACACCAATTAGACTTAATAACCCCAACATTTTGGCAAAAGAAAATGAAACAAAGAAATTGGCTATAGTCCTTTTTTTCATAGCTAATACCAAAGACTATTATTGTAACCAAAAACTTTTACTAAAAGGCAAGCAATATGATTTGGATGGGATTATGGAACTCTTTTACTAATTAAACAGTGCATAAGCATAGACATCCGCATTCAGAACTATTCACTTATTTCTACAATTAAAAACTGAATAGCAAACTTTTCCAAAGCTTTTTGAAAAGACTCTTTTGACATCATATGTTATCTAATATCCAGTTACAATTCTTAGCACATCTTTTTCTTTTTCATTTAATAGTGAAAAATGCTATTAATTTGATTCGGTACTCAAAGGATAGGTTTTCCAAAAACTTGTTTTCTGCATTTTTTTTGGTTTTCCTGCGCAACAGAGAAGAGAGCTAAACCTGTTGTGAAGACAATGTTGTTAATATAAAAAAGTACTAATAAAAAGCATTAAATCATTAGGTGATCATCGATCATTTGTCAGTCTCTCATCCATTACTGCCCTCAAGGGATAAATGATCTCATCATTCTTGATGTTGCAGAGCTATCAACATAAGGTTCATTTCTACCATTCTCGTATCATTGCAGAATGAGAATGAATCGATGAAGAAAAAACAAAAGTCGTTTTAGTTTATATTGACAATAAATGAGGAACATTGAAATAGAAATCCTTTTTCAAACTATTTCTGGCAGTGCTTGTTACGGAGTATCCACTAAGTGATGAATTGGAAACTGAAAGGCAAATTCTTTCCTTATACATTCTGTGCAGCTTAATTGAATTATTTTTTGTTAATTTGTTCCTCTTTCTCTATCTTGCTGTGTTCCCGGTCGGTAATGAATTGTTTTCTTCCATTTTTTCCTTTCACTGTTACTTCTTAAGCATTACTTATCATTACTACTTGACATTTTTTCTTAAGTTTTCTTTAGTTAAATTTAAAATAACCAATCATCTTTCTTCATCTGATGTCCCTTTTTATGGAAGTCTTTTCAGGATATTCTCATAACATCAGTTTTCCTTTACATGGCGAAATCACACTGTTTAACGTGAATAGTTTTTTGTTGAAATGAGCAAGAATGTAAATGACATTGATAATTCTACTGTTCCACTACCAGTGGTTTTTCACAAATGAGAATTTTATAAGAAACTCGACACGTGCTTTGTGGAGAAACCCAATAAACAACCACCCGCGATGGAAAAAAGGAGAGTATTAAGATGGAATTCATTGATGCTAAGGAAAAGAGGTAAGTTTTCTTTTGTCATTATATATCCTCAAAACATAACAGTCTAAAAAAATTCCTGTATAATTTCAAACATATAAAATTATGCTAAATTTGATTTATCATGGTATTATATTAATTTCTGTCGTTCTTTGCCTGTGTTTCCTATCCTGATGACTTAATTGTTATATGTTTGATTTCAGAGAGACAAAGACTAGAAGTGAATATCATCTTTTGTAAACTTACAATATCTTGACTCTTGGCAGCATCTTATGATGATGACGATGATAAAGATATCGAGGACCTTTACGACTCTGACTGCCATGTAAACAAGACAGGACTTGGAGGGAGAGTGAAGATGGAGAAGTACTTTACGAGAAAACTCAGCATTCCTCGACCAGCAATTACGATCTTTTTGTTTTGCTGTCTCTCGTACAACGCAAAGAAGTCTTCATCAAGAAAACTTGTGATGAACCCAATCCTGTCAAAAGACATCAAGTTGACCTGATCGACTTTCAGTCTATATCAGATCGCGATTTTAAGTGGATTTTGAACTACCAAGATTATGCTACAAAGTTTGTTGTCCTTCGACCACTGAGATCGAAGCATGCTGAAGAGGTTGCTGCTGAGCTTCTTCAAATACTTTGTTTGATCGCCAAAGATACTACGTAGCATAACGGTAGGGAGTTCGTCAAAGATCTGATATCTTTTCATCATAACCACAATGGATGGCGAAACGGTTGTTCAGAGGCAATCAATGATCAAGAATTGGATTGTGAGTTACGTAATTATCCTTTTCATAGCTCATAAAAACTAACATCAACAGTAAGCGACTTGCGGCTGCTGTGCACTCTGTGCATTTATGAAGACAAAATTTTCAAAAACGAATGAAAATTGCTGGAGACAAAATTGATGGCCTTCAAATCTCCTAAAGTTTTCATTGGAGACTGCATGCTTCCTGAGTCCTGAATGGTCGACAGGGGTCCAGCAGAGCACCAAAATTTCGTTTGCATTATCATTAGCGAAAAAAACGGAGGATACCAGGTTTACTGTGAGAATGGTGTTATAAAAGGATGGTTTGGAGTGGAGATTTTAAAGAAAGCTCTCAATGAGGGAGGCCAAAAAGAACAACTCAGGAGAGCAAGGATTCTTTAAATGTTCTTGCAGATAGTTCCTCAAATAGTGCACAACAAGGAAATGGTTCCTATCTAACAAGGAGGAAAAGCAATGCAATAGCAGGTGCCGTAATAGTACGCCATGTATTTTTGTATTTGCACTGCACTTTTTCTGGTATTTGTTTATTACATCATCAGTCCAAACACCTTGGGACTCTTCAAGAAGTGTCTAAAACGGGCTGGACACATTCTGTAAAAATGGTTCGATGAATCGCATTCTACAATGTGTCTAACACAAACCTAACACTTCGCGAAATGTCTACTTTGGATTGGACAGACGCTGTAATACATCATCTGTCAACTCAGTTGCTGACACTTCGCGAAGTGTCCTATATTTCTGGACAGATAATGTAATTTTTGATTTGAAGATTGAATTACAGAATGTGCCCATTGTGATTAGACTCTTCGCGATGTGTCTAGATATTTCATGAAGTGCTAAATTACCGCATATGGCTGCGACATACTATACACACGAAAAACGTTGCGTTACTATATTAGATATACCACTTCTTTTCAGGCAAATTGTAACTAATTCTATTATTTATTAATCAAAGTTTCTTCTAAACCATAAAAAAAACCTTTTCTTTTTATTTATAGTTTTGTTAATTATTCTTTTAGGACTTCTATTATGTTTCTGCAGTTTCGAAGTGTTGACGACATATTAAGAGCTGTCATTTGAAAAATGTTGAAATGTTGAAAAATGAAAAATAATGGTTTTGCTTATACATTTAAAAGTAACATCAAGAATTCCAATATGCTATTTAGAATGTTGCTGGATACAATTATTGTTTTCAATACATTTTTCCTCTACAGTAACCTTTTGTTTTTACTTTTAATATAAAATCCAACAATCAATTTTACAACGGAAAAGGGAAAGAAAAAAATCTTCCTGAAGACTCATTCATGAAGCAACAAATCCCTGATCTGTTCCTTGGAAATAAGAATGAGACAACGAAATAAAGATATTATTCTGATAAATTCAAATGAAATACATTGAGGAGATCGAACTCGATGTTCTCTTTGATCTTTTAATGGCAGCGAAAAAAACGAAGAACGATGAATATTTTCGAATGCAGACGGCCTCTTTAATCTTTCCAAAATAAAGCGCTTTTGTCTAATGCAGTTGTTATTAACGAAAATATGATAATTTGGCCCTGCGAGAGAATTCTCATTAGAACAGTCTCATTGGATTTTCACTTAAAACATTCCAAATGAAACGCATTGAGTTGGGCGCTGCAAGGAAATTGGCTGCAAGAGAGGGTTACTTACCTCAAGGTGGTTCGCGCAACGGATTACAACACAAATGTGATGGATAGAATAAAGACATAATTATTTCAGAGATGAGCACAATCGTTATTGGAAATAGCTAAGAAACATCGGGAATATTTGCTTCTCAAAGAGTCAGCTGATTGTTTCACAGGAATGAGAATTTTCATTAAGTTAGGTTTTAAAGTTTTTATTGACGCAAATGTTTGCTTGAAATCTTAGAACAAGATTTTTGAGAAACATTATTTGAAGTAAAATTGTAGAATTTTTTTTATGACTACTGTTTTAGTTTTCATGGAGTAATGAAAAGCAATCAATTTAACATTATGAACATAAGAAAGACAGTTTAATATGTCTACAAAGAATCAGTTGAGTAATTTCATTGTTCAGACTTGTTTAAATTATGCAAAACATTTACCGAGTCTTTTTATAGCCTGAATTTTTAACAGTTATTAGAATTTTTAATAGAAAATTTATCTTACAACTGATAATCTTATAGATATTTATAAAAATAAACCTAACCAGCGAAACCTGCTATTTGCATATAAATAGCCAACATTCGACTGACGATTTTACTGCAGTTGGCATTTGTAATAATTATAGAACTAAGAGTTATTTTCTAATTATGACGGGATCTATATTTCATTGAAGTTATAAACTTAAAACACACTGATCTTACAATAAGCAAAAATATAATAAGTAATAATTTTTACTTATTATCATACTAACATGTATGCATTTTTTTAAAAAATTAAAAATTATTTTTTTCTGAAAACCTTCAATTTTTCTTCGAAATGCTTCAAACAAATACCTACATGTATATACATATACATATTTAAAAAAAAATGTTATTATTTAAATATGCCTATTTATAAGTAATACATTCAGATATATTAAAAAAAATAACTTCTCGTGATTCTAGTACTCTTCCTTTTATTTATTTTTTTGTAATTTATACAATAAACTATAAGATTGCTTTTTTTCTTATCTTCTCTAAGCTGTGAGATGCTGGGTCCCCATTTGACCCGAAAGAGAAAGATTACTCAGTTTTTGAGTGAATATCTGACTTCACACAAGACCTCTATTATTTTTTTTTATATAACGTGACATTTTTCTGACCATTTTTGACTAAATCTATCCTATAATCTAGTTTAAACATTAAAGATGATGACGAGAAGATTAGAGTCGTGTCTACATTGGAAAAGTGTCAGATCTTGGAAGATTTTTTTTTTTTTGCTCTGAATAGTCAGTTATCACATGCAGTTGAGAATATTGTTAATTTACATTTTAATATTTTCAATTTTTAATAATTTTAACGTTACTTTGGCGATTGAAAATCAAAGATACACATTTTAAAAAATAAATGATCTGTTTTGATTAATTTTTTATATTAATGTAATAATATCGTAATGCTACCTTACATTTACTGCAACCATCATCATAAGGTTTTAAATTATTTTTCTTTTTAACTATTTCAACAATGAGATCATGTAATTACCAAGCTTTTTTGTACTACAGATTTCTTACTGTTTATAACAAAAAGTATCTGAAGCCAGTTTCATAAAAATATCGGGAGTGATGTCATTGAACCAAGTTATATAGTATCCGTCAGCCCGAAGCGTAGTTCACCTTTTTGTAAATATCGTTCTGTAAGGAAATGATTTTGTAAGATGTGAAATTACTTAAAGTTTGTACTGATATGTTATAAAGTGTTTAAAATTATTTTTTGTGGAAATTTTCACATTAGTAATCAATCGTACTATTAGTTATTAAATTGTGGAACTACTTGACATCATGGCTGCCTCCACTAGTATGCACGTGTCTCCTCAGATATACTTTAAAGTTAATCATAAAGGTTAGTATTTGCGTGATCCTGTGATTTGACTGGCGAGAATACAATTAAAATATGTAAAATTTAAACAAGATTAATTAAAAAACAACTAAACAATTGGAGAGGGAGAAAGAAAACAACAAAACCAAAAAAAAAAAAGACATATAGGAGAGTCGGATCCAGCGATCCTTAGCATGAAAGATGGATACTTAGACCAATTTACCACCACAAAATGGAAATTTCTACGCCTGATGTCACTCCCGATCTTTTTCTGAAACTGGCTTTATGCAAATTTATAACGAATATCTGTCCAATTTTAAAACTACATTAGCTGTCTTAAATTCCTTTTTAAACTTGCAGTTTCTAAGACAAATATTGGATACTGTGACTCCTTATTTGTAAAGTGGATGTTCAAGAAGTAATTACGATTAAGTAACTTGTCACTAATCTTACGGTAAACTAACTAGTTACTAATTTTACAATATTCATTGCTTTGAGTTATACGGTTTGCGTAAATTAAAAACAAAAACGCTATCGCAACTAGAGTATTTTTAAAAATAAACAAGCACAAAGAATTATCGTTCATCACAGTATGTTTTAAGAAATATCTCTAATTATCCTTACAACACTAGAATCGACCGTTCAGTGCTGTCCGGGATTTAAATTATGGAATCAAGGAGATCAGTCCAAAGCTTCAATTCATGATCGTGTTCGACGGACCATGGGTGCCTACCCGTGAAGCATGATTGGTGCATTATCCTATTGGAACGGACCTCTCCTTTCAAAAAAACATACTTGTAAATAGCTGCCACTTGGGAACATCCCCAGACCATAACATCTTCATCTCGGGCTTGTCTGCATTGTAAATGTTGTGTAAGGACCAAAGCGTATTGTGAAAGTCCATCTGATCCTGCACCATCCTTTCAACCATAATAAATTAAAGAATGCAACCTTCAGCCAATCTTCCAAGGTTTTCCCTTGCAAATGCAAGGTGCTTGTGCCGACGGGTGCCAGTCAAAATGGATATTCGACTTTGCAGAATCCATGTAGACATACTAGATCCTCCAGTTGTATTTCATTGTTACAGTAATTATTCGACGGTCGTACAACTGTTGGAGGACACCATGCATAACTATTGACGATGCCCTCGATGGTTTTGGTCGGACACAGTTGGCTTGAGCGGTCACCTTATCTTTACCATTCCGTCAGATGTTACATCTTAACTACAGCGGAAAGGGAATACTTCACCAGTCGTGCTATCTCGGAAATACAGTAGCTCGGCGGCAGTTCCCGTTGGAAGTCTGCTCAACTGCTTTTTCCATTTTCACATTGATGCGGCAATATCTGCTGTTCCTTCTCAAATTTAGAAAGTCGCGCTATCTATTCACGTGACGGTTGAATGTGGAATGTTCCACTGGGAAAGCGCAGTGGAATCTTTTACTGATCAAATAATTCGAACGCACTGTATATTTGGAGAATATATAGCCAATGTATATATTCTGTTCAATTCAATTTTATTGTCAATAATAGTTTACAAGGCATATGTATATATAAGATTTTGACAACCCAGTCGTCTTAAGGGAGATCCCGGCCAGTGGGCGTCATGGCTTACTTAATTAACAGATGTAACAGAAGATAAAACAGAACAATACAGGAAAAATATTTACAAAACCGAAAAATACTGACGTTTTAGCAAATATTTGGACAAGAAAACATATTTTAAGTATTATGAACACACAGAGTAAAAGGGACATGAAGAAAGTAGGAATAGAGTGAGAAATAGTCGGATACAGAAAGAAAATAGAATAGAGGAGATGAAAGAGAAAGGTGAAAGATCGAAATGGATTCGGATCGTAATTTCACCCAGACTGCAATAGAATGTGGAATGTTAGCATATTATTAAAATTGAAGCATAAATGTGATTTTTAATTTTTTTAATTGATAAGAAAAGGACATTCACGGACAAAGTTCAGACGAACCATATCTCACCACTCTTCTTTGATAGTTTTGTTGGACTTAGTTTTCGGTATTGATAGTAACAGGTGGGTAATAGATCTGATATCATAAGAATGGGTATGTGGGTTAGTGGCTAATGGGATACAGGGATAGAGTTTTTTTATTAATTACTTTATAAGTGAAGACCGCTAATTGTTGTTTATAGATGTGGGGGAAGAAAATGATTTTATATTTCGGCCAGAGGGATCGAGTATCTGGGTTTTATATCTATAAAGCTTAGAAAATATTTCTGTACTTTTAGAAGCATGTTTTCATAAAATTTATGCATATATCAGTGTATGCATTCTGTGAAAGGCTTCACCCACTGCTTTATTACAGATATAATATGCTTCAACAAGATAAATTAAGACACTTTTTTTTTAGACTTTTCTGTTCGTTTCTGTGTGTAATGTTTTCTTCTTAAAACTTTGTTTAGTATAGTATAGTATAGTCTACTTTACAATACTTTTGCCACTTCTCTGTAATTATATTTTTACATATTTTTTTCTGTTACTATTTTTATCATTACTCGTGTTATGATTTCTGTTATAACTGAATATCTAATTAATAAATTTCTTCTATAAAAAATAAAAACCACCTTGTTAAGCATTTTATTAATCTTCTGAAACCTGCCTCGCACTCAGCTCTCTTACGACAAAATGCAATGTTAAAGCTGTCTACAAATGAGTGGAACAACTAGATTTGATGCCTCACATATCTCAACAAAAAATAAAAAACAAGGTAGGGATAGTGATTAGTAAACCAATCACAGTGCTTCGCAACGGCTTTTGAGTCACCTTTACTTTAGAATAGACTGCGCCGGTCTAGAAAATGCACGCGCGAGTCTCTTTGCAACCCCATGCTATCTTACCCACCTCTATTTCTTAATTCAAACCTTGTTAATATACTGAATTCCTAATAATGATTTAAAAAAAAAAACTTAAGTTGAGAAACTGTGAAAAGATTTAAAATGGGGAGAAAAAAATGAAGAGTAAGAATTGCTAATGAGGGGATCGAACCCACGACCTTCGCATTATTAGCACAACGCTCTAACCAACTGAGCTATCAGACCACCTACAACAATCAACATTCAGGCCAACTACAACTGAGGTAACAGAAGCTGTTGCGAAGCATTGTGGGATATGCGTCCACAGACAGACACATAATATAATGGGATATAAGGCGATGTAAGGGGATGTAAGACTTTCAGAAGCCTTAAAAAGGTTGCTATAAAGATAAAATCTCAAATCAAGTGACATAAAAATATACAATTACTCATTAAAATATAGCCTCAATATGTTTTAGCAGATAAAATATTCTAAGAGTTAAGAAAGAAAATTACGAAAAATAAAATATTTTTGTTTAATCATCCTGCATTTATTGCAATCCCTTTTTACAGGCCATGTAGAGCACTTTGGCCGTTGCGGTATAAGTCTTCAATAATTGGCGACTACCGGGATGAAGTTGGGATCGGGTGGTCAGTCCTCCAATCCTCTTGCTCTTAATCCCAGGAAAGAAGCCTGGTTCCCATTTAACAGAGGTCTCGGTAAACCCTAGGATCCGTCTGGAGCAGAAACACCCAAGGAGAAATCACCGGAGCTCCGTCGGGAATTAAACTCGCTTCTTCAGCCATCAGTCAAACGACATTACAACTGAATCATCAGACCCCTTAATATTATAATACAAAACTCATACATAAACTGAAACAAGTCTTTAGGTTTCTCGAGACAATAACAGCATTACCATTTTCTTTAATGATAAAACTTCTGAAAATAGTTTAAAATGTATAGTTTTAAATACAAAGTAGGCTAATCAAATGGCCGGTTTAAAAGCCCGAAGTTTTGTTCATAAAGGGTTGAGACAGACTCTTCCTGATTGAAAAAAAAAATAAAACAACAAAACCAACAATGTTTTCGAAAATCAAAACATTAAATTAATCCGATTGTTTCTTCAAATTATAGAGCATTAAGCAAAAAACGTCAGTGCTAAGCTTTTGAATATTTAATTCTTAAAAACAATTGAAGAAACTAAAAAAAGTAAGAAATGAAAAAAATATAGTTAATTATTGGAGTATTAAGGAAATGTTATTCTATTTGTTTTATTTTTTAAAGCAGGTTTTTATTGTATTTTGATTCTATATTTTTCATATATATAGATCTAACTGAACGAATTACAGTATCTGCAATCTTTGGCTTCAGCAGACGAAACGAAACGAAATGAAAAAAGAAAACTAGTTGAATCAAATTAGAAGGAGAGAAAAAACTCGCCAACACCACACTTACTTGAAATGGGTTCTTTCACAAGTAGAAAAACCTTGTTGTAGGTGGAAGGAAATTAGATTAAGTTTCGACACAAATCCATTAGCTTCAGCAAAGTCACAACAACTGAGGAAGTTGTGAAAAATACTAACAAAAAAAAAAGCCGTCTATAAATTCATATTAATGAGTATTACGTATTTCATTTACTACTTATTTAATAAGTTTGCTTATTTATTATTTTTGTTTCAATATTAACTAATATTTAGTAACGAGATGAGTGAGTTTTACAGACTAACATTTTCTTTGTAAATTGTCCATTCAAATAAAAAAAGCTGGTTAGAAATTGTAATAAAGTGCAGAAAAATACTTTGAAATCTAAATGTATAGATTTAAGCGTATGTAATTTACGATGTTTACATTATTTACTAGTTTTAAATATGCTGGCTTTGTCCGGGCTTTTATTTATAGAACATTAGAATTTCTCGAAATGTGGAAATTAAACAATTGATTGGAATTAATTCATTTATGCCCAAGTGCACCAAACTTCAATTAACTTTGACGGCTGCATTGTGGACGTAACTAAAATTAGTGAGGGTGCTGCTGCAGAAATATTTCAGACTTTGTTTTAAAATTGTGTGAAAGGAAACAAACATGTATAAAAAAAATTTATCAAGTTTATAAATAAATTTTCTTTTTATACATGTTTGTTTTCTTTAACACAATTTTAAAGCAAAGGCTAAAACTTTTCTGCAGCAGCACCCCCCCATTAATTTTAGCTACGTCCACAATGCAGTCATCAAAGTTAATTGAAGTTTGGTGCACTTGGGCATTAGTCATTCAAAAAAATCTGACATATAAATTAATCCATTTGATCACGTTCTTCAGCTGAGGGTTTCTAATACTTTACCTGTCTTTAATTTTGCAAGTCTGTATTTCTGAATTTTTCGAGTCCTTGTTTGAGTAATTAGAACTTTTATGTCTTAAGTGTAACTCCAAATTATGTTCAAATTTCGAGTGTGTGTCGAAAAACCATGAAATCCTTTGATTCCAAGTCTTGACTTAGGATACTAACTATATAAACATCCCAAAAATATATATCTATGAACTGTAATCACAAAGTTTTTATTCTTTTAGAAATACTAAATTCTTATAAATTACGTCACAAAGCCGATAACAAAAAATTGACTCTGTAATAATAAAAACCAATAATCATAAAAATTGAGCGCTAAATCTTGTATTTTGAAGAATAGGATTGTACCAGCGTATCGATGGTGCGTAAGATTATCGTTAAAACAATTTACCAGATGCCAAAGAAAGATATATTTTAATCGAAAACAATACAATTTATCAGAAAATTAAAAAAATAATAAAACGTTTAAATAACCTCTCTCTCTCTCTCTTACTGTACGTTCTCCGTTACGGAGGTGCGCGTTCCCAACATGCTTGAATCAAGGATCCATAAAATATTCTGGAAAAAGATACCGAGGTGGTTTTTCCTTTTGCCAAAGGAATGGCTTCAAACGTGATAAGAAAGAAGCAGGCAACCAGGAATTGAAGTAAACATCTATGTCGGGATCGGGATTCGTTCAGACACATCAGCCTAGACAGGTCGACGCCTTGACCACAAGGATATGTCGAACAGCAAAATATCCTTTAAAATACTTAATTGCTGTAAATCAAATCGCAAAATCTATTACAAAAAATAATTGAGCTAAAAATGTTTTGGAAAAATATTGCGATGCATTAGTTTTAGTTTATATATTATTGTCCGATAATGCCGCTGAAAATTATATTACTGAAAAAAGAAATTCGACGGACAGATTTCCATGGAATCAGGGGAAGGATGAAATGAATGGATTTCAAAGACACCCTAATGAATGCGAATTCCAATGAACTACGACAAATGGGAATTACATAGCACATACATAAACACTTCAATTTCATTTTATACAGTATGATTCAAAATTTCGTCTATAAACTGTAAAGGTAGGTCAGGAATACAAAAACAAACTATATGCATAGTGGAACGTATATCTGCAAACGCCACCCGTATATGCTAGAGGGCGCTGTTTGGCAGGACATTAGTTGGGCAGTGTTAACCATCGTCATTTGAGACGTTGGATGTATCGCTTACGAGTAGGATGTATCGCTTCACTAATGCTGAGAAGGCAGACATGCACCTAGCCTTTGGGGCAGCGAACAGAAACGGACAGTTTGGAATACAAAAAATTCCTAGCCTATCTTTAAAGTTTGTACGCGGAATTTTCAATCACCCTGTAGATTCCTTTGTTTTGTATGAAACTATTGACGGAACAGCAATGAGAAAAATGAATAAATTAAGAGTCCTTAAATTTAAATTAAGTGTTGTGTGTGTGTGTGTGTGTGTGTGTGTGTGTGTGTGTAAAGATAAAACTTAAATTTAAAATTTTATTTTCAAGCTTTATTTTCAATAGCTATTTAGGTGTCTTATTTCTTGATACTCAGTCAACTTAAAAATGATTAAATAATTTTGCAAAAAGAAATATTTACTTAAATATACATAAAAAAATAAGAATTTAGCAATTGATAAATAAGGGATACATTGTTTGTATAAGGGGCTTATGCGACTGAATGATTCATTTTATGTAAATTAATGTCAATTATTTAATGCAATTTCTATAATTTTTCGACTCAATTTCTCGTGGAGACAAATAAGAATTGAAACCTCACAAAATTTCGTACGACTCCGAAAACGAGTTGCATATTTCTAGTGATGAACTTCTACTAGTTGCAAGCCGTGAAATATTCACGGAAGTAAAACAAATACCACATTATTGAAATACTGTAAAATTTTTACAAAACACTGGGATTCTTCTTACATTTATTTACTGAACTTGTGCTATGGCAATTATATAGCGCTACAGCGCTGACCGAAAGACCATCGTTATACGATTCTTGATTTTTGAATATCAACATGCTTTCATGGCACTTTCGGCGAAATAAGTTAACCTCCTGCCCTAAAATAATAGGCTCCTCTAAATTGAGCCAAGAGAGAGTGCCCCACAATGCCTTACAGGGGCGTAGGAATTATTTCTAGTTCATTTTGTTTTATTATTCCCTAAATGAATAGATGCAAAAGTTTATACTAACTTGTTTATACATTTGTTAGTGTATTTTTAAAATTAAATTAAAATTACACTAATAAAATTAAAAATACACTTTAAAATATTCTCTCTCCGACTCCCTCCGCTCTCTCCACTTTGCCTATTAATAGTATGGTCGTTGAAAATGTTAGTAATGTTGTATCTGTATGTGCTAACTCTAGAATGTACGTTTCGGTTATCAGATCCACAGCAAAACCGTAATGTGTTTAAATAAAAATCTGTAAGTTATTTAACAGTCGAAAGATAATTTTAAAAATTACCGTCGCTTGAGGCAACCGTTTTAACTCGCCAGCAATTTCAGTAAATTAGGTTTTATGCTGAGGAAATTCGATTTGTCGTCTCAATCATCTCTAATGAAAATATGAGTCTCATTGAAATGAAGACAAATCATCTTAAATCTCTAATTAGTTACAAAAGCTGTTAAAAAAACTCACAGGGCTTAAATGAACGTTGATAGTTTTGATACGAGACACTTTAAATTTAAAATAGACAAAGGACTTCATGAAAGAACTTAGTGTACTTTCTTTTAAAGGTTTAGTTTTGCTTTTATTTTTTGTTTTTCTAAATATTAAAAAGTGACTTATATTTTTAAATTATGAAATCAGCTAAGATTTTTCATTTATTGAAATAAATAATTCTCAAGTAATAATTGCTTAAATCTGATACATCTTATCATATCAAAGCACGCGGAAATATGTGGATTATTTAAGGTCTAATACTCAATAGAAATCAATTGTTTCAGTTGTACTAATTTTCTACGAGAATTTGTGTCATCTTCACGTGCGAATTTCTCGCACGAACTCAAACAAAAACATTTCAATTACAAATATCTTATGGCAAAATTTACTGTGCGTAACTAGTTTTGCCATTACGTGTATGTTTATTTTACAAATTAATCCTTTATAGCCTGTGTTGTGCTAGGGGGATTGATTTATTGCATTTATTAATCTTAATTTGTATTTTGTTTATTTGTTTGTTTCTTTTAATTCCACTGAGCTATGAGTACTGGGCGAATCCAACGGACGAAAGTTAGGAAGCTAGAAACAGCCTGTCTTGGATTCCCGGTATGGAAATTCAGAAAATAGCTCGGTCAATCTTTAATTGTGTGCGTTTTTATGTCTATTTTCCCTTAAAAATATATTTTCAATATGCATGACAAGTTTCGAGAAGATTACTCAGTGGTTCAAAAGTTATTAGGGAAACTGACCGTTGTTTTTTTTAGCAAAGTGGGCGAAAAAAAATTGTTACCGCTCATTAACATAAAGCAAGTAGTTAATTGAGCCATTATTGAAGAAGTTTATTTAATATTTTTTTTGGACTGATCATTCCATCCATGGATGATAGATCTTGATTAAATTCTATTTGAGGTCATTCAAGATGGAACAGGAAGCTACGCAGTGATTTATCTTGCTACAAAGAAAATGTCCGGCCCATTGTAGGTTTTATCTCGGTTGTGCAGGCAGCCACAACGCCATTCTAATCCCCCTACGCTCTCGCTGAAAGTACATTCCACAAAACGGAATTTTTTTTGTGTGAAGTCATTGAATTCTGCCGCCTTTTTAATCATCCATAAAAATGAAGAACGTTTTATTCAGTGACCCTGAAATGTCTTCCACCCAATGCATACTAAAAGCACCAGCCACCAAGTGGGTAGGTGTTAAAAAGAAAAATAATACTCGGAATTGTGAATTAGAATTTTGACTAGAATTAAGGTTAATTGAATATTCATAACTACAAACAATAACTTTAAAACTTCTGTTCTAAACAGGGAAATTATCTACCTTGCTTAAAGACGAAATTCTATTAGGAATAACATTTTATCTTCTCAAACACCCGAATTCTTAAAGTTTAGCTTAAATTGCTGTGTATCACTTGTCAAAAATGTGGTTTTTTTTTTTTTTTTTTAATTAGTATAAGTTAGAAAAAAATTATTTGAAAAAAAAATCCTAAAATACCATCGTTTTTTTAATAATCTCTGGAAAAAATTTAATATAATCTATAGTAGAACAGAACTGGACTTTTTAATAGGAATCATGTTGTAAATATTTTTATTTCCTAAAACTCTTTAATTGAATTTACTTTTATATAATAAGTACCTCGCTATTTATTTTTATGATTTAGCCTTTTAAGCAAAACTGAGCGGTCTGAATAGACTCTTACTGACTTGACTAAAATACTTACTGACTTGACTTTTACTGACTTGAATTTATGTTCGAATCCCAGGACAGGCATGGATATTTTCTTCTCTTTACGGCTGCCCATGGCCATTTGTGCGCAGTTCGTACAATAGGCGTAACGTCACAGTACTAGTCGGTTGCATCCATGGCTCTTAAGTTATAAATAACTAATAATGATTTTTAATAATGATTTAATTAATAATAAGGATGTAACTAATAAATAAAAAGATCCTTTTTAGAAGTGAGTTACAAAATACGAAATTTAACTTCTTAAGCATTCTTCATCCAAAACGAAAAATGTACTGAAAATTTTATAGAAAAGAAAATTTTTTTGATTCTCACGCGTCATATTCCTACATTCTCACTTCTAAATTTTCTTTCCACAACAGCTATTTCCCATTGGTTGCTCACAGAAAAAAAGTCTGTAATGGCGCCGTCCTTTGAATGGTTGCTATGAGTAGAACCTTTGTTATTGGATAGTACTAGTAGATCGTTAGTTTGATTAGATACTACTATTAGATTTTTTTTGTTTAATAGTAAGACTAGGCTGTTTGGTTTTGGTTGGGTAATGTTACTAAGACTTTTTTTTTGTTTTGTTTTTTGTTTTTGACTACTGAAAATGCTCTGAATGTTTCTGGAGGTTTGAAAAAATCGCTAACGTTGGAAACTACAATTCTAAACAAAATTGTTTTAAATATGAAATTTTATTTCATTTGGTTTGTGCTGTTTTTGCATCCACTGTTTATAATATTTCTTTATATTTATTTATCACAAATTCTTCTTTGAGTACAACAAAGGAATTCATTTCATGAGAAGCATCCAGTGATTACTAGAAACTCCCGAGGGATTTTTAAGAGTAGAAAATAAGGGTCATTTAATTTTGGAGCCACGATATAAAGAACCAATTTAGGAGAAAACAGCCTTTTCCCCTTCAGCTGTCCATTTAATTAAGAAATTTGTGACAGAAAGCGCCATTGAAAGGGTCTTTTTTATATTTAACTTAATTCGATTGAGTTCTTTCAATGGAATAATAGCAGGGTTTTTTTTTCTTTTCAAAAACATCTGCAGAATGTTGAGAGATGTTTCTTGCCAATTTCAGTGTGTTAGTTTTTGTAATTCAATTGTTAAAGACAACCATATATTTTTATGGATTAGGTCAAGAATTTAGATTATGTGTATCTTTTTTTTATTTTGTAATTCTTAGAAAATGCAAACCGTTTCACGTAAGGTACAGCAATGAAAATGTTTTGGAATATTAGAACAGACTTTTTTTGTTGTAAAAAAATTTTTTTTATGCATTTTTTTTCTATCGCTTTTCCATAGTACCGTAATGAGGAAGTTGCGTGATAAAGCATTCTGTATAAACATAATTTTTTGTTTTTCCCTTTTTTTTTGTTTTTTTGTTTTTTTTATTTTTTTGTTTCAGTATGCTATTGACGATCTTTCACCGTCAGCAAAGAATATCTAATGTTTATATATTCGATAACTTTTCACCTGATGTTTCAGTATAGAATTTTAATCGAAATAGCATTGGACTGAATGCTGTAAATTCAGAAACCTACTTACATTACGTAAGGATCTTTCTCGATATGGATCAAAACCATTGCACTCTTAAATAGTTAAACAATAATCTAAATTGTTTTATCTTCGTTTGAAATGATTATTCAAAAACAAATTATTGTTATAAAATTTCATGATCAATTCTATTTTTCTTTCTATTTCCTTCGCAACCGAGGCAAAGACTATTGGCATCTAATCGTCTACTTTGCTGTCAAACCAATAACACAGAAACAATGCAGTAAAGAAAAACCGTAAAAATAATAACTTTTAGCTTTAGTTTATCAAGATAAACAATTATTGGTGAAATAAACAATAAATCGTGAAGTCATCTGCAAACGTTGGATTGGAAATAAAACTAAATAAAAAAGCTAGTTCTTCACCATTGCTAGTTACAGAAATACTGAACGAGATAAGATTGAATTTGATCATTATCTCACTACTTTCATTCACTAGATGGAGGATATTTTCTAATTTAGAATATCAATGTGAACTACGCAAGAGTATTTTAAAATTGGGTTCAAGTAAAAACATAACTTGATATTTATACTTAGAATGTATTTTGTTAAATATTATAATGAATTAGTTACTTGGCAGAGAATTTGATTCTATCACTTTCCTTTACAAGCTTACTGATTTGAATTACAGAAAAAAGTTTACTTCGGTGTTAACCCTTGATGCTTAATATTGTCAATTTGATTTCTGTGGAGCACTGTTGGTACAGTACACTAATTACATATCAGTGAGAAACAACTGTAATAAATAAAGAAAGCAATGGGAAATAAAAAACAAAATTAGCTTATTAGTAAGTCAACTATTGAGAACCCTTTCTATTTAAAACAATAAAAGCATAAAAGAACACAACATGCATTTCGAACCCTCTGCTTTCACGGGTTCCTTATCAAGTGTTGCCCCCTTATTTAAAAGTATCCTCCTCGGTTGGATACCAAATAACGAATCCAACCATAGAAGATACTTTTAAATAAGGGGGCAAACACTTGATAAGGAACCCTTGAAAGCAGAGGGTTCGAAACGTACATTGTGTTCTTTTATGCTTTTATTGTTTTAAATAGAAAGCGTGTCTCAATAGTTGACTTACTAATATTTACAACGACACGTTAAATTTATTTTATGACAAAAATAGCTTTTTTATTTTGCTTAAGTTAATGTTCTTAAAGGCGTGGTAAACATTTGTCCAGCACAGATTTGATCACATGATCAAGATGGTTGGAGTCTCACGAAATCCAAAGCCAAATTTTTACCACTAGATTGTCTGCTTCCTAATAATAGTGAACAAGCACAATAGTTAAATGCTCGAGCCAGGCTTTAATTTTCTTTTAGTTCGATCATTGAAAAAAAAAATTAACAGTATCTTAATGAAAAGTATGTAGCTTCAATGTTCATAATTCTTGCACAAATTTAAGAAAATTGAATATTGTTAAAAAAAAATACAGAATTTACGAGCAGAAGAAAGGGAGATTTTGTGATTAATGAAAAATGTTTATCCATTATCTGTTATTTATGTATGCAAGTGATTTAAAAACAAATGAAGTGTAAGGCTTCTGATGAAATAACACTTGCATTTATTTAAAATATCAAGAAAATCTCTATAAAAAAAATGCAAAGAATGGCGGAGCAAATAAATAAACCGTTTACTTCAGAAACTAAATAAAAAGACCATGAATGACATGTTCGGCTTCAACAGGCATCTCGGTCCACAGAACTTACAATTCACGCAGTTGAATGGAGCAACACTGAAAGAAAGATTGAAAGAAATGCTTCCACGAGGAAGCATTCATTACACACATTCAGAAGACACAATGGACAAAGTTCTTGTGATGACATTTGGGAGTTATCTGTACAAACAAGAAGGGAGCAGGAATTGTTACAATATTTGTCCTCGAAACACAACTGACACTGAATCCAGAAGTGAATGTGGGGTCGTAGATTTAAATCTTTATACTGTTGGCAGAAAACCTTACACTTTTTTTCCCCACACCGATTTCCATCTCGATAAGATGGCAGATTAAGCTACAATTTATAATATTTAACCTAAATATTAAATTGTCCACATGAAATAAACCAAATTAAGAATCGACTTTTCAGAAACACGAATGAATTATTTTTTATTCATAAAAAATACATTGATGTATAGTATTTCGAGTCTTCTTGGAGAGTACCTTTTCGGAAATGATACAAATGCACTATATAATCTTATAAAATCAGCCAGATTCGACATGGCTAATGTTTTAACATTTTTAATCACTTACAAAAAAGAGACTCAAAAGGTCATGGGAAATAAATCGAGTACTTCCGTACGTAATCAAGTGTTTTATGTGCATGCCTAAAAAATTCTATTCTTAATATAAGAATCCAATATCAGTTACGAAATTTAACTGATCTAATAATTATCAAAATTTAATAACTTTTCTTAGTCAAGCAAAAGAATTTGACCAATATTTTCGCTATCCAAATTTCTAGCAAATTTCGTAGAAACTGCTCTTAAGGCAAAACTACATAATTTTCATAACTATTTTAAAAATTACATTTACATTTTTTTTTACTGTTTTGATATTTATTGTCTATGAATAATTAACTGAATCTTGTAAAGAGTTGTTAGCTCTATTAGTAAATAGTTCTATTAGTCTGTTTGAATAGATAAAAAAAACTTTATTTACAGATAATCTTTTCTATAAATAACGCAATATGGAATTCTAAATTTTAAGAATATATCTACGATTTGTAGAAATTTCAATTTGTAATTGTTACTTCACTGTAGTTCTATTTCTATCGTCAATTTATTTCCGTTACAAAGTCGAATGCATTCGGGGTTTAAGTGTGCAATGATTTCCTATTTGACATGTAAACGAGCTGAACAATCTTAACTGAGAAATTGGTAGATTTATTCTGTTCCTTGTCTAGTAAATTCGCAGTCTCAGTAACAGCCAATCATTTTCTGATGAAATTTACCCAGCGAAGAGGTGGTTGTGCTGATGCACTTGAGATGACGACAAAACTTGTTTCGAAACGAATTCAGGCTTGTTTCTCTCCGAAGGCTGCGCGAATTTAGTGAATGTTTTACAAAAAAACTGAAATTTCTTTGTTGTAGAAATTCTGTTTCCAATTCTAATCGATTCTTTTCGTGTGTGTTTATCCGCCACCCGCGCACATTATTCACGCGCAGATTTGCATGTAAATGCGGGCTCTTCCGGCCGCTGAACATTGATTACTTGGACGACGCCTACAATATGGATCTTCCTTTGCTTTGTCTTAAAGGAATCCACTCGAACCACTGTCTCCATCGAAATCAAAGCAACGCTGCAATCATTTCTGATTTTTTTCTCCTCCCCTTCAGTTATTGGTTTAGAAAACTGTGTCGTCGACCTGAATTGAAAGCCATCAGTCTTGTTGAAGTTCTTCATTTAAAGTATTATTTAATTTAATTTCGACACAAGCTTTGTTTACCTGAAGAAAAGGAATCTTGTAGAAGTGTTTTACTTAAGAATCTGCATTATTTTGATAAAATTCATCCAGTTTGAAATCTTATATAGTTTACAAATGTTAGTCCATCTAAAAATATCCGATGCCATTTTTAAATGGAATTGTTATCTAAAATTATAGGATTTTGTAATGAAATTTGAAGAAATATATCCTTAAAACCGTTGTTTATAAATAGCATTGGAAACTTGGCATTGGAAACTTATAACTTACTGCAAGGATTATTCTCCTTTTTTTTCTTATTTGCTACCTAACATGTGTTGAGAGTGTTCTGAGAGAGAGATGATGGAATTTGTATTTCATTAGATTAGATTTAAAATAAAAACACGGAAACTCGAAAATCGATCAATTCGATAACTTCCCAACCGTGAAATGCATTCCTACCTCATGAAAATCTACATTTTCTTATTTTATTAATTCTCAAATAAATTCCTAAGGAAAAAAACAAGGACGCAGCTCTAATCCTACCATTATCATAACATTAAAACTTTAAAGAATCCCGTGTATTAAATAAATGCAAAGAATATAAACTCTATCTTTTTACTAGTTGTGCTGTATCAGCAGGTCCATCAGCGCTCTCCGATCTCCGGAGACTCGCTGTATTCTAGGTAATAGATACTGAGGTGTTTTCCCTTTGCCTTCCTCAGAAGAGAACGGGTTGCCTTCCTCTATGGACTGGCTTCAGACCCGATGAGAAAGTTCGAAGGCATAAACGGCGTAAACTCTATGCATTATATAAAAAGGTTATAAAAGGATATTATAGGTTGAAATGTAATAAGATCATTGTAAATCCCAATGATAGTAATAAACAAATAAAAACATTTACAGAAACGTGCCCAGGATTTTGGAGTGGGAAGGTTTGTGATGGTCTTAGCTGTTGAACCAAAACAAAAAAAGTCTAGTCTTATTTTAGGATGAAGGAGGCTACAAAGAAAGCGATGGTCTTTCCAACAAAAAGAAAATCCAACATTCTAAGTTTTTTTTATTCATTTTTTACTTCAGAGAAAAAGTTATCATTAAACTACTAATTCCCACTTCTGAAGAAAATGTGAATCAAGAAAGTGGAAGCATCATTTCGGAACCCACCAAAGAGTTAATGGATGTAACCAATAACAGCATTTGTTATGTATTATGTTTATTGTAAGGTTTACTTTTTACTATTTCTGATGAACGTTCACATATTCGCTTCATTTATCTGTTCCCTTTGAGCTAAATTAAATTTAAGTCACATTTCTTTGTCTAAAATTTTGTTCAACTCCCTAAAAAAATTTCTGTTCTAAAACTATTGGTTTAAATCATCTTTTCTTCATCCGCATGTTTAATAATGTAAAATGCTACAAATTCCATCGCAAGTATCTGAATGAGTGCAATTGAGAGCCTTTTTTGATGCATGAAAAACGTTTTCACGACTTACGCTCGAATACACTTTAGAAAGTGAAGAGGTACCGTATTCTATCTTTCAGGAATAGTTTTCTGTTTATTTCATCAGAATGTAAGGCTCATTCCTCGGTTCGAGGCCTACCGCACCAAACAGTTAATTTTGGTCGGCCTTGGCAGCCCCCAAAAGTTATTTCTGCATCAGTTGCCGACCAATAATGCTAATATGTCTGTTAACAAATCTGCCAGAGGAGAAGCCGCAGGAGTTGGCGCACTGATTTACAACTAACTTTCCCAGCGTAATTACGTTAGGCAGAATTAGAAAAAAGAACTAGAAACAAAGTCTCGAATTCGAGAACACTTACAAATACTTTCATTAAAATATTTAAAAGGAGTAGGTTTGCGGTATGTTATGTAAGCATATGGTATTTAAGCTTCAGAAAGTGTATTGCTTCAGTTCAAGATAGCTAGAATAAGATACCAATAAGATTACTTTATTTCATCTTCTTTCATCAACCATATCCATACTTGTTAAATGGTTAATTTAATTTTCTAAACAGTAGAACATGGTCCAGTTTTCAGTCATGAAGACAACTAAAGAAAAACAATCAAATTTCAATTGTACTGCAATAATATCAGAAATGATAGTCTGAGAAAGCATGGCATTCAAGAAACCACTTCTGCCTGTGAAAGGAAAGTTTCTCTCAATAGTATTTACACAGTGGAATGGTCTGTGTTAACAATTTATCATTTAAGCATCTCTTATTTATGCTGTCAGCAAAGGAAAAATATGTAAATACATTACATTGAAATTTGTTTTGTATTTTTTTATAATTTTTATATTTTTATGTTCGGTTTTCTTATCGACACTGCTTAGCATTATGAGAATGAACTAATGAAAACCGATTATACTTGAAAGAAAAAAAAAAGCTTTATTATCCATTAATTGTACAAATTTTAACACGATCAGATATTGTTTTTGTTTTTTATAAATTTTGTTTCGTTCAACTTAATTATCGTCTAATTTTACTACATGGTTTCTAATGTAAAACTTGAGAAATTGAAAGTGTAGTGTTTTTCAATCCCACAATACCGGTGGAGACGCCTATTAAATAACTTTATAATTAAAAAGCTGCTCTAATCTTCAATTTTCAATGAAGCAGTTTCGATTTTTCGACAAGGAGTCAATTGAATAAAGAATGAACACTCCCAAAATGAAATTTTTCTATTGCAGTCACTGTAGTTGCAAATGACTGAAAAACTGATTTTTAGACATTACTGATTAATTTCTTAAAAGAGAATGAATAAAAGACAAATTACATAGCTAAATCTGGAGTGGGCACATTTACGTTGATGAATTGGATCAACTTAGATCGAACTTAAATTTCACTCTTTTTATTATTATTATTTAATTTCATGCCATTCTACAGCATTGTCCTTTCTTCTTGATGCAAATGTTATAAATTCTCTGTAAAAAAAAATTCTAAATTTATTTAATAATAATTTTTAATAACGATATTTATAAAAATAGTTTACCAAAATTTCAAGACATACAAGATAGAGAGGAAATTTGACATGTTCCTTAATTTATGGTTACCAGCATGTTTAGTAGTATTATGTTTAGTAGTATTTTCCAAAATAAATTTGCAATGCTTAAGACAACTTCTTAAAATTAGAATTGTTACTCATTTATCGTTATTGATTAAATACTATTTAAGATTATTCAAAAGATTTATCAAATTTCACGAAATTGCAATTTTCGTAATATTTCAAATATTAAGTAGACAAAAATTATTACTGGACTAATGAACTCCAAATATCTGGGCCCTTATGCCTTGAGGGCCCTTTCCCATGGAGGAGCAAATATTGAAAAATCTGATTCTAATAAATCTGACTTGAAGCATGACAAATGCTGAGAGTAAACAAAGCCAGGTGCTAAATGATGGTGGCCCACACTGCTGCGTTGGTAGAAATTTAATTAACTTCCTGTTTGTCTCTTAATTGAGTTCAGCGAAAAAAAGAAACCACATCACTAAAACAAAACTTTATTCCTATGTGACCATTTGAAGCTGCCATTTCTGAAGGCCAAAAAAAATAATATGATTGGGTACTAATAAATGTATGTAAAGAATACATTCTCTAACTTTTCTTTAATTATTCAATTCCCTATGCTTAATCATTGTAATTATGATTAAATTTCAGACTTCAAAATTTTGATTAAAATATTAATCTTACAAAAATGTTCAGTTGTAATTACAATTCAGTTTGTAATTACATTTATGTACAAAGTTAATTCTCAGATCTTTATATTGATTTAATGATTTTCTGATATGTATTGTAATGTTTATGTTCACAAATCATTACTTGTACATATCGTTAATTATAAATAAGTATCTAAAAATTTGCTAATTTCCAGTTTTCTATAAGAGAACGGTATACATTTTTTTAATTATCAAAGTTTCCAAATGGTTTTGTTCCAATATTTACACATTTTTTTTTATCTGAAAATTAAACTTAATTTGAAATTTAATTCATTAGAATTTAATGAAAGCTGCCTGTGCGACCTCTGATATATTATTGATCGAAATAGTTTTAATGAAGGAAGTTAAATAATACATTTTCTTTATTAAAAATAGCATTAAAATTTAAAGTAAAATTAGTATGATGTAAGTCCTGATTCGTAGCAGATGAAATTCAGTTATCTACACTTCAAAACATATAGAAAAATATTATCTAAACATTATATATTATCTAAACAATTTACAATATTTGAAAAAACAACAATTAAACAGTCAAAAAGCATTTGTTCGTTCCGTATGCGATATGCCTGCTGCACCATTTGTTCGTTCCGTATGCGATATGCCTGCTGCACAGACTGTTTAGTGATGCAAGGAATATTTCTTGATGTGTTCCCCATCGTCAACTTGTAAAATTTGCAAGCGATGAACTGTGTTCAACGGCTGACTGCAACTGATTCCCCGTGATGCTTGGAACATGTAGCGTAATACTGTTCTTTGTCTGGAAAATTTGCAAAATTTCCACGACAAACCATATTCTTTAAATCGCACAACCAGAAATCACATATATTGAGATTCGGAGAACGGGATGGCCAAACAATAGGAAATGATCGACGAATCATCTAGCGATTGGTGAAATGTTGGCGGAAATAATGCTGTATGGTGAGTCCAATATAATGGGGGGAGGGCACCATCTTGCTTAAAAGTTGTAGACGCAAGGCATTGTCGCTGTAGAAATTGGGGTATGAACAAATTCTGGAGCATGTTATGATATCTCAAAGGCCGTCACAGAAGTTGTCACAGGGCCATTACGAGTAACCAGTGCTTTTAAGCGTATCCCCTCCCCACGGAACTTTTTTGAATTAATTTATTTATTATTTTTTTTTTTGCATAATCATTTTTCGCACCCTTTGAAAAGACTGTATACAAATTTTGGTGTCAATCGGCTTATTGGTTATAGCTTTAATTACGATCACCATGTATTTTGATAAAATTCCTTATTTGCTGTCAAGAAACATATTCATAGAATGACGAATACAAAATTCTATCAATGATGACCACGTATTACAGTCTGTTCATTATATCTGTGGAGGCAGGTGACAGCTCTGTATGTTGTGAATGACTGAACATTAGCTAATCCTCATAGGTTCATTTACTGGGTTTGAACATGGCGGTTGCTCGTTTATGCCAACAAATTCTCGAAAAGACAATTTAGAGGAATCATTTGGAATGTTTATTGTTATTTCATGTCAATGTAAATAAAGGGAGCTACCCACAACGCCATTCCAGAAGCGACAAGCAATCACCTAGTGAAGAAAGGAAATGATGACGATTGGTTTGTTGTGATCACGTGCCTCCACAAATATAGTGAACGAACTATAATAAATGTTCAGTAAAACGCTGATTACAGTGGCTCAGTTATCTTTGGAGTCGATAAACTGTAATCTTCTGTATTACATACAAATTTCACTTTTTTTTAATTCTCTCTCCAAGCGGATTCGTAAAATAACAGTCATTACTGCGTATTTGAAATAATTTTACATCATAATTAAACAATCTGCATCATTTTTAGTTTTGTATTTACATGCTACAAGAGTATTTGTTTTTGTAGGTTTGTTATATAGTGGAAAATATGTAGGACGTTCAAGAGCACTCGTATTCCTTGTTTTTCTCGAAAAACCACAGGGTACAGGTTATTCACGTGAAAATTTTCATTACCAAATAGTATCGAACGAATCGAATAGTGACATTGTTGATGTCCGGTAAAAACCGGAAATGGGGGTAATCGGGATCAACTTTGGAATTTCCTTTAGTCAAAATTCAAGAAGGAAACCGGAGCTTGTCGTATCGGTACTCATCGGAACAATTGCAGCTATTGATAACAATGACATTGCCATTGGTTCTGTTTCCAGTCGACAATTACTGTGCATTGTACGTTTTGAACACTGATGTAACCACTGTCAATTTCATTGTTGTCAATAGCTGCAATTGTGACTAAACAAGGAACGTTAGAGAAATAAAGTTTTAGTAAAAGTTGTTTCTTTTCAAAAGATCTATCCAACGATACCACACACGATCTATGTTCTAATGAAAGTTCAAAACCGATTACCTCCACTTCCGGTTTCTGCCGGACACCAACAATGCCACCATTCGATTCTTTGGGTCCTATTTGATAATGAAAATTTTCGCGCGAACAACCTGTACTCTGTGGTTTTCGAGAAAAACAGAGGATACGGGTGTTCTTAACAATCACATACACATACATATATATTTTAATTCAATAAAACGTAATTTTGTTAATGTGTTTTTCAATTGTTCGGTCTACAGCATCTCCAATTATCATGGACCACTGACGTTTTACTGTATTCTGTAATTCTAAAAGAGAAAAAAAAAAAACAACTGGATTTTATTCATGATTACTTTAAATTTCAGTAATCATGAATCGGTAATCATAAAAATGAAATAGTAAATTCTAATTTCTCCTGAAGTACACACACAAAAAAATTCAAAAGTACACAAAATAAAAAAAACAACAACATTCAATCTACTGTATTTCTTGATGAGGTAATTTTAAGATGTCTCAACAGAGGGCAGATTGGATTTTATGGTAAGGAATATGATTATTGAAAAATGTTGTTAAATTTCAATTTGTGAGAGGCTCACTAAAAACAATACAGATTTGAAATTATTTTTCGATATAATCTCTTCCGAAAGAAGATCAGTATCTTTTATCTTTGAACTAAACTGATATAAAACTTAGACAGATATAAAAAAATACAAGAAAAATCAAGAAGTAGGCCTAAATATGCGCCAACCAAAATAAGTATTACAATTTAATAAGTTGTAAAAAAACTTTGTCTGTAAAAAAGACAAAAGTTAAATACATCTTGTTCACATTTCTGAATTATTGTACTTTATTTTTATATAATTCACTTAGACTTTTGAGAAATCCCTAACATTCTATTTGTTCAAAGTTGATCAAATTTTAATATCTAAATCGGTCAATAGTAAAATGCTTTGGATTTTAAAATTTGATTAGTATTTCGATAAATCCAATGTGAGTGGTTTTTAATCTCAGTGGATGCATTTATTTCGCTTTGATGAAATAGCGGCCAGGAAATAGGATCAAATGAAATTTGATGTTTCGCGAATAATAACCAGTAAAGGCTATCATCAATATGACGTTTATTTATTCAATTGAAAAGCTCTCAATTTGTTAAATTCGTCCACAGGTTCTTAATGCTTCAGGCTTGTAGACATTGAAGTAATATGACAACAATAAT
>JAFIDM010000001.1:111296036-111358897 GCA_023159025.1 Thereuonema tuberculata | reverse complement strand
AATTGAAAGACCGATAGTACAGAAATGAGTCAAAATCACAAAGGAAATTCTTTAAGCCAGATAACCTTCTAAAAAAATAAAAAATAGCAATCAACATTTTAAATGGCCAAAGGCGTTCTTTTTTCTCTCTTTATTTTCTGTTGGCAGAAAGGATAAAATAGATCAGTGAAACGGCGAGTCTCCAGTAATGGACCAAAATGTGTTAAAATTGATTCATCTTTAAAATACAGCCTAGGTAGAATTCCAATCATTACGTCATAACTGAGCACAGCTGCTACATAAAATATGTCGTGGGTGAATAAATTATAATTTCAGAAATTGGACAGAAGCATGATTTAATGTATCAGATGCTTCATTACGATGATGAATAATAATTTGGATATATATTCAGTAAGTTTTGTAGAGTTCTAATAATTGTTGTTTCAAGTTTACAAAGATTAGGGTCTTCCACATTACTATGTGTGAATAATGTTTCCTTAGATTACTGATTCAATTTTTCTTCATTACAGTGTTTGTAGTTTTGGATTTATAATCAAGAAACGGGATCCAACATCACAAGCAAAAAAAATAGGAGAAATTTAAAAGGATAAATGATGACAATTAAGAATATCTTAGTTCATTGGCTGTTCTAAATGTAATACAGATTCTTTGCATTTGAAAATATTGCATGATACTTGCTGATCAGTCTTTCAGATGATTAACTACATTAGTTGATTGCTGATTAACTACATTATTACTGAATTATTGCTAAGATATTTGAATTTAACGAAATTCCTCCATTCCTTTCAAACAACTGCCAATTCAATTCAAAGATCTTAGTGCTATATTATAATCTTAGAACATGTTGACTATCTTCTGTAACTTGTGGTATTAGTATGTTCTGAATTGTGTCTCGAAAAATACTTGATTATGAAGTTAGACTGATAATATCCTCAGTTTATCAGAAACTTTAATTTTAACATAACATGTAAACAATTACGAGTCATACGAATTTCCTTTTCTAATGAAAGGATAGGAGATAAAAAGTAAAATCCAATCTAGGTTGCTATCCTACTGTTAGAATCTGAGATATTGTTTGATTAGATAAGTAGCTTTAAGCTGAGACTTAATGAATTCTACTACTGGTCTTGGTGCTTGGCTTCATGCCGCCCATATTCACCACATTCTAATCTAACCTAATGAATTCTACTAAATTGTTATTTGTTAATTGATTTTTATGTGTTAATGATAATGGTAAAAATTGGTCTTTCTTTCCCTGTTCATAAACTATCTATGCTATTATTTCTTTATATACTGTTCCATTTCAATTTCAGAAAATCCGAAATATCTTTTTTTTTTCCAACTGATATTGTTATCCAATAAGCTTGTGTAAAAGCATAAATAAATAACGAATAGAAACAAAGTTGAAAAGCACATTAAAACATTATCATTTTAATGTCATTTAACTGATCATTTGACTGATATTTAACTGATATCATTTAACTGATGAAGGCTAATATCTGGAACGTGTTTGTATTTTAAAATCCGACGCATTAAAATGGTACTGTTTTAATATGTTTTAATAAGTGATTTTTTTTTTCAATTGTGTTTCTATTAGTTATTTATGGTATACTGTATTTTCTAATTTTAATTGTGTATTTAGATAACAAAAATTACAAAAAAAAGTTTTTTTCTAAAATTGGCTCCAGCTTATTTTTTGATGAAGAATTATTCATTAGTTTTCTTATTTAATGGAAAAGAATTCCTGTAGAAATCTGTGAAGCTCTATTAGGCTTTCGTTTAGAGAATAAAGAAAAATTATTCATTCCATCTGATAGAAATCTATTCCATTTGAGATTGCTTTGATTTTATTATTAATACCTCAGATCTACCTTGATGTAATTCAGAACATTTTCACCTTTGCTTTAATAGAAAAAGAACTCGAACCGTCGACACTGACTGAATGCTTTGCTCGATTGTAGATAACGTTCAGCTCTTGATAGAGAAAACTTCATTAAAGCGTTGTCGATATTCTCCCACGCGTATCATTGCACGCTGACTGCTGACTTCATCACATTTCATGCTCTACAAGACAAAAATAATTTCTGCTTTACAGAGGAAATGCATACCAAGCAAAATGCAGGCAGTTAAATAGATTGTATGCAATTGTCATTAAGAAGTTTAGTTTTTCATTAACTATTGAAATTAATTGAAATTTGATTAACGACAGAAGAAATTAAATTCTTAAGAAAATGGTTATTAGTTAGCATTTCTTTCCAAGAAGTTTACAAAGCTTAACTCAAAGATATTTCTAGTGTATTCTAAAATATCTTTAGAAAATTATATGAATTTGCTTGAATTTTTGCAGCAGGGATTTCATTTCACAACTGCTTAAGTGGTGTAGTTATCTATTGAGTGTATTATTTTGTAATTACAGTCTCAAAATACACAAAAAACGTTAAAAATAGCTGTAAGTTAGTTAGAATTAGTTGGTAATTCTAACAGCAGAACTTTGCTTATTGAATTCAAACTCTCTAGATTTTTATTGTTTTCGAATAGACAACGTGTAAATATTTCACATAGAAGATTAAGAAATAAGCATTTTGGTGCTGCACATAATGCAACAAGATAATGCAACAAGTTCCTAAATGAATTAGAAGACTTTTCGTTAAAATCTTACGCTTTCTTTTATTTTAATTATTATTTTTGTTGAATGTGTGAAAATAATTCAAACGAAAAAAATTAACTTTTTTTTTAATCTTTTTTACCTACAAAGAAAAGAGATTATTTTATTATACGGAAAAAAATAGTTGAATTAAATCCTCAATTACTCAATTATAATTGGTTTCAATTAATTTTAGTCACATTAAAACTCATCCGCAGAATTAAGAGCATTAATACTTGTCTGAAACAATGACCCAAACATCCCATAGAAAACCATAAGAACCGAAGAAGTGAATTTCCATCGATGGTTTAATGCACAATCTCTTGTTAAGGAGCCCAAGGAAAAAACCTAAAATATAAAATTACTTCATCTTTTGTTCTTAAATGTGCAGGCCAAGTTAGAAGACGATTCCTTAAGTGTTGACTTCAAACGCTATTAGGATTTGTTAAAGTTAGAAAACACACACACACACAGATCAGAATAACTGATTTCGTGAGCATCAGTTTACAGGAAAACGGCCGAAAGATGGAGATTCCAATCCTTGAAACTGATAAATTTATTTACGATGAACTGCCTCTTTGTGAAGTAATCTTAAAAAACTGAAAATAAGCATGGCTCATAAATCTAGTTAATTCCAAAGGATTTAGGAAATACTTGTTTTTATATCATGATAATACGGTTTTAATATCAATATTATTTCATTTTTGAAAAGGTCTTTTAGTACTAGATGGCGACATCTCGTAGTTCGTAATTCCTCCACTTGATTTAGATCAGAATTTTCTTTAAATTTTTTTTTTAAATCGTCTCTTACATCATAAATATCCTCATTCTTTATTTTTCAGCTCTTGAAGATCAAATGTTTTCTTAAAAGAGTTCCAAGTTGCTATTATTAAATCAATATGCTAAATGTATTGGTTCTATTGCTTCCTATCCTGTCCCAGATTGTGGGAAAAACCTTTAATCCAAATTTCGTCTTCTGAAAAGCTTTAAGTGTACTTCAGTTCTACTTATTTTTGCTTTTAAGCGATCAAAAACTACTATTGTCATAACTATAGTGCATTATTTTGACGTACAGTAACACAAAATAATTAATGAAAATGAAGAATTTTCACAATGTCTTCGATTACTATTTCTCCTAATTCTAAAAACATGGAAGCATTTTTGTAATAGGAAAAATGTACATGTTTTAACTAAGCACGTTAAATCAGTTTACATTGGAGTAATTGTCTTTGTTGCAATGAGGCCAAAGAGCTATAAAGTTTTATTACCGCCACACAATTAGTGAAACTGAACATTACTTTTCCTCATAATTACCATAAGCAGACATTTATCATTTATCAAACATTTATTATTTCGAAAGCAACGTGGGATTCTTTTTCTTGAAGCATCTGGTGACATTGCTGTTAGTCTTCTGTCATTGGTGGCAAGATGTTCTCTAAGGTCTTTAATTTCAGAGAAAGATGGAATCAAGATAATAAGAATGTAATTCCTTCCACACTAGCTCCCTTTGTTAACTAAATTCTTTGTTTCAATATGATATAGTCCTTCAGATTTCAAAATAAAAGTTCAGATTAGTAGTGTAAATGCTATTAGAACTCTTCGTTCTTAAGTAGTGAGCTACTAGAATATTTTACTACCATTTCCGAAAGTTATAATACTCCCAATATCTGTGATAAATGAAACTAACTTCCTCAAAAGGTTACAGTTCGAAACTTAAAGGTTTAAATTTAATAATTTGTCGAAATTAAGCTTTCTCAAAATATTTTATTTTAAAATCTGAATAATAAAAAAGAGTAATAAAAATCCATACGATGTCAGAATTACAAGCTGCAAGTTGTTGTTACTCTCTTAGGTTAGATTTTAAAGTTGTAATACAAATCGATCATTATTACGTTTATTTCTAACAAAAATAAAGATTTTAAATAAGTTTTAAGCATAATTCTTATGAGATTTCTTTATTACAATCTAAAGGAAATATTATTTTCTGCCTCAGGCATTTGCACTAATGACATCTTAATTTTGATAATAAAAAATAACATATAGGTAATTCGTATTTCAAATATCGAGAACCTTTTTGGAGACTTACGATGACATAGCTTATTACAACTCACGATGCATTGTATATTCACGTTCTCTTCAGCATAGATCTCTACTAGTGTTTCCATAGATATAGTCGATCACCTTTCACGTAATTCCAGTGCTTACCTGCATTTATCACATCCTACTTTTCGACATGAACACACTTTACATCAGAGATTATTCCTACATCGATATTCTCCGTCTAAGCATTGAAGCCTTAATAATTCTACACTAATTCACTTGGTTGCACTATTATTAATGTTGACTTTGTTTGCTCGCCGTTACGTGATCTTACACCTGGCTGCGTCTGTCAGTTAATGAAACTACAAATTAGTCTTCGGATATCTTCAGCAATTATCCAAAGAAAAAAGTTTATTTCATCTTAACGCTGCAAGAGATAAACATTTTTGAATAGTGAATAAGTGTTAAAACCATCTGGTTTATTTTAATTATCTCGAATGGTTAATTTTACATATAATTTAACTATTTAAATGCTAATTTAGAAATAGATTTAATTTAAGGTTGTTAATATTCAAGCTGTAAAATGTTATGAAATTTCAGAGTTTTCTTTTGCATTCAATTAGAAATCTTAAAATTTCAAGACTCTTGGTAAATTTTGTTAAAGGTATCAATTATCAAAAGTGTAATACTATCACAAAGTGAATTAATAAGGTAAATAAAGTGTATTTTATTTTTGTTTATTGTTATATTCTTTATACCAAATTAATGGAAAGACATAATATATATTTGTAAATTCATAATTACTAAATACAAGTAGAAGGTATCTAATAGTATTTCATTAATTGTAAATAAATTCAGTAAACTTTATGAATCAATATCTTTGTCATTTTTAATATTGGCCTTCAGTGTTAATCTATTGTGTAGTTTTCCAGTTCTGTGTGTGCGTGTATTCGTCTGTGTAACGCAAGTGAGTTGCACTGCAAGTCTCACATGTGTTACAGCTCAGAGGTAATAATGTCGGATATCCAAGTGATGAACGAACGAAACTATCCTACAGCGTTTCTTCACATACACACCTTTTCCGGCGTGCCACCTCATCAGCTGAGCCTGAAGAAAGGTTCAATTGTGATGCTCCTTCGAAATCTCAATCCAAAGAAAGGATTCTGTAATGGCACACGATTGGTCGCTAAGAAGTGTCTTTGCAATTTAACCACGGCAGAAGTTCTTTCAGAAAGCAACATAGGTGATATCGTCACTATTCCCAGGATCGATTTTCAATCGAGTGATGTCAATTTGCCATTCAAGTTGAAGCGCCATCAGTTCCCAGTAAAGCCCGCAATCGCAATAACTATTAATAAGTCGCAAGGACAAAGAGCACGTAGGAGTTTCTTTTGATATAGCCGGTATTATCACATAATAATAGCCAGCTTTCCGTTGCATTGTCGCGTTCACGAAATAGAGACAACATCAAAGTACTCTTCAAAAAAAAAAAAAAAAAAAACCCGACGGTCAAGGTCATTTGCTAAATGATGCTCAAATTTTCACTCACAATGTGACTTATAATCAAGCCTTCCAATAAACAAATTAATTTATGTTCCTAGCGATGTATTCATTTTAATTTTCTATCCGCCGTATATGTGTAATGTAATGTAATGTAAAAGATGGGTGGTGAATGTACCTATCACCGCAACCTAAGGTCCATTGTACTTTCCCCAACCTTAATCCCCAAAAAGACCATAGCTACGGCAAATGCCAGTAGTTTTTTTATAGGGATCTTAATTAAATTCTTTTCCGCCTTATATATATACTGACGAGCCAATGCTGTATCTAAAATAAAAGCTGTCACGTTGTTATCGCGTCATCGTTATAGTACTAATTATGAAGTAATTGTGATTATATGATTGGGGGAAAGGACAGTTTTGGAGATAATCCATGGGTAAGATTGAACAGGCTTCTTAAATACTGCTTGTTTCAGCTGAGCAAAAAGGAATATACTATAAGGAACACTATAATAGAAATAGTATATAGAGAAACAGACTTTCTTTGCTGAAACTTTCTTTGCTTTTCTTAATGAATAGCCATTCCAGTCTTCCCTATTTTAAATATTATATGTGCGAGGTCAAGCATTTGATTTCTTTGAGACATTTTTCAAAACCTACCAGAAGAGAATCAGTGAAAGTCATTTTAACTTTATTTAATTAATCAGATTAATACATTCCAAGGAATTTCGATATTCGTAATATTTGGGTTGAACTATTTCGAATCTATGGTTGTTTATTTTAAGTGATTGCCTCGCATTACTTTATTACCTTCTTACATTAGCTTTATTGAAGCTTCATTCAATATTCATTTTATGCTTTTTTTTTCCTTAGTTGTATCAATATTTACTTAACTAAGGCAAAGCGAATTTTCGTGTCATTTATTTCGGAGGTTAGTTAGTCTTTCTTATTTGAGTTGAACTTCACTTCTTAGTTATCTTAACTCAATTAATTAATGCTATTCTGCAAATAAACGAATTCCTTTACTAGGATAACATTCTTAAAAGGTTGGAATTAATTATTTAGTTGAAAAGTCATGTCTGAAAATATTAGTCAGAAAAATTCTTCTTATTACATTTTTAATTGTCAAAATTACACTAATTGCTAAACTAACTGAATGATGAAACTAACTAAAGTGATGCAATTTATGATACTTTGCTTGAAGTAATGAAGTACTTTGCTTGAATTACTTGCTTTATTAATTAATGTTTTTCCTGTTGCTGCTACAGCGAATTATTTACAGATTTTTCAAAATTTAACACTTGTCTCTTTAGTTGCTTTACTTTCATATTTTGATAAAATCTTATTAGCAGTTAAAATGCTATTATCCAAAACTTATTAACCTTTCTTAATAACTTTTGCTAATAAATATAAAACATTTTGAAACCAATTGAATCAATAATAAGTCATTTTTCTTTTCGATTTATTTCATTTGATTTACAGTAAATAATTCAATTTTTTTCTCTGGGATTTAACAAATACTCTTCTCATTTTTTTTTCTAATTGAATAACGATTGCTGTCAGGAATTTTTCAAATAAATTCGTATTGTTCAATCATCCGCAAATACATCTTAAAGTCCATTATCTTGAAAAATGAATCTGAAACTTCAACTGCGCTCAATAAATCAGTTTTTTTTTCTTTTTTTTTTCCCCTCTCCTGTGCTAAAAGGGATTGCAGTTGTAACATAATTCTTTATGAATTGGATTTCTTGCTCCGACTGAAATTAATCCGGTGGAAATGCAATTCGTGTGTGTCTGTCTGTCTGTCTGCCGGGGGATCTTTGCATCTTAAGTAGCTGCTGTCTATGTTCACTGGCGTTCCCACGCCCACACCAGAATTATGAGCCTTCACCAAGTTCTTGGCAGAGACGACTGAATAAGCGTTCATCTAAGTGTGAAAAAGGAAACCAACTAAATCTAGTGCGTTCCACCAGAGGGGGCGCGCTTTAGTTGCACAAGAGCTTTTCTTAATATCATTTCCTCTTCAAACATAAAATAAAGTAAAAGCAAAGAAGAAAATTGCCATTAAAAACTAAAGCATACATAAAACTATTCTGCCATAAAATATCGAAAAATAAAAAGTTGAAGTCCAAACGTGTAAATTAATTTCATCAAGTCGCCGGTTTACTTTTTTCTACAGAACTTTTATTTGAACTTTTTTTAATATGTTTAAACTTAGATAAAGGATTACTTAAAATCTATTACGAAGCTAACAAATTTGTAGAGCAATAAGCTTCAGTGTAAGTGTTTATTTCCAGCTAGTATATTACACATGTTGTGATAGTAATTAGTACTGCTTAATGTCCTGTTACACATGTTTTAAAATGAATCACAAATGATGATAAAAATTATTAAATGAATGCTTTAAAATAAATATCCTGTGTTTGGGATGGCAAATTAAGTTGCTCATAGACCATTTTAATTTAATAGTATTTCTTTAAGTTAATAGTTAATATTAATTTACTGTAGCTTTTATTATATTGCCTAATGTTTATAGCTTGGGCTTTCTTCATTCAACACAATTATTATGTAAAAAAATTGTTCCTATTTAAATAAAAGAAATATTTCTGCTGTTAGTTTTAATCTTCAATATCACAAATCATAAATTTCTTTCTTGCTTAGTAATGCTTCAAAAAAAGTTTTGCTTTTGCAAAGAAATTATGTACTTTTCATTCATAGGTTCAATTCCAATATTGAAGTTTAAATATAGATATTCCAAGTCAAATCAATAAGACATCTGAATCCTGATGTCTTAGAATGTCATGATTTTTTTGTATATAGGCTATATTTATGAAAAGTAAGAAAAATCTAAATTTCTAGATTTTTATGACCAGTAATTGTTTTTTAAATTAAAATTTTAAATCATGAAAAGCGCGAATGTTGAATGAACTCTTATTTGCAGAAGCTGTTATTAGTCAGCAACCTTTGTCCTAGAAAGGTAACAAGGTGTCGTTTTAAAACCTCTTGATGTGTCAAGGGGTTTTATTTTGAAGGGGTTTTATTTTGTAGAAAAAAAAAATCTTAAACGCTTCCAAAATTTTTGAAAATCTCAAAAGATCATTTTTAATTTTTGGGGAGGAAATTTATTCAACTCATTGTTGTTTTTCTTAATTTCCCAAACTTTCAACGTTGGACACCACTTTTTTTTCATACGATTTATTCAGAAGATAAAGAGCAGTCGTCTCCAAAGAACAATTCCTATAATTCTCTATAATTTAATAATTATTCAAATTAAATAATACTCACAGAATTTCTAATTAGATAATTTTAGAAGTTTATGAGAATTCCTTAAGTTGTAACAAAGATTAAAGCAAACACAAATTCTGAATTTTTATAATTAATTCTACATTGCAATACTTGCAAAACTTTCTTAATTTGCTTTGCAAAAAGTGAACAATTGATACGAGTAGAAGGATTTAGATCGGTTCAGCTGTAATCTTTTAAATGTTAATGTATAAAATCTCATATTTTTAATAAACCATAAGAACCAAAACCATTAAAAAACTTTATTATTTTATAGTATGTTCTATTTCTAAATTTGTCTTATTATGTTTAATATCCTTTTTTTCTATTTACCTGACAAAACTAATAAAATATTTTTAGATTTTTTATGTTTTAATATTTTTTAATAATAAAATTTATTTTACTTAGATTATTTACTGTTGAGCATATAAAAAAAATGTTTAACTTTTTTTCGAAATTCAGTCAAAGTATTTCTGTTTATTTATTACTTGAATAACTTTTCTAAAAAAAATAAATTATAAGTTAACTTTTTGGCGCAGTTACTCTTATGAGTTATTCTCATTTTAAGTTTGTAGAAAAAAGTGAAAAGGCAGCTGTCAATTAGCAACTCATTCAAAGAAAGATTTTATTGGTTACAAACTTTTACTTTCTACTAGGCAATTTATTTTCACGTTTTTTGAAACGAAGCGTTTTGGACAAATTCCATTTCTTTTTATAAGTATTGATTTAGTTTTTTCCTAAATTTTTAATGAAAGATAAATTTTGGAAACGAACGAAATAGTGATAAATAGTAAACGAATTCTTTGGCGATAAGTTTCATCCAATTATATCAAACAGAATTATTGGGCATTGCTCCATTTTACAACAGAAAAGCCTATCGATGAAATTTGATATGTTATCTCCATTACAAATAGTTATAAGATTTTATAGGTAAAAATCACGAAAAGCACAAGCACGGAACAAAAATCTACTATTGCTGTAGTGAATGCAAAAGTAAATAGCATTGGTATACTGGTATATTGGTATACTTAGGAATACCGAGGATTTTGAAATGGGAGGGTTTATGATGGTCGTAGGCGTTCAACCAGGAAAAAAAAAACATCTCCTTTCCAGGATGGGGCAGAGGGAGTTACAGATAAACGGATGAAATTTCCAACCAAAAAAAAACTGTCCAATAGATCTTTCATTTTTGATAGCAATAGGGAGGAGGTGGCTATCCCCCACCAATCCCCCCTCCTCGATACCCTAGTGGACTGAGCCACTCATCTCTCCTCATATTTGTCAATGCTACATTTTTATTTAGATTCATTTAGAATCAATTGGCGCTCTGTGTTTTCCTATATTCTTTTTTATATAAATAGCTTAAATGACGGTAACGTCCTTCTTTCTTTAGATTTTCCTGATATGCATCTGATTTAACTCGCCCAAGTTGGTCATACTTTTAACTGCTTGAGATTATATTTGATGAGTTTTCCATGTTCGTTTATTTTAATTGCTGAAAGTTGATGTGATGAGGTAAGATCTTCAGTATTTGTGGATGTATTATATGTAAAATCTGTTGTACGTGAAATATCTTTTAAACGTAAAATTTCTTTTATACTCGCACGTTAAACTTATTTCTTCATAAAAGGATTTTATTCTACGGATTTGTCGATTTTTGTATGTAATGCAGATAGCATCAATGCCGTTTCTAAATACTATGTTATGTGTTATGTTGTGTAAGGCTAATGTGGGTGGCGGAGAAGCCGAAGACCGAGACATTAGTCTATTGTGCTATCCTGTGGAAAGAAGGACGGACAGAGGGAATGATGAAGAAAGAATGGTGGAGTTAATGCAGACAAACCGGAGAACCCTGAGAAAATCTGCCCAGTCACCGCATGGAAATTTAACACCGGTACTCAAGAGGTGAGAGGCCGTTGTCTCAGCACCGCTCTCTTTCTGCTAAGTTTTTCTCCATATAAGTTTTCTGTCGTAGACCGCAACTCTTGAGTCATTCTGATCCACAAATAACTAGTTCGTCGCTTTCAAATTGCTAATGATTATAAATGATTCATTTATAACTGCCGCAATATCCATTAAAATAGTTTAATTAAAATTAATGAAAAATTTGACTTAACAGCCTTCAGATGCAACTTGGAAATGACGGTCTTCAGACATTTAACGTCACAATAAATTACTCCTCTCTCGTAATAGTAGAATTCTTGTTTAAATGGAAGAAAATAAATGCTAAATGAGGAGATTCTTCCTTCATCTAGGAAACAGAACGTCCTACTACGACATCATTTGTTTCTTATTAGTTTTCTCTTCATCAATGAAAGTCTGCGCTCACAGAAACATGTTTTTGCTTCATTATTAATGATGATAGAAATGGCGTTCATTCGTACCGCCTCTACTCTGTAACTAAAAAAATAATTCCTTCACTAATAAAAAAAGCCTGGGAAAGAGAGAAATCTGCTAACTTGCTGACTCCATCTTTACTGAAAAAGTTGGAAGTGTTTTTTATTTACTTGTACAAGTAATTGCACCTTAAAGTTGAAACTGTCGCTGGACTCCTCTTTTTCCTGCCTTTAATGTCTCATTGAAATGATGCTTATTTATAAAATAGAAGGGAATTTAGAGCTGTCCAAGAAAAAAAAGGGTCATTAAACAGAATTTTTTTTTATGTATATTTAATGACTTCACCATTTACCGAACTTGTTCTTGCACAAAATTTACATATTAAAAGGTAAAAAAGTTTTGTATTATGAGAAGAAAAAGTTTTCAGAATTCTTTTGTGAATCTTGTATGCAAGTGAATTTTCACTTTTTATATTTTTATTTTCTCTAATCGTGAAAAGATGTATAGTGAAGAAAACTAAAGACAAATAAAATATAAGATTGATTGATAGACATTATTAGGGCTTCATGTCTTAGTAGGCAGAATAGAACATGTAGTCTTTCTGAATTTATATCTAAATCTATATTGACGTAAACAACATCTCCAAATAACTTTGAATTCTTAACAGTCATCCAATCTATTTCGGTTTAATTAAGTATACGGTATTTCTGTAGTTTTTGTAACATCGACATTCCATGCCCGCTCAAAGCATTTATTTCATCACATTCATCTGCTGCATTATCAACTTCATTATTAAATGCAAGCAGTGTTCAAATAAAAATAAAACATCCGCTTTTAATAATAGAATGCCTTGCCGATCCTTTCAGTTATTAGATATCAACAGTTTTCAGACCTCGCAATGAAAGGTCGTGACGGTAGATCAATCCAACGACCTCCCTCTATTAACACAGGAATGAGTTAATACATTCCTTTTTTACATTGAGCTGGTTAAACCTGAAGATTCGTCTTGAAGTGAAACACCTTGGGAATCCTCTCCCCAACGACTCCTAATTGGACCCTGTTCCTTCAGGTCAAACAACCTGCGGATAATTGGTGTTATTTCATTTAATTAACTGCCTCATTTTTAACAGCGATATCACAATTGTAATAAGGATTTCATATTATTTCTTTTAGCAACTGTCTGCCTGATTAATAGATGAACACTTGATCTGCATTTCTAGTGGATTTATAAATTTGGTAACTTAATTAACAATTATGCTATCATTATGATTCATCAGGAAACATAGCGGTAGTGTAGTAACCTACTTATCCCGTACGAAAATGCTAAATAGTCTAAGATAAGCATCCAATGGAAGATTAAACGTAGACGTAATTTAATGATTAAAATATTGACTGCACGTAAGAAATACCGAAGAAAAAAAAATGATTATGTAGTTCGAACTTTTGAAAGAATCCAAACGAACTTTGGTTCTTTTTCAATGTTACGTTTAATATGTAAAATATTGGACTTACAATGTTAGGTACATATCAATAAGGTCTTTCCGTATTTAAAAACTTATCTTTCTTAGAGTTTACCGAGCTAAATTTTTAATAAAATTATTTCTCAAAAAAAATACCCTCGTACTTCTTTTCATTACTTTAACTAAACGCTCTTTTGAAAACTGTACTAACACTAATGTTTTTTTCTTTTTTCTTTTTCTTTTTTTTTTTTTTTTTAAGAAATTAACATTTTATTTTCATGAAAAAGTTTGTTAAATATTAACTTTGTGGAAAAGCATTCTTCGAGTTTCTCATTTGCTCTCAACCCTTTTGATTCAAAGCATTTGTCAACAGTATCAGTTTTAAATGTATCGATACCTTCTTTTTGAAGGTAATCTAAGTTTTTGAAGACACATGAAAAGCTCATAGATATTTATATGCTGTAAATAAAATATTAACAAAATAGATCCAGAATGGCAGCTTTGGTCGAGCATCAGTAAAAAAATGTAAGAGGAATAGATATATCAAGATTTCGCTTGCTTCATTTTGTAACTTTATTTCTTGTAACTTTACACTGACATTAAAACAGACATATTAATATTTCAAAAAGGTCCAGTTGAAAATTGCATCCGGCTTTTTTTTCTTCTTAACACACTATTTATTCTGGACCCCTACCATCTTAAGTCGTGTCATCCAAGACCATAAATAACAGGTATGCAACTACTAAGGTTTATTTATTGCAGTTTGGACAAAATGAAGGTGTTTTGAGTGTTTTATTATATTTGAGGATTAAAGAAAGTTTATGGACAGCAGTGCACTCTCGTTCTTGCCACAATGTATAAATCACTTAAGTTGATATTCTTTACATATAGGTTTATGTCTATTATTAATAGATGGAACGTAGATGGAAGGACTAGGTAATATATAAGACACTAAATCTCAATTTTGTTCTTGTAAACTTTTAAGTACATTAAACTTTCGAAGTGGATAACAGCCAATATTGGAATGAATAGTAATATAAATTCTTGGAAGCGTTTACATGTGCTTCATTTAAATGAGATCTTTTAATTCTCTCACCCTCAACCAGATAATTCTTGAATTTCAAATTTAGGTTTAGTTCTTCTATTACTGCAAAGATGCATTTTTTTTCAGAAAATCGAACGAAAAATTTATCTTCTTAAAGATTTCTTTCTTTAAGTGGAGCTAATTTGTATTTACGCATGCGCACATTTCCTGGAAAAGTCCAAAGGGACACGTGCTTCCATTAGTGACACGTGATCTGCGCGAGCGCACAGAGAGTCTCAGATAGCGCTGATTTTGATAAATTTGCATCAAAGTAATCGATTACGAGAGATGTTTCCTGCTTTTATGAAAGGAAACGAACCCAGAGGATCTAGTAAAACACACATTTGCTTCTTAGCACCTGAAAAAGAAATGTTAAAATGACAAAACCGAAAAAATGATTTAATTCACGATTATTAGGACATCGCCTAATGTCTGAAACCGCCCGAAGTTAAAAACCCGACCATTTTGATAAAGATTTCTCTGAGGAGTCTCAAGAAACAGGCACATTGACATAGAAGTTCAAGGTGTACAATAACACTTAAGCTGATAACTCAAGGATAGAGACAGGAACAAAGTTGAACAAGAATTTACAGAAAAGAATTTAAAGCCTACTTTCATTATTGCTAAATGTTATTCCTAAAAATTTGTTGTGAAATCTTGGAAAATTAAAACAAAACTTATGACAAGTGTTTCGTCGAAATAGATTTCAATTCAGAGCGATGAAGGACCGTGTAGGAGACACTTCAACGTATTTCACATAAGAACGCTGAGGTTGATTGCCATTGAAGTTGGCTTTCCAGTGAATGAATTAAAGCACTACATCAAGATCTGTATCATCACTATCATCCAAACATAACTAGTTAAAACAATCAGCTGCAAATCAGCAAACAATATAAAGAACACAATTGAGTACAGCAGTGTAATTCATCTAAACATCCTCGTATATCCATACAGATTAAATCTGTATTTAATTTAATATTTAAATATACTATTTTAATATTTTAAAGTAGAAAAAAAATTGGAAATAATTATACATAAAATTCATTGTGATGATAGTACAATGTCTGGCGTAAAAGCCTGACTAACAACAGTCTTTGATATTGTAAGTATAAGACTATTTGCTCCAGTTTTGTTTATGATGTAGAAAAATGCAAAAGAACCTGGATGGAATTTCACTATATTGGAGATGTATATAATGAAGCCTTTTCCAGTAATTTTCCATGGGGTATTTTTTTTTTTACAAATGCCCGGGCTCTTAGATTAATCATCTTTCTTTAGGCCAACAACAAGAGGCGAGATATGATGCCTTTAACAGATGAAGAGTTGCCCAGGGTACGCCATAGGAGGCAGCATCAAGTGGCACCCGCAGGAACGGACAGAAGAAGAAACAGAAGAAGAAAGAAACATCCATGCACGACCGGGATTCGAACCCGGGTACCGGCACACTGGCTGCAACGGCAGACCGCTGTCTAGACCGCACGGCCACCGCCGCCACGGCATGGTATTAATTATTGAAATGCCAAGTAACTTACAATACTCTTCAATAATGGTTAACTGGAATAGAAAAAGCTAATACTGTCGGACCTCGATATAAGGTCATCCGCATATAAGGTCACCCCGCATATAAGATCACTTTTCTAAAGTCCCGGCTCATTGAATAGGAATTCTTTAACATGAATTATCGGATTTATGGTCAGGTCTTAAATACCGTAATCACATATAAGGTCTCTTTTGTCTGTGATTTTAGTGCCACACTGATTCAATTCCAAGAAATTTCCGTTGATACGATCTTTTATCGGCGTCATTTCTCCTACTGACGGAGGGGACAGCTTTTTCACAAAGCACTTCATCCCCTGAAATTCTAGGGAAAAAGATGACGAAGACGATATTCCTTTACCTGTGTTAATAGAAGATCTCAGAAATCGGGGCTGTGCTATAGAAGGGGAAAGTGAATATGTGAGAATTGATGATGAAATTGCTACCACTTCTCAAGCTTCGATTTCCTAAATTGTTTCGCAAGTTTTAGATTCCAATGCATTAGAAAGTGAGGATAACGACAGTGATACTGAAAGTGAAGCGGTGACAGAAGCAGAAGCACTCAGAGCATTAAATTTTCAGAAACTACAAAACTTAGAAAACATTATACAAAAGATGAAACCAAAATCGCGACAGTCCTGTATTATGGATTATTTTAACTAAGGTCAGTTGTTCATCAGTACTTTGCTTGAGCATACTAATACTATTTGTATACAACTTTATTCCTAATTAAAAATTTTAAAAAATAATTTTTTCTGATTCCATTAATTTAATTGATTCAACTAAATTAAAAAATGATAACCTAATAAACTGATATTTTTGTATGTATTAAATTTTACAAAGAATTATGCTGTATTTATATAATGCTTATTTATTGACAAATGCATATGAATCGGTTATAAGGTCAACCTGCTTATAAGGTCATTTTCGCGAGGTCCCAAGGGGTGACCTTATATCGAGGTCCGACTGTATTTATGCTTCTGAAAAGTACATCTGTATTTCCAACCCTTTTGAGGAATAGTCGATACTTTGACTTTTTTTTCGTCGACTGGAGGTGAAAATAAAAGCACTCTACATTTTGTAGCCTCATCACTTTACTTTTTTAGCCAAACATCAGTTTTAAAACAAGTTCCTGGCTTCGTTTCATTACTTTTTAAAACCTTCCAAGAGCCTCTTAAAATGTTCAGTGTTCTATAAGTTCTGTCTCGATTCGCAAACCTAGACTGCGAATGGTCAAAGTTTAAAATGGTCTACTGGTTTAAATGTGACAAGAAAACGATGCGTTTAGTAAATAAGTGTTGAATAAAATGCTTGAAGAGAGTTTATTTGAATCCATTTACAAATGTTGTTGTTTCTCTTTAGTGCCCTTTATCATTTTACAATAACTTTAGAAAAATCACTTAAAGTTGAATAGGTTGAATTAAAAGGAAAGATGACAATTTTCTATCAAATATCAAGTGTCAAAGAGCTTCATTAACTCAGCAAATGTAGTAAAACTATCACGTTTAATCAGATGTATCATATAAGGAACAAGTTGCAAGGAAAATACTGAAATCTGTTTGTTCCGTTCCATATTAAATCTCAATATTCTATCAAAAATTAAAAGCAGAATTAATTTTATTGTAGTTTTAATATTACAGCTTTTATTTCATTTTCAAACCTATACATATAATTCACATATCGTAAGCTTAGAATATTAGTTAATCGTTAAAATATAACTGCAGCTTCGTTTCAAATAACTTTACACAAAAACATGCTTTAAACCTTTTGATAGATTGGTAACAAAACCCACACACAAATAAAGCACAATCAATTCTCGTACATCAGGTTCTCCTGGCCTTATACATATTCGTTTTGTCAGTTTTCTTCATCCTCATCTTTTAGTTTCCCAGCCTATCTTTCAGCTTTTAATAATTGGACCTTACTATATTATCTGATTAACAATATAGCTGAAGTTGAAATATTTTTTTTCTGATATAAAGTTGCAATAATACTCCATCTTACTTTAATGTATAGGTTCTTTTTATCAGAAGGAGAAAGCTTTCTAGATTTTAAGAAAAAGTGTATCTTTTGATCCATGAATTAATTGCAATTCTAATGAATTTTTGGACAGATTCAGAAAATCTTTTTCTGTTTATTTCAGGATAAATAGATGTAATGTTTGCATCGACTTATTATCGATATCGCCTGTAACTTATTTTGAATTAGAAAGTTTCTAAACTACATTACTACCCCAGTTCGATCAAAATGAATCCAAGAAGACTTCTGTCTTTACGAGCTTTTCGTTATGTTAATTATTTGTAAAATATCAAAAAATACATAATGATTGAAATACAATAATAAATAAAATACAATACATAAGGAATTGAAATTATTTTAAAAAGAGGATATCAGTAACTAAATGATTATCTTATATAAGTTTTTTTAAAAAGTTAGTTCTGTTCAGTACTATACTGAACAGAAGAGGATATTTTCCCTGCGCTTTTCTGAATTCCTGAAAATGTGAAAAAATGTTGAAGTTTATCATATAGTTTATGGTGTCAACTTTATCATCATCTTGTTAATGGAAAAATGTGAAAGAAAATTATTGCCAAGATTTCTGCTCAAAGGAATGTTAATTAGAATGAACTAAGGCTCCCTTAATCGTTTACTTTTTCTAAAATCTAACCATAAATTCGAGTGGGTGTGACTCAATAGACGACAACGAAATTAAGTTCCGCCTCCAATTGGCTCAATATGGCTGAAAAGTTGCAAAGAAGAGAGTTCCAGTGTGGAAGTCATTAGCCGAATTTCAAGTTATCGTTGATGCATTACGAAAATTAATTTTTATTTTACTTCAGAAATACGATTTTTTTTTTCCTATATGTAATTTATAGAGCAGCTTTTACACTACTGAAGTTCGTGATTTTTAAGAATACCGGTAGTTAAAATGTAGTAAATTTCATTATTGTCATAGATGGTATTTCGTAATTCCTCTCTGTATTAATTTTGTTTCTCATTTAATATAGAAGACTTTTTTGAGAAACATTTAATTTTGGAAATTCAAAATTCTATATTTCAAATACTCAGACCACTAACAGCGTCAATATTGTCTGTCAAGACAGTCGCATGTCCTCTTGGGCTGTTACGGTTTGGCTGTTTTTACACAGTTAACAGGTATTTAGGAATATGTTTGATTTTCAGGTTAATTGTGTATTATGACTTTAAAACTATCACAAATTATATCTTTAAGTTTACAGATAATTGAAAGTTGGACTGAAACCTTAGAATTAAACAATTTAACTAGTATCAGCTTTACAGAACAATGTCGATAATCTAAAAACCTATTTTTGCACGGGTTTTTATTATTCCTGAAAAAATATTCCTATTCTTTCAAAAATTTAACGACTTAAGTTTGGTATATTTGGTCTGTAGTATATAAACTTTTATTCTGAAACTAAGAAATTAACTACAAAATAAGAATTTAAGTCATTAAATTCATAATGACTAAAAAAACATAAAAAAATAATCAGTTATTTGAAATGAAAGTTGCAGAATTTGAAGCAGAATAAGTTTTCATTGAACTAAATATTTTCTTTTAAATAAGGAAATAAATTGCTCTTTTTAATTTTCTGAATACAACGACGAAGTAAAACAAAAAAATTCTAAACACCTTAATGAAATTAAAGCCAACTAAGCCTACAACTAATTATCTAATGGATTTAGTTCAATTGTAGATGTAATTTGGTTAATATCAAATGACCTTCCTTCGATCAATAAATACCGACGTTGAATGAATAAAACTATGTAATTATGATAGGATTAATAATATGAAAATATTTGGAAAATATTTCAATTTATAGAAAATTATTTAAATCATTAAGAAATAAGGAATTTGGTTCTTTGACATTTTAACTTCTTCATCACAAGTTTAAGTTTATTCTGTTTAAGAAAGCTGTTTATTCTGTTTCTCCAAAGCTGGAGAAATTTTCTAATCTTCAACATTTGGAAGTTGTTATGTCTTTGTTAGTGTAAAGTTACTGTATTCTACAGTTAGTATTTCTGCACAAAATATAATTACATATATTTATTCGTAAAACATTAATATTTAAAGGAAAAGTTAAATCAGCCTGTATTATTACAGGCTGTTTAACATTATATTAATATAGTTCCTATGAACTGATAAACATCTTTAATCCATACGATATTTCGATTCTCTTAACGAGAATTGTCAAGTTTGTATTTGAGGAAAAGAAAAACTTTCTTTTGTAATGTTTAAAAATTTACAAAAATCACAGAATCAATTCTCGCTTAATTATTACAAAACGTTGTTTAAACTTTATATTCTTAACATTTAGAACGTTGTAGATGAAGAAGAAAGTTTTTCTTTCCTCAAATATAAACCTGAAGAAGATTCTCGTTAAGAGAATCGAAATATCGTGTGGATTAAAGATGTTTATCAGTTCATAGTAGTTTTTCTTTTATATTTTAAAATTTCAAGTATGATAAGAAGATTGCATATTAATATAGTTGTTAGCTGCCGATATTGATTTGATTACCTAGTTTATAAAAATATATAATTTATCCGCACCTAATAAACAATTTACCTACTGGACACTATAGAATTAATCTTTTATATATTTTATCTATAGCATTCTTTGACCTTCAAACACTCATTTCAAAATATCAAGTAAACCAAGAAGCTTTAAACGGCAAATATTTTTATTTGGAAATTAAATAAAGGTAAATAGAGATGTTTGGCTCTTTATAGCAATTCCTAAACTCTAATTTCAAATAGGTAATGGTTTAAGGAGAAATATTTAACAGCAAGTTGTTAAATACTTTATTATTGAAATCCAAGATGTAATAATTACCTTGAAGCATTAAAATTTTATTTTTCTAGAAGCATATACAACTTTAAACACACACAAAAAAAGAAACTTAGCAAAAATTAGCGTTACGAAACATTAAGCATTATTAATTGATATTCTAATTTATCTCTTGTTCGATAATATTTTATTATAATTGTTTTTCTCCAATGCTAGCTTGAAGTTTTGGATTTCACTGTCTCAAAAGAAGCCCAATTAAGAATAGGAAACCCGAAAATTCTTTTAAGGAATATATTAATTTTATTTATCTGGATATTTTACTAATTTGCTTCTGTAGCAAATTGGAGCCAGGATTTAGCAAAGAACATCTTTAGAAATGGAATCTGACTAATGCTTCACAATTATTTAGCTTTTATTATTTTTACTTGGCAAATTATTTGCAGTTTATTTTTCCATTTGCTTCAATTCTTGTCTCTTGTCATATTCTTGGTTAATCCCCACTCAAAATGACATTACACAGATAAGAATTCTCAACTCTAATTTCGCTCTTTTTTAATAACGAAGGAAAACATCCGGATTAAAAAGGCTTAGCAGATCCTTAAACTTAAATAGTATTAATGGAATAAGAAAGAGAAAAACGAAAATTTTTCTTGTTTTCATACAGAGCCTGCTATATTCAAGTAGCTCAGTGAATCCTTCTTTTGTCGCAGAGGGACATTTACGATTGTTCCAACATTTGTAGATGAAATCTTTACTCTTTTATTGATGGAGAAATGTAAGAGTGAAGAGTGTAATAAGTTAAAATTCGAACAATAATTTTTTATAATCATCGTACTTAGAATTTTTGCTTTAAATTTTCAAGCATTTTAGGATGCTTAATGTTTCATGGTATTCCTAATCTTCAGGTGAAATAAGACCAAAGAATTGTCAGACTTAAACGACTTATGATGACTTCCTGTAGTTCTTTAAATTAACACGAACAGTAACATCCTGAAACTTCTAGGTTGATAGCTATCAATTAACTTGGAATTACAAATTTGAGCTTTTTTTTAAAAATTAATTTATTATGGAGCATAAACTCAAAATAATGTTCTATTACTCTATTGCTTATGAGTACAATATTAATTAGCTCTCGGTTCTTTTCATTTCAAAAAAGTCAAGAGCAATGATGATTTGAAGATGTAAAAATAGCAAAAACGGAAACTAAGATTATGGTAGCGCCCTTTCAGCAGTGATGAATTGAGTAATCCTGACTGATAAGGATATAAGGAATCCGAAACAATTTGTAGTAGTCTAATTAATGTTCGATAAGAGCACAAAACTCACTAATTTGTTCTGGAACAGTTTGTTTATTAGGGTTTCGGACTATCTGGTTCCAAGAAACTGATTACATCACCAGATGAAACGACTATCAATTTTTGTCAAAATACACTTTACGGAAATTACAATGGAACTAAACGGATTTGTCAAATTAAATTAATGGTTGAATGGCTACAAAGTGTTAAGGATGGTTTGGATTACCCATACGATTAAATTTATTAAATTGTAAAAGTGATTCTTGTAAATATATTACTAATTAGTATATAATTAATTATCGATATGAGAAGGACTGTTGAATATACATAATGGCAAAGAATCAATAAATTCTCGGATATCAGAGAAAGATGCTATTTGCTATTTCTGTTGCTTTTGGATGGTCATCTGGATGCAGTTACTTTCCGAAATTTGATGGTTATGTGCCTCCCAATAATACCGTGTAAAGCGTGTATAAGCCCTGAACTTTCCTGTGATGTTATTACAATCACGTTCTGAAAAACCTCTAATCTCGTAATTGCAATAAAACTACAGAATTGTTTTCTAATTCGTGCCGTTCGCTCCGATATTGAGTCACCTGTGTCGCGTAGGTTGCAACGCACTGTCGAAATCCCCGATATGTTAAGACGAATGAACGCCGGAGCCTATGGACTGCAGCTCGCAAAGCTTCCGACCACCTCTAGTGCAAATGGCTCTTCGACGGTGCCATCCAAGTTTCCCCACAACGCCACCGTTATTCGTGAAAAGTAGCACCTAAAGTAGCATCTAAAGATCATTCGGAACAATATTCGCACTGTCCTGATTCAGCGTCTGCTTTCGCTTCCAAACCACAAGGCAAGGTTATGGAATGTGTTGGAGTGAGTTGAGAGAGCTCTCACTTTCTTACGAGTTGGTCCTTCACAAGGTTCGCCGACTGCCGTTTCAACTACCGCGCCCATCTAAATGTGGTTCCCCTTAATGCCTATAGGTGGTGGAATGCAGGTGGTGTGAAGATTCTCTTGCTAAGTCGGCTGCTAGTCAGTCATTACAACGGATCTCCATTCCTCATTCCTCTCGTTTGAAAGCTATCGAATAACAGCTTTATAGTTGTTCATGTCCTTCATTATCCTTTCCTAAAAACAGAATGCGTAAAATTCGACGGGAGGATGTTCGTCTGGCTCGTCTCCGAATCGGCCATACCAGACTTAAACATACACACCAATATTTACTGCTGAAAGACTAGCTTCCCTAGCCGTTCAAATATTTTGTAAGCACATTTTTAGTCATTTTAGACCCCTTCCCCACCCCCTTAAGCTTCCGTGAGATTTGCCAAATCATTAACAGTAAAAACCACTGAAATATTGACATACACAAATACTGAGATAAAAGAAATGTTTGTCTATCTCACGTAAGCATTGCTCTGACCCTCTCCTCCCCCTTGTCAGCAAAAAGAAGCAAAACTTGACCTTCCCCCTCTTTAAATGCTTACGTAATACTTGAACAGCCCCAGTGCTACATGCAACATTGTTCTAGCCATTCATATTATTTTGTCTGAATGTCCTGCTTTTAATCAACATCGTCGTCACTGTTTTTATCCTCTTCTTAAATTCAATCTAAATTGTAATAGAATTTCGTTGATAAGAAACGAAGGAATGAAACCGGTTAGCACCTAAGAATGTAATTGCTTATGTGACAACGATAAATATATGGAAAAATACTGCTCTACACTCAAAATTTTGTTCTTAGTTTCTCATATATAAAAATTTCTATTATATTTTTTAATTTTCTTAGTGCTAATTTTTTAATTAGCTTAGTGAAAGATACTTTTGTGCCATAAAACAATTAGCCCACTGACCGTACATGCAATGAAAACTTTTCTTGCTGATTTTGAGGAAGACATTGCAGTAGATACTCTGAAACTTTGCTCCAACAAATCTTGGCAATACTTCTCCTTGTGATAACTGGTCTTATTGCTGCATTATCTTACCTTAGCTTTGGTTCTATTACCAGCTATTTCTTACAATTTGCCACATGTGCTAGACTATCAAACTTTGTCGAAGTCGTGCCGGCAAAGTAATCTAATCATGCACCTTCTCCTAGCGAAGTCTTTTAGTTGATAACGGTTATTCATTTTTCATTTCAGATACCTGTTTTAAAGAAGATAATTGTTTAAATCTACAGGGTGTACGGAAAGTTTCTCCCTCAATTTTTTTTGATATATTTTAATACACCCAATTTTTGTTTTTACAAAAACTCAATTCTGCATTTGGATGACTGATTTGGACAGTCATCTGTTCACTTTTTCAGTATTTTGAGTGGCGTCCCTGATTGTGAAGACATTCTTCAACTCGTCTGCCAAACTCTCCGCGAACACTGCTGTCTCTTCAGGGGTGACTGAGTTCCATTTCTACTGAACATGTCCAATAAGCTGGTCTCTGTTGTGTGGACGAGGTTCTTTGAAGACTGCATCCTGTAGTCTGGCCCACAGATGTTCTACAGGGTTTAGGTCTGGACTATTTCCAGGCCAGTCATCCCAAACAACAGGTAATGTTCTCTTCAGAAGCGTCATTGTTTGTTTGGTTGTGTGAGCTGTTGCTCCATCTTGCAAAAGAACAGCACTCTCTCGATTTTGGGAAAAGACCATTCTGAACTGCTTAAACGTAGACAGGAACAATCCTACTCCGATAATAAACACCATAACGGTCTGTTTTGCATTAATTAATTTAAATAAGCAATGTGTACAGTAAATCCTTTAAATTGAAGAAAATTAAAATTTGACAACACTGTCTTTTTAAATCTCTCGAATTAAAATTGAGTGATAAGATTAATTATTTTTCTGTTCTTTCATTAGGTGAAAACATAAGAATACCTAAAAAATTATTGAATGATAAATTTTCATTAACGTACGAAGTGCATGTGTGTTAAATTTTAATTTAATGATCAGCTTGAAGAAGTGCACCACCACAACAACACTTGCCAGTAGCAGACAAACAGCTGTGTTTATAAACAGAATGTGTTTATAATGGTTCAGCAAGTAATACAGACAAGTATAAAGTCCATATAGCCAGCACCATTTGTTGGCGTAAAGTGGTACTGTCAGGTGCATTTCCAATGCCACATTGTGAAGTAGTGCTTTCCTGCAATGCTTTCCTTAAACAGTCTAACAACGGAATGGTTAGGTTTGTCAGATCGAAACATACCTTGAAATTTTTATCATTTATTTAGGATCTTAAGGAGTTGACGTACACCAAATTTTAGCTCCTGAAAGGGGGTTAAGAAATTGTAAGAGCTGAGAGCTTGTTGCACTGCGGGGAAGCATCGGGCAGCTAATGGGACATTGGAAACGCCACCGACAGTACTATCTCCACAGAGCATCAAACATCGACGGCTCTGTTAATAAAAAAGAAAGAAACTTTCCGTCCTGTATTTCCAACACATCCATTTACAATCCTGAGTTATATCGAGCCTTCCAATTATATCTATCATATGATCCTCTTTGTATTGTGACCCTTGGAAATTTTAAATCAGTTACACAGCTGCTTCTAGAGTTCCACACACCAGCATCAAGTGACTCTTTCCTTATCGTATTTCACTTCCCTTCACTACATCGCATATTGCAATAAATGCATTGATGGCTATTCATACTTTATGTACAAAGATCCTGCAATTGGAAATTCCTTTATTTAGATTTTTATTATTTAGCTGGAAAAAACATACAAGGAGAGGATCAGGGAAAAAATGTGGACTTTGGATGGTAGACAATGTTTCTTTATTTCAGGTCAATAAAGGAAGTATTAATTTGATGTTGCAACGTGTGGATTGAGATTGACTATAAGTGGCCAATTTTATTTGCTGAAGAGTCGAGGTAGCAACTTGTAGAAAGTTGCTGTAGGGCATTTCATTTGAAGAGATTGACGTCTGATATTTGCAGTTAACCATCCAAGAGTAATCTTTAGATGTCTGTGTTGATTGTCTAGTTCTTACAATATGATTACTGAGAAATGTTTTAAGTGTCACTCTAAGTTGTAACAGAGAATATTGCTTATTACAGGGTCGATTTCTTTTTTACGTAATATCATAGAAATATGACTCCAATCTATTACGGTTATTTATTTGCTAAATAGCAATTGATTTAAAAGATTGTATGTTATCGTAGTAATCGTTTCGATTTTTATCGCTTTCAAGATACTATTTTCAGATTTATAATAACTTCAAACGGGAATTTAGTTTAAGTTTTCTGCATTTCTGAATTCTTAACAACATTGTTCATCACATTGTTCTAGAAAAGCACTTAACAATAGATCTTAAACATTAATGTTTAATCCCTAAATTCTTTTATTTTGGCTTCTAGTATTTCTACAAACATATCCGTAGTACTTTGTATTTTAATTTTAACTCAATTGTTCTAAGCACCTAGAATTACGGTAATAAGAATCAAACAATAGCATATTTGATATTGTTTATCGTACTTAACATTAGCTTAATACATGTCCAAATTTCATGAATTGTTTCCATAAGTGCTAAACAATATTAATTTTTAAATAAATAAACAATACTGATAATAACAAATCTATTTATAGTTATAAACACAAAACGAAAATAAAAAAGGAAATTTTTTGATGCCGTTATGTAAGACTCACAACAAAGTGATAAAAATACACATAAAATAAAATATGCTTAGTTGTTTGAAGTATGTATTTAATGTTAATAACAGATCCTTTTTATATAAATTTATTAAGGATTAGATGAGTAAATCGTAAATAAAGATCATTTAGACCAATCAAGAGTAATTTCTTGGATAAACAAATAAAATATTTCGTTATTTATAAAAGCTTCCAATAGGTTTTCTTTTTGGATTAAAAAAAACAAACATTATTATAAAAACATTCTTACACATTAAAATTGAAGATGAGTAGATGTCAAGATTCAATCCTTTTCTAACCATATCAGGTATAACTATAGTGAATTAAGATCTTCTATATAAAAGTGTCACATATAGAGTTTATTGCAGTTTTTCATTTTGTTGTATATTCAGTCATTATATTCATTCAGTATTTCGAACGGCTTATTTTCTTAATTTTCTAAATTCAGTGTCTTTCTTTATCATTAGACAAAATTAAGTCGTTTAGCTTGAGGTTCTTTAGGTAGTTTTTCTTTCCTTTCTTTTTGTAGAATTGCCTGTCTTTCATTTGATTTTACGCTAACTGTTTTTTTTTTATTTGAAAAAAAAAAAAAGCACCACCTTTAATTCTATTACGACTTACAATTACTTAGTGGAATTTCCAATTAAACCTAATCAGAATCTCACTTGAGTGTATTTTCAATTGAATATCCTCAGTAGATTGCTAAGAAAAGGTGTTTGATGCGTCTTTAAGATGCTTCTCGGCGGACTGTTAGCGGAGAATATCCGTTCAGTAAAGAGCAACTTTGTAAGGTTCAATGTTCCAATTGGGCCCTTTTCTGTGGGCAAACAGTGCGAGGCGCGTGCCTGGCATGCGATTGGCCGGAGGTCATTGGCGCGCCCCTCTTGCCCTTCCTGACGAAAACTCAATTATGGACTTGGTTGTAGAGTAGGTGGTGGAGGGAAGGTGGCCCCGAGGGGGATAGGAACATTGATCGCCAACGCCACCTCGAGGCACTACTTGGCAACATATTTCCGAGTTCTCATTTCCATTTTTCATTCGTAAGACAGGGATGGAAGATCGATCTAAACCGGAAGCGAACTGACATCTATTTCCTGTATTCCCTGGGCCATCAGGTGCGTCTGCGCGTTGGGAAAACCTTAATGACATTGAACCCCCTAAGGAGACGACAGGTGCGATGGATTGATTTTCACACATTTCTGATTAATCATTCCAATAGATTTTCATAAAGTTCAACCAATAATGCCAGCAACAAAACGCTCTTATGAACTTCTTTTGCATACAATGTCTCCAAATTTCTTTTGTCGAAAAAGAAATTCTTTTTGATCTCTGAACTTCCACTTGGAATATCGAGCTGTTTCAAGTTTTCTAACTTACTCAATTCTCAATGGAGAATGTAGCTTCCGGTCACATATATTCTTTTTCCTTTTTTTTCTGTAATAGTTATACTTTTTCTAATTTTAGAATTTTAAAAGAAATCTTTAAATCTTTAGAAAAATTCCTAAAAAGATGGAAAATTCTGTAATTTATCAGAATTGTGATGATATCTTCTAACATTTAAATGTTCATAAACAAAAAAATGAAAGTTTTGAAAAACAATTTAGGGTTGTTTTTTTTTTGACAGTATGAAGAGATTCATTTTTAAGTAATTTTCCAACTATTTTTAAAATAAATATTGATGTTTTTGTTTGTCTTTTTACCTTATTTTAATTAAGCTTAGGAATTAGAAAATGACCTTAGAAAAATCTTTTTTTTTCTTTTTTTTATAAAATTAAAATTTAAAAATTTCCATGAGATTCGCTATTTTTATTTTATTTTATATCAAATTATTAGTGTAGCTTTGATAGGAATAATTTTTATTAGGCATTTAAGTAAAAATTTCTACTTTTTTTGTGAAATCAAAAAAATTTTGAAGTTTGACTTTTTTAGCTAATTTGTAAATAATAAAATATAAATAAAACATTTTAAAACTCTACATTTGAAATTTAATATAATTTCTGTAAAAATGAAAATAAAGCAATGAGATGAATTTTTAAGATTAAAATTACCAAAATGGATTATGATTACCAAAATTTTCCGATGGAAAAGAAACGATGACGTACTTAATCGCTTTCTGTACTCTTTATAGCTTCTTACCAAATTATGTTATTGTGTTATAGCTGAAAAGTGAATCAGAGTTTATTCCATTAACATTGTCTGTCAAGCAAACGCAGAATTGTGGCCAAGAACGAGATAATAAATATGAAGTAGAAATTGGGCAGATTTTTATAAAGTTTAGGATGTTATTAAAGGAACTCTGGTAGATTATCTTGCATAGATGATCTTCAAGATCGATGTAAATAAAAGTGAATTTGAAAAACAAAAAGAAACAAGGAATGTTTGAAGACGTGAGCAGAATATATAACGATTTCATTCTATGATGAACACTTATTTAACAAATCGATAACCCACTGAAAAACATTGTAACTCAAAAAACATATTTCAGATACGATATTTTTCGGACGATATCTGTGATATCCTTGAATATCTAAGTGGCTATCACACGCCTAGCAGTAGTTCTATATTGTCAACATAAGGAGTCTTATTTTGTTATTTTAAAATCCTTGTTCTTGGTAGATATTTAAGCTTATTTTGATGTTCCTAAAAATTGCTGAAATTGAGTTACAATGTTTTTCATTGGGGGTATCGAAATTTACTTGATGTAAATTATATTAACCATTGCCTTATTATTCAATCATGTTCAGTTGCTGCTGAAGCATCAGACTTTACCATAAGATAACAACAGTTAGATTCTGTATGAGAAAGGAATTATAAATATTGTTGTTTTATTTAATACTTCATTTTTACTTTTTAGTTTGCATCAGCTTAGCTTATTTTTGCTGGTAAGTTGATACGTAAAGAGATGTTTCATGAAGTTTCGATTAAGCTTATTCTGAACAAAACAAAGGTGGCTACCTTCTTTCTTTTGTTACTTATTTGTTCAACCATCTTGTGAGTTTTAAACACATTTTCTGCTATTTTGAATAATTAACTATTGGATTTAGGAATTTCTTTTGCGATCACTGATCTTTTAAAAATTAATTTATTTAGGAAAAATTAAAAAATATGTGAATATATTTACATGCTGTTCAGCACATAAGATTGAGAGAATGACACTGTTTTGTATGATAAATAAGAAAAATATTAAACGTTAAATAAACGACGCTTGAGTTAGTGTAAGTGGAAGTCTTATAGAATGTAGTGAAGAGTGTTAATTCTCGTTTGGATAGCTCCTCCAGAATAGGACCAACAAGTGAAGAAAGTATCCATTTCTGTCTCCTGATTCGTAGTCATTAGTTTATGTATGCTAAAAAGTAATCTGTGCTACGCAATCGAGAAGCATAATCTAGATATAAAGTTGGGATGGGTTTTAAAAACAAAAAAATGTATAAGGAGCAATGCAAGCATTACTAATGTTTACAAACTTTACTTATGTTGAGATGAACGTTATTTAAAATAAAAATAAATAAATGAATAAACCACAGAATTTGGAAAAACAAGAAACATGTTTATCTTTACATATGTAATGATTACTGAGGGAGATATTGTTAAAAAAAAAGTAGAAGAAGAAATTAAAAAAATAAACTAATTTTATTTTCAAAAATGAATTGAGAAAGCTGAATAAAAAAATTATATTGAACCAAGAATAAGGAAAATATATAGTTAGCAAAGATATTTAATTCTGTTTTAAATAATTGTTTTTGTTTTTTTACACATACGTATACAGTTGTACTTTTTTTGCTACTTCTTTTACAGTAGTTAACTAAAGATTAAGTTTTTACTTTATTTACTGTATCTGAAAGTTTGTTGTTAATTGAAAATTTGTAATATAAATTCTTTTATACAAAAAAGTTATAATTTCTAATGTAAATTATCATTGAAACCAAGTTAAAGAAATTGACTGGAAAGTCTTTTTTAAAGTACTGCAGACTTCCTATTTTGACATTTCCTTTTCTTTCTATTTTGTTATTAGTTATTAGTTATTTCTAATGTGACATCATCTAGATAATTAATTAAATTCACTTAATTTATTTCTTATTAAATTTATGAAAATCTACCATAGTATGAGTATAATATTAAATATGTGAAATTTAGCTTCAATATTAATGTTTTATAGGACTTTGGGAAGAGAATGATTTTTTTATTTTTGACTAGAATAAAATTTTATTTTATAAAATCATATATTTTAATTCTTAAATTTCTCAATCCTGGAAATCATTACTCATTTGTTTATATGTATGTGATTTATGTAAGTTTTTGAAAGTTATTAGTTTTTCACAAATTTAGTGTTTTTTAAAATGCAGTTTAAGTTCTATTTAATTTTATTTTCGTAAACTTTTATTTGAAAACTTGAAATCGAGAAGATTAAAAAGAATTGTTGATCAAAATACCGTGAAAAGAGCAAATTGAAGAAATTTAACATCTGCAACAAAATGGAAAGTAGAATAACGTCTCCCTTTGAAGACAAAGAAAACATTAAGCCAAACATTCCTTTGGCTGCTCTCCTAGAAAATTCTTCTTAAAACTCACACTTTCATTGCTGTATTTATTCACTTGTTCCTCTCTGCTATTGAACAAAAAGACAAGAATTAAGTAACATTTGGTATTTTTGAGAAGCGTTGGCTTTGGGGGGGTTATTGAGGTAATCGATGCCACTGTGGTCTCACCAAGGGGTGCAGTAAAGACTTCCCTAATCATCACTAAAGAGGAGGCAATTAACCTCTGGTGGCGTGTGTCTCCTGGGACTGGTGGTTGCACAGCACAGCCACAACCTTAAGTGTTAGAAGGGTTGAATCATTGATTTCACAGGATGGATCATGCAGCTGGCGGCCTTCCTCCATGGCAAGTAAACGTTGGATTAAGTAGGCAGTTTGCCTATTAACAGGCTTTTAGAGGCGATGTTTGCACAGCGAGTTGGTGTGGACTTAGGGATTTTGTTGTTAGCACAATCAATAATGCTTCTACAATACCTTGTTTGCTTTGCTAAATTATTTTCCACTATTGTCGATCATCGGAAGGATTAACATAATTTGGAGACACTGAAGAAGAGCTTTTGCTTTCGAAATGCTGGAGGAGGATTTATCTTTTTTTTTTTTTTTTTCCTTGCACGATGGATTAAATGTAATTCATTCGAGAGATTTTTCTCTTTCTAACTGGAAGATATTTCTCAGCTGATTTAATCTTCAAAACACCAGCATTTTTATTGGTTTTCATTAGAGATTATTAAGAAGGGGAATGAAGATTTCTGAAAACATAAAAGTAAAATCTATAATAGTATCTTTTGTTTAACGCTTGGATTGTATAGTTTCAATCAGATTTATAAATAATAATTGATTTTTATTGTCTAAAAAGAAATCTGAATTTTCATTTGTGAACTATTAAAATTAAAATTTTTTGATGTTCTTGGCCAGTAAAAACTTTAGAAATAATTATTCTGTTGTAGTTAGGGAATTATAATATCTTGAGACTGAAGAATTGCGGAACTTAAAATTGGCTTATCTAAATGCTTAGGTCCCTTCGAGCATTTTCTAAATATCTAAACTAGATATAACGCTGCTTAGTTATGAACTTAGTTACGACACTGAAACGTTCCAAAACAAAGGAAGTAGTTTTCACAGATATATTGTAAATAGCAAAATCCCCGTTCTTCGTACTAGTTACAATGATTTGGATGAGAACGAAATTGAAATTGTGAGATCACTTCGAAATGGCAGGGGAAAGTATTCCAGACCGCTTAACTCAGGTGTATTGCGGGTTGCCACCACATACTTGGGGTTGCGCCACAAAACTTCACGGTCATTTCCCACTCCAAAAATAAATAAAAAAAGTTTATTTTTTATACTGTTTACATTATCTACACTGTGCAATCTACCCACATACCAAATTTCAAGTTTGTGGCATGTTGGGAAGTTTGCTAAATATTTCGAACAAACACACACACATATCCACAAATTTCCCTTTTATGTTAGAGATTCGAATAAATAAATAACTGTAATTATTTATGCGTATTAATGAAGAAATACTTATTCAAATGTAAAATTTTTTTATTTGAAATGAGTTATATAAAGAAATGCCATAGGTTACAAAAGTTAAATATATTGATATTTTTTTAACATGTTCACTAAAAATTTTTCATTTTGGAATTTACAACCTTTTGTAGTTTCGCCATACAACATCTTCGTCATAATGCTACAGAAAGGATAATGAATATCGATTCTTTTGTTTGAGTTTAAGAAAATTACATATGATGAATCTCAACTCAATATTTAACAGAGAATTTGAACGACCTTAAGTAGCAGGTTTTGTTGTAATTGTTGTTGTTTTCTTCTATGAAAACATTTAAGTGTCTTCTGTTTTTCAAACTGCTTATCTTATATCTGATAGAGAATTATTTAAAAGCATTTCAATATTAAATCTGCATCTAATAGTATATTGAATAAATATTGCATATTTAATTGTATATTGACCTAGTTAAACGATCAAATACATTGTCTGTGCATCTAACTTTGCCTGCTTTCCTATAACGAAATAGTTACATTGTAATGAGTCTTATATTAAAGAAGCAACGATTTTAATTCTGAAGTTTCAGATTCAAATAATTGAAGATTTTCTGCAGGAACTTACTTTTTCTGCAATAATATACACTCATTACCAAAAAAAACGACTTACCTAGAAGGAGTTGTCCGATTGTAATGAAATTTTGTTTGCAAAGACATTGGGACCGCCGATGCAAATGATTAAAATGAATGAATGTGTCCAATGAATGAATAGCGAGAGCTACAGCGCATCGGAACTGCGCACTCAGCAGATGTATATAAGAAGCGATTCTCAATCTGATGGTCAAAATTTCTGAAAAGAAAGGCTCGAGTTTAGTTTGATTTCAAACTCCATTAGTCGTATCTTATATTTTTTAAATATTAAAATGAAAGATTGTCCATCATGTTTAAAAACATTGTTTTATTTTAAATTTTGAATTTTTAATCTCAACCAGACTATGATCCTGTTATTTTAAAAAGATCAGCTTATTGAGTACAACATTACAATAGATGTAATGATTTACAATTAACAGTTTATAATAGATAGCTCATAGCAACTAAAGAAGATTAATATTCTTTAAATTGAAAGATTGGATCAATCATTACCACTCATCTACAGTCTGATCATTGGTAGACATTAACAATATCATTGATACATATTTTCTTTGTTAGATAACCGGAATAATGAATTTTAATGACAATGGCGTTGTTATGATGATCTAAAAGAAAAAAGAGTACATCAATGTTATTTTAGCCATCTAACAGTGATATGTAATTAAGGACTGTAATTTTGTATGATGTTACTTGTAACTTTTCAGTTATACTTTATAAAAAATTCTGGCGCACATTGTTGCTTCTGTGATATAATTGTTTTTCTATAATTTATGCAACTTATAACTTTGCAACTTATGTGTGTAACCCATGTATTAATATTAATTAATATTTGTGTAACTCATATCGTCAATACTACTTGCATGCTAAAGTAAGTTTGAATCAGAAAAAGAAGTATTCTATTTATATGTTGTTTAAAAAAAGTGTCTCAGAATAAAAAAGAAATGCCTTGTAGTTGCAGTGATTCACAGTGACTTTACAAACAAAAAGACGGCGTCTTCTGAAAAATCAGATTTTGAGTTGTCAGTTTTTGAGCGGAGTGCGACTTTCTCGAAACCAAAGAAGACAATACAATTAAGATTTGATGAAACCATAGAAGAACTACAAATGAATCAAAACATTTTTTCCAAAATAATATTCATTTAGATTAATGAGATGAATTAACACTACAATATAAAGGAATTGCATTGAACACTTTTTTTTTTAATGCTTGAGATAAATGTTTTCCAAGGTTAAAGGTTTTCCAAGAAGTGCGACCTAGAATCGAATAATAAGCGGTGAAGAGATAAACAGCGATTCTGAAAAATTAAAACTAATTTTGACTTCCAAAAAGAATTAGCTAATTTCTTTGGCTTGGAAATCATTTTCATAAAGTAAATAGAAACAAAAATATAAAAGAAATGCCAAAAACAGAACAAAATATGTCATTGAGTAGTAAATATATTCCAAGAATAAATAATACAAAAAAGAACCGAGAGGAGAATTGAAAGGGAGAAACAAAATGAAAAATATACAAATATGAAGAATAAAGTATATGTAGTCTGTCAAGAATTTGAACAGCCGATAATTGAAATAGAAATCTTGAAAAAAAAAATAGAAAATTTGTATTCAATTTCAGTTTAAGGAACTGAAATGAATGCATTGTTCATCGGACCAGAAGCTGTACATCAATTAGCTTTGCCCCTCTGAGTTCATGGAGCTTGACGTGGTTTTTTTTTTCCTAAGTAATTTTAAGAATTAAGATTTTAAGTAATTTTTACAGGTTAATGTTAACAGTTAATATATTTTTGCTACTCTATTACCATCATTGAAACGTTCTTCTTGGATCTCGACTTCTTCCAGCCTTTCCTAATAGCTTGTACTTTCAATTTATTCTGTCTTTCTTTGTGTTCTGATAAAAGAGTTAACATATTTTCTCTCTTTAAAGATATTTTAATGACATTTTTACCATTCTTCATAAATTCCAATAAGGGATGTCTTGAAGCAGTCGTTTATCGACACAGTCCTGTCTTATCGACTATCTGCCTTCTTGGGAAATCCCTCTTAGTTTTTTTTATACATCTTATTTCTTTAGAGACCTCCTGTCGTTTCTTATTTCCGGTGACCGGAATGCAACACTATGGTTGTCTCCTGCTTCTTAAGGTCTCCGTCAATACTGAATCAATTCCACAGTAATTTTTATTTGCTTATGCAGCTGCCGAAGGAAACCTATTTATAATAAATATATCGACCTATTAAATTGGATCTATACAGAAATTTCATTTTCTGGAAAATGATATAAGAATATGAAGCACTTATTTGATCAACAAAAGGTAAATGGGGTTTAGTCATTGCGTATTTTAATTGCTAAAATTCTCACTGCCTTTGATATAAAAAGAAACTGTCAGCCAATGAATTTCTCAGTGTGGACTATTTTATAATTTACAAAGAACTTTACGAGGCTTTTTCAAGCAAATTGAATCTCTTCATTTCTAAATATCCAGGTTTTTACGATCATGTGTAGAAAGAAGATATCAAGATATTTCTGATAATAGATATTAAAAAAACAAAAAACAAGCAAATATAAAATATTTTCATCACAAATTAGGAACATACACGCACAAGAAAATGGAATCACTGATCTGTTTTTGAAATTTCGATACCGGGAACCCAGAACAGCTGTTTCAGGCTTCCTAGCTTTCTTCAGCTGGATTCGCCCAGTATCTAACAGTCAGCGATTCCAAGAAACACCTAAAGAAAAACAAAAGTCAACAAGAAAATGGCCCTTCATAATAAAAAACAACAATATATAAAATAAGAATAAAAAAGGGCAGAAATTTAATCCCCGCTAAAATATTTTCCAGAAGAAACTTCTGAACTAATTGATTTCAATTGACCGGTTGAGAATCTTATCCAATTATTGGCTATTTCTATATTTCAGAAAAAGGAATAGACTATTTTGTCAATGTGATAAATTGGTCTGCAAGTATAAAAAAATAGCGAGATTTCGATAAGCTATAAAAGACAAAACAAAATAGATACGACAGAATTGAGTAGATTTAGTTATTAGCTGGTAATACCAGATTGGATAAGAATTGCAAGACTGAAATCAGGAAGATGAAAATCATAACAACATTGATTAGGAAACCTCGAGGGACTAAAGAACATGAAGACCAAATGCTAAAATGAGGAAAAGCATGGATCAAGGTCAGGCTTCTGGGCAAAATAGCCTCGTGTTTATCATGCTGGTAGAAAGGATATGATAACGAGTTTTGTTTATTATTGTTGAGATTTTATTATTGTAAGATTTTTTAAAAGCTGTTCACTTACAAAAAAAAATAAAAATAATAAGACATATGAATGAAATCGTTTCTTTGCTATGATAAGACTCCAGAGTATAATATATAATATCTGCTAATGTAATATATATTATATTACAATACACACCTGCGTAAATGCTATACATGTATTATTTAATGTATCTATGAAAATGAAAAAAGCAAAAAAGAGCATAATGGCGAATACAAATAAATTGTAAACCAGCTTGGACAATAAATATCACTTCGGAATATAAAACTTGATTTATTTGTGACCATCTTATAATTTTCTTAATGTGACTATTTAAATAATTTTGAGATGAATTGGTTGTATGATTTTTATAAAGAGAGTGATCTTAATTCTTGGATACCTCTTTTAAGTTCAACTATTCTTTTTTTTTTCATTGACAACAGCGATATCGAAAAACGTTGGATCCTATCTGATGAAGATTAATAATTTGTGAAAATGCTGTAGACGCAGGTCAATAGTGGACGTAACATCTCTTTTATTAACGTTCAACAATTTAGAGTTAATCCCTAAGGAGGATGTTAACAAATATACCAGGAAATCTTGTCTCGTATAGAACATTTTCTTTCATTCTTTTATCAAAGTCAAATAATTTGAAATTTCAAATTCGAGTAAGTAAAGAATAATTAAATAATAAATATTAAACTTCTTTTAAAAATATTAATGTCGAAAATATAGTTTATATGTAATAACAGTATTCAATATTGAACTTACAGTGGCAAACATCAGAACTTAACACTAGAAGAAAAACATGGTTGTAGTCTACCATAACAGTCTTTCTGTTTTCCATTTTGCTAATGTTATTTCAAATAACGAATAAGAGTATTAAACCAATAAATCAAAGCATGGAATTTAAATTTGAAAAATTCATCAAGTAACCAAAAACATCCTTTAAATTAGATTTAATATTAAGTTACTTTAGCATATAAATCAAAAATAACAAAGAAAATTAGTTACAATTTACTTACTTTAATTTCATCTTATTCATCTTTTAAATATTAGAAATTAAAGTATTTTCATTGCGAACATGATAATAAATTTATTAAGGGCTTAAATTTTTTTGTTACAGCTTCAGTTCAATATTAAAATTTTTAAATTAAAAATTTTAAAATAAATTGAACAGGATTCTTTTTGAAACCTTTATTTCTTTTTTTTAAAAGTTGCTTTATTTCTTTTTTTTAAAGCAACCATAATTTCCAAAAGAATAAAAATATTTTTTTATACATTTTTATTTCCATATTATCATTAGTAGAGTAACCATAATTTGATCCAATGCAAAGGAGGTAAAGATTTCATTAGAACTTTCTTGATGGCAGGATTTCCCATGATGCTCTGTTTCTCGTTAAGTCGTGACTCTTTAAACAAGGACCTACTTGACTCTTGTTGACATTCGTGTCCTTCAAGAGACAGTCGTCACTTTTTGTGACGTCCTCTGCTTCATTCCTTTGTTTACCACCCCCTCACCTTTTTTTCTTTTTTTTTTTTCTTTTTTTGAAGAAGGAAATTAACACAACGTCGATATATCGATTTCCAAATGGAGAAGACCCCTATGAATTACCCTCAACAAGGAAACACTTTTAATTTTCATTAAAAAAAAAGTATCTGGTAATGTAGTAAGGTTTTTAACATATCCTGAAACTCTTACATCTAATTCCGCATTTTTTTTTTTTTTTGCAAATTGAATCTGATTTAATAACATCTTTGAATTCCTGCTAGTGCTTTTTTATTTTCTATTTATGCTTGTTATTTTATAACAGATGGCGTTTCCTCTCGCCATAACTAAGACATCCTTAAAGAAAATCATCTTTTTTTTTTTAAAGAGAACATAGAAAATATTATTAAATGCTTATTAACCCATTTAATAACAATATAATTAAAATCTACTAATTTTAATTTCGTACCTAAATAAAAGATTTATTTAATTTTATATATATATATAAATAAAATATATAAAATATTTAAATTGATAAAAGCTGTTTTTAAGATAGTGATGAATATGAATCTATCAAAAACAGTGACCGGATAATAAAGTTACTGTTTTATACTAAAAAGACATTAATTCTGCACAAGCCTAATTTGATGTGAAATTCAGGAATGTAGCCTATCATCAATTATTCCCATACCATTAAGTTTTAAGTTAGCAATGTGGACTCTTAAGTTAGATACACTGACTGTTACACTATGACTGACGAAGGTAGGAAATCAAAACACTGTTTTTAATACTGACTGGAATTATTTTGTTTCAATGTTACAGTATGGTGGTTAATTGCATTAGTATATTTTTTCTCCTTTTTATCTTATTCGTCATCGTTTCATTATTCTGTTATTTTTTTAGCTGATAATAAAATCCTTTTCAGATTTGTTTGAAAAGTCATTGGCTTCGATGAGGAAAAATTGGGTTTTGGCGTTAACGCATGGTTATAGGCAATGTCTGTGATTACTTTTTTTTTAACTTAAAACTAATTGCTAGCTAAAAATAGCTTAGAAAAATTTATAGGAACAGCATGAAATTAAATTTAAAAAGAAATTAAAAAGTAAGTGAGATTCTGTCAGTAATATTTTTAAAATAGTAATGCCTACTTCCGGCAAGACAAGATATATAATTGAAAATTGAAATTAACATTTCTAACCATTCTAACTTTTAGTAATATCTTATAATAAAATCATTTATTTTCATTTCTCTAATAACTATAAAAAAGTGAATAAAATTTCACAATTCAATAAAGTCGTTATTTTTCTAGACTATATTTTTCGTAGAATATTTTAATGTTTTTTAAGCAGAGTAATAAGTGGTTTTATCTATTTTTCAAAATTTATTCGGTTTTGGCCAAGTTGTTACCCAGGGTGCGATTCTTGTGGGTGAAGGATGTTATATCCTGTCTTCGGGGTCGTGTCATCTCCTTCCACTCCATAAGATCTTGAAATCATATGTATCCTTTTTCCCTTTAGGTTTCCAATATGAAGCCTTGCGGTCCCATCTTGAATTGCTACCTTCCATCAGCCTGGGTTCTTTTTTTCTCCTATAAAGCGTGTCCTGGTGTTAGCCATTGTGTATGCTTATGCTTTGAGAACAGGACAATATGAGTTATGCAGGGTTTCTCGTCAATTTTCTGATGTTATGGTCTATTTCCAATACTGCTATTTCTTAAAGTAAAATTTTTCCTTATGTCGGAATTTGCAACAGACTCTAATTTTACTTAAAAAAAATATTACTCTTGTAAAAATAAATCGATATATAAAAAAACCTAGGATGATACGTAATAGGTTCAGCCAAAAGAATAAAATATAGAAGTCAATGTTTCTAACAAGAGATAACTGAAAGTATAGAATACAAGAATTACTTGTTTATGGAAAATGAATGAACCATAGTTTTTTATTGAGAGACATAGAAAAACTATGCAAGATGTGTCCAAATATATATAAAAATTAAGAATAAATTAATGAGTTAATTAATAATAGATTTATAGATTACTGTAATCCGGACCCAAGTGTTAAAGTAATCTATAAATGCAATGATGAATTAGATAGATTATTTATTAAATCACGTTATATAAATTCTAATAAATGTTTTAATAAGGATAAAACTCTAAAAGTTTCTGGTATGTCACTCAGAATTTTTAAAAAATACATGAACAAGAAAAATTTGAAGAAACAACATTTATAATGTATTATTATTGTTATTAATTAATATAACTATACCTTGTCATTATCAGAATTCTAAAAAGCATTTAATAATTCTTATTTGTCACTTAATAATTGGTTCATATTATATTCAATAATTGAAGTATATTATAAAGATGTAATATATTAAATTTAACTTTTATCAATTGTAATTTGGAATTTACATTGTAATTCAATAATTGAAGTCTATTATAATGATGTAATATATCAAATTTTAACCTTTATGGATTGTAATTTGGAATTTCTATATTCATTGTTGGTTTTTTGTTTAAGGAAAGAAATAATTTTATTTCTCCTTTTTTCGACCTGAAGAAGAATAATCTAATACATTATTCGAAATATTGTCGTTATTATGGAGTAAAGAATTTATGGAAGAACATTATTGAGAAGTTATATTTATAAGAAGAATATAATAAAACATATATAAAAAGTTGTTATCTAAACTATATAAAACGTTTTTTTTTTCCTCAAAAGTATAGACATCAATGAACTATGAAAATGAATGAACTGACTTATTCCAGTTATTTTTATAGTTCAATTCATAACAATAAAAAATGAATTTTTAATTGGATTCAATTAAATTTCCAATTAAATTTTTATTATTTATTCTATTTATTTTATTTAAGGAAGAATACTCTGTTATATTTATTGAAGGGAAAAATTTATTGAAGAATGTTTTTGGTTCATCTATTGGGTTGGCTAAAAAGTTCGTTCTGTTTTTTTTTTTTTACGGACATTGGCTCTAGTAGTGCTTAGGTATTTTTAACGCCATTCGACACCAGTTTGTTAGATTGTATTGTTACAGCTGTCATATCAGCGTGCATTTAAAACAAAAACTGATCAAAATTTGTGAATTTTCTGTCACCAACTTGATATTAAAGATGGAAGAAACTAAGACTGCATGTTTCTTTGATGACCAAAAACTGCTGTAGCTTGGCTGCGAATTTCTGATTCATCCGCCGCGTATTCACCAGATATTGCACCTTCGGATTTCCCTTTATTTCGGTCTTTACAAAATTCTATTGATGGACAAAATTCAAATCTCTGGAAGACACCAAAGGCACCTGGAACATTTTTTAGGTTATAAAGATAAAAAGTTTTGGGAAGATGGAATTATTAAGTTGTCTGAAAGATGGCAGAAGGTAGTGGAACAAACCGTTGAAGACCGTTGATTCAATAAAATCATTGTTGAAAATGAAGAATGTGTCTTTTATTTTACTTAAAAACCGAACGAATTTTTTGGCTAACCCAATATTTATATTATTTTAGAAACCAATAATCCTAAAATAAATATTACCAATATTTTGTTGTTATTTTCGGTTGTAAGAAAGACTGCTGCAGATGATGTAAACACCTTATATTTACACCAGTTGAAGTTATGAATATATTATACAAACCAGGATTCGATACCCTGGTAAAAATATCTAAAACTGTATTGGTAAGACTATAAAGTATACTATCTATCACTCAACAAATTTCTCTAAGAAGTGATTAAAGCTACCATATTAATTAACGAAGTTTTAAGAAGATAGAAGAAATATAAACCAAAAATTAAGATTCAAACAAACTAATTATATTACAGAATATTGCCAGAATAATATGCCGTTGAAATGCTATAAAATGTTCGAATAATGTGTTGACAACTTGTTAAGGTTTCGTTTAGTATTCCCAGTTATTTATTAACAATCTACTTTAGATTTTTTCGTTATTGCTTCAGTGTCACTGTGTATTCAAGCAAGTCGTGATTTCACTTATGTTTGTTAGGTAAGTTTTCTACGGGGATCGTGAGGCTTAGTTTTTGTGGATTTTGGGAGGATACTTTTAATTTTGGGAAACAATCAAGTAGTATGTGGCGGCGTATGAACTTATATGTAAAGCATGATGGCGAACACACACACGCATTGGACACGTAATGTGTAAATATTTTCTTAAAATATAACTACCAATTAAGAGGTGCGGAACTTCTCGCCCACTCTGTAAATTACAACGAAAATCCATAATAATGGTCATGGTATTCAGTTTATTCTGAAATAAATGTTAAGATTCATAACTTGTTTTTACTACCTTTCAAACCGACATATGAAAAACAAAAGAAAATCAATCTTTAGGTATAATCAACTTTAGGCATTCTTGCATTCTAAAATGTCGTCTAGGCTTATAAATTTTAAAAAGCACTCATTTTAATAATTCAATTTAATATTCTACAGTATTTTGAAGAAAGAATAAAGAAAATTGTGCATTTTTTTCCAGTGTCCCATTGCATCATTATTCCTCGATTTATTTGTTTTGTACTTAGTTGTTTGTAACATTTGCCGATAACGTCAGCTAAACGCTGACGATAATTAAATCTTATCTTCGATCTAAGATATGCAGAGAGAGTTTGGATGAGTTTACGGAGATCACCATTGAGCAAGAAGTGAGGCTTTAAAGCTAACTACATAAGATTATTCTTGAAAATTTCTACAAGGAAAACATAAGTCATAGAATTAAAAGGATAACATTGTTTTAAATATAATAGGCTTCCTATAGTCCATCTTTCTGTGAACCGTTGTTCGGTAGCTAACAATGATAATGATCTACACTTTCTTTCTGTTAAAGTACCAGAACAATTATCTAATGATATTCGAAAGCATATGATGATTTAATAGAAAGAAACCTTACATTAATGCCATTCTTATGACTAGTACTTAGTATTAAATGTCCTATAATTCTAAGAAAGGGAAATATTCATTGAGGGCTAAAATTCGAGATGTTTTGGTTTCCATTTCTGTTTAATCTATGTTGGGCAGTAAAAGATGAATGCGTAGAACCGGATTTGTTGAATCAGTTGTCCAACTTCCTGGTTGTATACTTTTAAAGAATATTCATAAACTTCATTTATAAATTGTTTTGTTTTTAAATCTTTAGCTATTATCAAAAAGCTTCTTCAGATCATGTGAACAGCTACAACGTAAACAGTTTCTGAAATATCAAAATAATTATGTTGATTCAAAATTCTAAGAATATACAAATATATTGTAAACAACAACGATCATAAATATTTAAAACTAACTAGATGATGCTAAGAATGATGTGACGCTTAGAATATTCTTAACTTTAATAGTGTAGAAAAAAAAATTCAGAGATAGTTCCTGAAATCAGATTTTTAAGCTCCTATTGATGTTAAAAACATTGGGAAGTAATTTATTCAATAATAATGATATAAATCATTTGCAATTTTCTTCCCACAATAATTCTGCTTGGTAACAAAGAGCTCATGAATTTGCAAGCAACTTGATATACGAAGTTTAAATTATTTATTGAATGCTTGTAAAGGGAAGGAAATTTCCATCGGATACAACTAAAGAATAGTTTATTTGCTAATTCTATTGCCTAAACCATTGTCTCCTTCATATTTAATTTTGGTTTACAGATGCATAATCCATGTCTCTAAATCCAAATGAAATTTGAAGATTGGCTTGTATGGACAATCGATAACAATTTGTCGGAATTAAAATCAGCGTTAATGATTTCTGTTTATCTATGTTAGTAGGAAATGTCGTTTGTCCGTATGTGTTTTCTAGAGATTTTATGCCATTTTAACTTTTTCTTCCCAATGACTAATTATAAAAACGTAATAAAAGTTCACGTTGAATTTAAATTGCATTTTCAACGTTGAACAAAACAACAGTTCTTTTCAAATAACATTGGATTCAATTTATGCAATATATATAAAAACTAGATTTTGTAGACTTATTGTAGAAAGAATGATTTTGTTATTCAGATCAATGAAAATATTTTTCCCGCAGTAAATAATTACTCTTCAAAAACCGTAAGATACTAAGGTATTGAAATTGCTAATAGACCAAACCTTTGTAAGAATAACTACAACAAAGTTTTATAACAAAGTTTTAGACAGATTGAAGATTAAAATTTATTTAGTCATTAAGATGCACCAGCTATTTCGAGAAGATAAGTTTTCTAAAATTCTTCATTTTACTAAATTATTGTTACCATTATCCCCCCTTTTTTTTTAAATAATGTTGAGTACCGTATACATTTGTTCAATACAAGTGCTAGTCTCCTGGAGTTCAATAATTGTTGATTTAAATCGATTTGCAATTTGAATTTGTAATTGAAATTTCTGTTTTAAATCGAATTGTATTTTCTTTCATATAAATGTTTTAGTTTTTCTAAACATCGAATTTGATCGACTTATAATACTTTTGTTGCAATTAAAAAAAAAGTTAAAAAAGATTTTTTTTAATGATGTAGGATCTTTATTCCTTGTAGCATTTGTGTTGTAAATCTTTGCTATTCTATCATTTCTTGTTTTACATGTAACTGAGCAAGAACATTGTAGATTGTGATCTTTATGGTTTCAATAGTTCGTCAAGAATTCAGCCATTTTGCCATCCAAGAACTATTTTTCTTGATGATATTTCATTCAGTCGTCAGAAATCGTTGAAGATCCTTGAATCATTGTCTTTTACTTCCATTAAACTCTTTTCTGCAAGAAGAAGTAAGTCGGATTTGCCCTCTAAAGCACTGCCTTCTGGTGGCTTTCAATTGATCTTCTGCCATTCACAAAATGGCTGACTTAAAGGAAATTTAAAGTAGAAAAGAAAAGTTATTTTAAATTTTCTTTGTTTTTGGTTGGCTATAAATATAATAATTAAATAATGAAACTGAAAGAAAGGCATTTTTTTACTTAATTTTCTTAATTTATTTGATTTTAACCCAAAAATCAAAATATTGTTTTTGTTATTTATTCGATTGATTAATTTGATTTTAATAAAAAAGAAAACAAAAAAAAAAAACATTATTTTTCTAAAAAAACTTTTTTTTCTCAGATTTTTATATTTAAAATTAATGAAAATAAAAAAAAATAAAAAAATAAAAAATAAATTTAAATTCCAATTACCGTTTGAAGAATATTTTACTGATATATTGGAACTCTAAAAAAGTTGTGTTTTTCAGTCATTCACATCATGACCCTTCATTTCTTTCGTTGATGTCATTGCTTTCATTGAAATTTTGTTTGTTCTTTTATTGCGCATGCGTTGTTTTCTCTATGGACTGGACGTACATTAAACATGGCGTCCATCGCTATATTAATTCTGTGACAGTCCATTGGGTTGGTTCGCCTTTCCTTCGTCTTTCGTGTCGTGCATGCTGATTGGAAGATTGTCATTCATTCCCAACCGGAAAAGCCAGTGGGCTGATTTTGTTTCCAAAATATTCACGCTACGCATTTTTTTTTTCCTTCCTTTCCTTTTTCAATTTTATTTCGAGCGTCTGGTGAATGCGATAAGACAGCGCCTGCGCACTTTGAAAGTACTCCTATTAAAATTCAACACTTACACTGGATACACACTGGAAAACAACCTTTTCTTTAGTTGTGATGAATAAATGATAGAGCGGTTGAGTTGATTTTCAAAATATTTGTTGATTTATCAATTCACGTTTCAATAGGATCTTATTTGCTGTGTTTTTTTTAGTGGTTACTTTTCTTTTATTTTTAAACAAAACTCCGTTAACTTGAACATTCTTTTTTTCAAGAAAAGAGTTAAGGCTTGTTTCTCGTTTATTTCTTACGATTTGGAACATGTAGCTGCAAACACTTTCATTTTCTTTTTGTTGATTTAAACCAGAGGTTTTTTCTTCACATACGCATAATATACTCAGGTGACAGGATCCTTTCTGTGTATTTTTAATAGTATTAAAAATATTAAAGACGGATTTGTAAACACATGAAATTGTTCTGAATTAGTAACTTAGTAAAGAATCTCTAATAAATTATTATTTGCATGGCCTATCCTAAAAAATTGGATGTAAAAGTGCTTGTACAAACAACTTGCGTGTTTATTATACAGCAATTTCGCGAGAATTTCCTTACATCTCCAGTTTTAACAGAAACAAAAAATAAATTACATTTCTTCAGTAACTTTTCACTTCATCATATTATTATCTTGACTTACTTGCGTAGTCGAAAGGTCAGGGTGATCGCCTATCATATGGCTGATACATCCGAATCTTAGTTCGAATCCGGGATTTGGATTCGATTTGCCGGGATTTGGATGTTTCATTCTCTTTTCTGTTTCAGTTCCTTTCAACGATTAGTTCTCAATTTCACATTTTTTCCTGTCGCTTTTGTTCAAGTAATAAAAAAAAAATTCACACAATGAAATGTCTGTACGATCAAAGAAAGAACAACAAAAAAAAAACCAACAAAACTTTGAAATCCTATTTTCTGAAAGTCTGAAGATGCGAGATATTAATTTTGAAAGCTTAAATAAGGAATAATAATTACAATATATCTGTTACTTCAATATGTCTGTTAAGTTTCTTTTTGTGTGTGTGTGTGTGTGTGTGTTTTGAAAAGATCAAAGTATTAATAATGTGGCTAATGTATGAATACCTATATGTGTCACACAATACAATATAATAACTTACTTTTTCTATAACATAATTGTACAGTATATAAAAATTCTTAATTTTTTTCGAAACATCTATTTTATCTATTTTACGACAATGTTTTATTAAAAAATTAACAGTTACATAGAATTGTGCATTAAATGTTTTAATTTCTGGAATTTTGCAAAGTCATAATAAACATTCACTTATTTAATTTTGTTGGTTTCTGAACTTCTAGAAAATATGTGACGCTTCCTTAGAACCACTAATTCAAATAGTAGCACAGCGAGAATTACAGAATTGTTTTTTGAGAAAGACGTGGGTACAAAGCATCTTCTTCGACAGCTGCACGCAGGAACCAAACTGTCTGCTACTTGAAACAAAAGACAACACTTGAAACTATTGTGTTTTCCTTCCAGTATTAGCATACTTCGTTTTATGGTTACACCAGCATTCGCAAAAAAGGAGATCCTTCCAGTTTAGTCTGATAGATTTAAATATTTGCCTCCCGAAGAAACTTCACGCCTTGAGCTGCCTTAGTAATGCGATGAGTGTATGAGTTATTTATTCTAATTATTTCCATAATCGTGAAGGTGAACGTATTAAAATTGAACAGATTAACATAAATATATTAATTCAGGAAAGAAATAATAACAGGCTTTAACAATGCATGGACGAAAATAAATATTTTATCCGTTTTTCTTCACGTTCTGCAGGTATTATTCTATCTGGAGTCCTTAATTTGCTTGGCTGGGTCGATAGTTTTGTAAATTCCCCATCTCTTAAGAGACGACTTTTTTTATGATTTCCAAATGAAGTAAAAAGTTGTCGAAGATGATGATGCAAATAGTTTTGATTCGTTTGACCCAATAAGGACCAAATATCAGTCGTTTAATTTTCTTGCGAACGCAGGTTTTCGAGGAGTCATTTGGTTGCCACTAAGCCGCGATTAAGACTTCCACCTACAACTTTTAATTAAATCGCTCAGCAGAATATTGGCCTTTATGAAAATGATTCCCAAATAAATCAGCAGATGGTGCTGCAGCAGATGGCGTCTCACTTTCACCAAATCTGCACAAGATTTAATATTGCAGCCTCGTGTACACTAACTTTTTTATAATTTCTTTTAATAAAATTTGTAAGATTTTTTTTTCTTTTTTAGTGCCGTCATTGTTAGTTTGGGAACAAGTGCAAGGAAGAACGTTGTTCGAAGTTCAGTCTCAACAAACTAGATTTTTTTAATAAAAAAAGTGATAAAAAATTTGAAACGATTCTTGTTTAGATAAAATAAAAATGAGAAGCCTCATTAGAGGCTGCAGTTGTTAATTGCAAAGCATCTCCAAAAGAAAAGTAATTTAAGATCCTTTTTCTTGATACATCAGTGAATGGAAAATAATAATCAATACAAAGTAACAACAATTAAACTTTTAAATACTTAGCATTTGGTAAATAAATTTACTTGTTTTCAGGTTGCTCATAGTAGCCCAGGTCTGTCTCTGGTATTGTAAACAGTGTAATATCAAATTCTTCCCATATCAAATTCTTGGACTGTTAAGTCATTAGAATACTTTTAAAAGAAAATAATCTCCATTAGAAACTAAATTATTGGTTTTTTTTATGTTTCAATATAAGAAATATAATTTTAAGAAAAAAATTTCAAGGACTATCCGTAGAATACAAATCATTATCGTTATTGCGCTATATTTAGAATCTACCTGTTTTCTGTGGAGCTTTGTTTGATGAATTAAATTGATTTGGACCCATTCTTTCTGTCATATTATGTGAGATCACTGCCATCGTTAAATGGATTTTAATTGTTACGGTAAAGAAAGCATGCGCCAATATCACTGCTGGCCTTCTAGCAGTAGTCTGCTAAGTAAAAATCTGAGATAATATATAGTTCTGTATAATTGCGAACTATAAAGCTTTTTAACAACACGAATGATTTAATTGAGTTCGTTCACGCCTGTACACTTGACTGGAATAATTAACACATTTAAAAAATCGTTACATTTAAAAAAATTTTAATTCTAATTAAAAACATTTAAAATTTAAAAAAAAAAACTTGATTACAGATACATGACCTGGGTTTCGACCCCGAGAGGGGACCTTATCAAATGTGAGGATAATTTACAACAAGTGATTTAAATAGAGTCAATTGTCCAAATGGGAGGAGTTATGTCCTTGTGGCACCGTAAGGGATGATGGGAGATCATGGGTTGTCCTGATGGCATTATGAGTTCTTGTGAAGAAACAATTCGCCCTGGTGGTACTTTAGGGGAAGCACAGTTGTCAACATCACCATGTGTGTTTGTTTTTCTTTTGAAGCAACTCTCAATGATTGTGCAGGAAACAAGGTTCTTTATTCCTTTTGATGTCTTCAAGTAAAATCTGAAAAACTAAAAATCAAGCTTAAAGACATATTAGATTTCTTATCTTATGAAATTCTAAATTAATTAGAATTATGAATTAGAACTATTTAAAGGAATATCTTTTTTTTTTTTTTTTTTTCCTTTTTCCTTGGAGGGAGAAATCCATATTTACGAATGGAAGGGACAGATAGATATTCATTATAAGCATTTGCAGTAGTACATATGAAGATAGATTCAAGGCATTTCCTCAAGTGTACAGGCGTGAACGAACTCAATTAAAATATCCAAAGTACACGTAAAAATTTTTTATATTTTAAACACGAATGATGTAGGTTTTATTTTGACGCACTCATTCTCTCAGATGTAATCAAAATCTCGAGAAGGGATTCACCTTCCCAGTCTCTTGAAGACATATTCTGCCTGTGCTGCGGAGTACCAAAGCTATATCATACCAAAGCTAATTGTTTAGGGCCCTAGGTTTTGATACTCTTGCCATTGTGTTAGATAGCAATGAATGAAATTCGTTTTTGCTCTATTTTTCCAATAGAAAAATTAGGTTCATTAAACTTTGACTGCTGGATAGATCTTCTTGAAATTTAGTATGCATATTCGAGAACTTGGGACTATCTAACTTTTATATTTGAAATCGTATCGAAATGGGTCGTTGTCGAGAAATCAGCACAAAAATTCCCGTAGAAACGTTTTATTCAGAACAAAGAATTTATTTAGATTCGAACGCAGGATTCCTATCCTATTTCTATCTTAAACAATGAATATTAAATCTTATATAATCCATTGCGTGTAATTTGATCCTGTGATCTTGTATTATTAATCTTATTTATACAATTGAAGTAAAGAATATGGATTTAGGTTTTTTTTTTCCAGATAATAAAGAATTTGTACTGTTTTGTTTTCAGTTCATATTATATTTGAAATGTAAATGTAGACTTCTCTATTTTTGTCGTTTTCATGACTTCAATAAATAAATAAATTTTTAGAAATAATATTTCAAGGAAAATAGTTACATTATTACGTTCAACTTCTTTGGTTATGTTCTGCTAATAGAAATGAAATCCTACGACTGTGAAGTTCTTATTTGAGTTCAAACTTTTCTCGTTCGAAACCATTCGTAATAATTGTAAAACGTATGGTTTACATGTCTGAAATTCATTTCTAGTGACCAAAAAATCGATAAAATCGTTAGCTATTGAGTTTGTCCTGTCCGTCCATCCGTCCGTGTCTGTCCACCCCTAACAACTCTTACTTTTTTTTTTCTTAATCTTTTTTCTCAATGTCCGTGTGTTTTTTTTTTCTAAAGTTTTTTTTATTTTTTTCCTAACATTTTTTTTATTTTTCCTTGCGTTATTGGACATCCTTTTTTTATTATTATTTTTAATTTTTTTATATTATTATGGGTCGCCCTTAAATTTATGCTTTAGCACAAAATTATATTCACTTGTTAGTTGTTGAGATAGAACTATTTTATCTCTTTTTAAGCGATTTTCTTTGGGTTTTTGTAGTTGTTTTGAAAAGACAATGCTTTTCCATACTTCTTCCGTGTAAGCTAGAAGATAAATGAAACCTTATTTTGAGATGATTATTTTCTGTTACGGTTAAAGTATCTTATTTATTTTATTGTCAATGTAATGACTGTTTTTTTTTTTTTTTTTGTTTTTGTTTTGTTTTTTATCAAGCATCATCTTTGCATTTTGTTTATTTCTAACATTTAAATCTTATTAACAGTCATTATTTTGTTAATGTACTAAGATATACATTAATAAATGAATTTCAAAATTGTATGATTATTTTTGATGTTTCCAAATGCCTAACTACAACAAGCATTATTATATATCTGAACAATTGTACGGTCTTTAATATGCATTAGAGTGAAATAAGGAAAAGTATTAAAAATGCAATTGTAGTCCAAATAAAGAAGTTATATGCGTCCTTTGGTCTTTGTTAAAAACTGCATCCAAATAATCTGAAATTTTGGATGTAATGTATGACTTGAGAAAGAAGATTTCTATAATATATAATTTATCTTCCAGGCAAGATAACATCCTATATATCCGATTAGCATCCTCCTAACATCCTATATATCCGATTAATGTGAGATAAGGAATTTGAGGCCAAAAGCCATTCTTATGTTGCCCATCGAACTGCTTATCTTTGAGACTGAAACTTTGGTTATGTACCTTACCTAAGGTGAGGCGCTTTTGATTGTGTTAAAATTGGAACTATGTTTGGGGTGACTGACCGAAAGTTTTCAAATAACTCAATGAACCTTTTAACTTTATCCATATGACAAAAAGGGAAACGAAAAGTATCATGCAAGTTTCACGCGATCACACACATTTTTTTTCTAATACACTCTTTGCCAAAAAAAAGCGAAGCACCATGAAGGAAGCGTCCGTTTGGAATGAAATTAACCATGTGTATTATACATGTATAGATAATGCAATGATTACAATTTTAAGTCATGGGATACTTTAATGGCTAACAGCTGCAACGGATGATTACAGGTTAGTATGTTGTAAAACGTCGTCATGCCGTGATGTCATCCTGTCGGGGATTTTGCCAGACGTTCTGCAACTTCTGCTCCAGATCTCTGATATTTTCTGTGATGACTGTATTTGACAGCCCGTCATGTTCACGACGTGCTCGATTGGTGAAATGTCTGGGGACCTTGAAGGCCATGGAATGGTTTGAAGAGCATAGAAGCATTTCAGGGATATGGATGCCATATAGGACCGGGCATTATCCTGTTGGTAAATGGCCCTTGGCAGACATGCCATAAAAGGCACACAATTGGTCTCAGGATGTCATCTATGTACATGTGAGCTGTTCAAGTTGTTGTACGACTACTAGGGGAGTCTTGTTGTTACGAGATGGCAGCCAGACCATCTCCTCAGGAGTAACGGCTGTCTGCCACTGGTCTCCTCCATACACGAATGAGTTGGTCATCTGCAGCAAGGTTGAAGCGGGATTAATCACTGAACACGATGCGATTTCATTCTGTGGCCGTCCATGACTCTTGGGAACGTCACCGATCCAGACGAAGCTCTCGTTGTAGGGTGATTAGTGGCAGACGTCTTAAAGGGCGACGTGAGTGTAATCCTGTCTCAGCCAAGCGTCGTGCAATGGTGCGTGATGGAGAAGATGGGTGCATAGAAGACGCTACATCGCGTTGTGTTGTGGAAAACGACGATCTTGGAGCAGTTCGGGCTTGTCGCACAATCAGCCGATCTTCGTTGTTTCGCAGTTGTACTTCTTTATCCTTCCGGAGCCCTTGCGGCGTAACAACCACTCCTGCCACAATCTTGCCACGGCTATATCTGTACAGCCCAGATTAAAGCCGCTGACATCCTGTCGCAGATTTTAACCTGTATGACCACCCTGCTTCTCGTCGATGCATCTTTCTCAGAGACGTCCAGTTGTTTGTAGGCTTTCCTGGTGCGTGGAAAAGGCATTACTGATAGCAAACTCGGTTAGATGCAATGGCAAACATAGCTAGAATGATCACAGTCAGCGACTCTGAATTGTTTCATAGGGTGCAGGTTGTGCGGCCGAACTATGCACTATAACCGCAGTTGATTTTCATTCGCCATAACAATTTAATCATTTGCATTCTTGATAGAGGGGAATTCGCAAACCAAATTTCGGCTTGCTCCGGTTATTTTTTTCGGAATGCTTTCATTTTTTTGGCAAAGACTGTTTAGCTAATAATTTTTGTTCTTCAAAACTCATAAAAAAGGACGATTGTTCTGATTTTAACGGAAATTAACGCTATTTTCTGGCTAGAGCAAATTTAGATGTAACATATGAGTTTGTCGATGTCTGTTCTTAAGAATTTTGTGAACGCGTTACTTAATCTACAAAAATCGATCTACAAAAAATGTCATGTTTAAGAGTATAGTGTTATCATACAGATCTGATTAGATTTTAGAATACATGCAGACCTACTTTAAAGGTCCTTTACATAGCAACCAAAGCATAAATAACATGAAGAAACAAAAATAACTTAAAGATTAATATATTGATCAACATCAAACTTTATACAGGGTGATTCACGAAGATATGCAGAAACTTCGGGAGCTCATTCTACATGTAAAAGTAAAGAAACAAAATTATATAAACATAGGTCCGGAAATGCTTCGGTAGCGAGTTACGGCTAGCGAAAGATTTCGCCCATAATTTAGTACTCTCGATGAAATGAAGACTTGCTGGAAGTCTGGGAAGGTAAATTAATGGGCGAAATCAGTGGTTTCATATGGTTATTGACCTGTATAATCGAATGAAACATGTCGCAGAACTGTATCTTCCTGTGTTTTTAAGCGTATCCCACGTGGAACCTACAAAAGAGGGATCGCGAAACAATCGTTTTTCTGTTTGACGTACAATAACGTTGGGAAAGTAGATTAGACACACAAAAGTTTACAACAAAATTTGTAGAACATTTATTTCTGAACAAAACGGTGCAAATACAGTATGTTAATAGATGTTCGATTATTAGCATTTACATCTAGGAGACAATGCTCTTTGTTTGGAGTACTGCAATTGGTTAAACACTAATTAATGTTTAAAATAATGTTTCCACCTATTTAAATCACCAATTCCCAAATAAATGGATCGGTCGTAGAGGTCCTATACACTGGCCACCTAGGTCACCAGATCATAAGCCGATGGATTTTTGCATATGGGAATGGATGAAGGAAAAGGTTTACGCGGTCTCCCGTGAGGCGCTACTTGCTCGTATTAATGAAGCATTTATGCAGTTAAAGAACAGCCCTGCTGAACTATGAAAAGCAACAAGATCAATCGTTCAACGTGCAGAAAAATGCATTGAGGTTGATGGAAACATTTTTGAGAATTTACTGTAATTTTATTAATTAGGTATAGGGTAATGTTTTTCAGTTCAGTTTACTTTGCACTGTTCTCCATAACATTTTATTTCATCGAACTTCTATTCACTTTCTGTATACTGTATTTGCACCGTTTTGTTCAGAAATGAATGTTCTACAAATTTTGTTGTAAACTTTTGTGTGTCTAACCTACTTTACCAGCATTATTGTACATCAAACGGAAAAACGATTGTTTCGCGATCCCTCTTTTGTAGGTTCCACGTGGGATACGCTTACAAACACAGGGAGATTCAGTTCTGCGACATTTTCATTCGATTATTCAGGTCAACAACCATATGAAACCACTGAATTCGCCCATTAATGTACCTTCCCAGATTTCCAGCAAACCTTCACTTCACCCAGGGTATTAAATTACGGGCGAAATCTTTCGCTAGCCGTAACTCGATACCGAAGCATTTCCGGACCTATGTTTACATAACTTTGTTTCTTTACTTTTACATGTAGAATGAGCTCCCGAAGTTTTTGCATATCTTCGTGAATCACCCTGTATTTCCTATTCAAAAAGTAATGCACTGATTTATATTAACTTTCATAAGAATTTTAAGAGTGTAACCCTTACTTCCTAGGTCTAAATAAATTTGACGATTATGTACCTATTTTAAGATTAACTTTTCTTTTTGTCTCAGAAATATGTATTTTTATAGTTGCAACAAATATTGTGATGGAAATTAATTTTCGACTTTAGATAAGGTCTACAGTATGCAGATTAATGATTAGATTTTAGCTTTATTTACATTGCTGTTTGTAACTGTTTAAATTTTATGTAACATAAAAAAATCTTGAAAAAAATTGAATAATTTGAAAAAAAAATCATGATTATTATGATAACCTTGAAATAACTAAATAGAAAATGTTAAAAAAAAGTGTTTAATATTTTTTTATTATTATTCTAGATTTCTTGTCCCCATTTTTTCGGAATTTCTCAAGAGAGATAGCATTGAACTCTAAAGTATAGTAATAATAATAAAAGTAGTATTCTGGAAATAGTTATAATGTTAACAATCATATTTATTAGACAAATTATCATTGACAAGCAAATGAAAAGATTAATTGACAGTTTCTACTCAGGACATTCTTAGTTAATTTTGAAATTTTTCTATGCGATATTTTTGAGTCACTAACGGATAAAAGATATTGCAATGTGTAAAACGCTATAAAGGATAAAAAAAATCGTGACTTAAAGAATCTTAAAATTCTTTAGTAGTTCAAATTATTCAGAAAAATTGACTATTATGATTGTGAACATTAGAAGCTTCTTCAATTCTTCAAAATAAAAACAGTGATTTTAAATATTTGTAAAACATTAAATATTAAGTTAAGGATATAGTTTGAAATTAGTTTCCAATGTTTTCAATGGATTTATATTTTAACAGATGAGTTTGAATTGTTGAATTTAAAATTCTCCTAAGGCCTGATAATATTAAACCTTCCTGCTGAATTGAAATTGAGATGTTTTTGAAGCTGTCTTTTCCTACAAAACACTGGTATTCCATTTGAAATGTACCAGTGAGTCTTCGTCATTTAGATGTCATTGAATCAATGGAATCCTTTGAAGATCAATTCGCCATTTCTTTTATTAAAATAAAGGAAGAAAAGAAAAGTCTTCATTCAATGAAACAAAGACGGGCATTGCACGAAATCAATTATTTTTTGGATCAAAGAAGATGAAATTATGAAGAAATGATAAAAAAATTATTATAGTTTAATATACTTATAGTTTTAGATTTTAATCTCTTCATGTTGAAAGATTGATGTGAAGGATTTTTAATTGATCCAAATAAGCTTTGTGGTAGAATCTGAATCAGTGGAAATAATCAATGTAAGGTACCTAAATAATCAACATTTTCATTTTCAAATCGCTGATCTTAGAGCCAGTGTATAAAATAACATGTTAACTGAGTGACACTTGTGTCGCCCAGTGCCGAGATTTTGTCGCCCAGTGACTGTGGGTTTTAGAGGTTTTTTTTTTTTTATGAAATGGCAAAAACGCATTGAAAATAAAAAATACAGAATTGATATAGAATAGGCTACGTATTAATTTAAAATGATACATTATTAAAAATCGTTCTGGGGAAAGGAGGAGGGTTAAATGATTCCCCAATAATACTAAAATAAGGTTTAAAACCACGTTTTTGGGCTTAAAATTTTCAAAAAATTTCCGGGGGGGGCCCCGATACAAACCCCTGTATGTCGCCCAGTGGAAATCCCTTAAAATATGCTTCGCATAGAGCTATCAGTTCTTCCTCAATGTCAACGGTAACAACGATTTTGAATTCTTCGTATATTCTATCAAACAAATCATTGATGTTACCACTCCTAGCAATTCATTAGAATTTCTGTTACTCTTCTATCATCCTCTGTTCTGGCTCTGTTATTTTCTAATTCCATTTCTGTATTAGAAGCAAAATAATATTTTTACAATAAAATAAAACAAAGAACGCACATAACTAAACACAACTTCACTAAGCTATTTTTTTTATATTTGTGCTGGGATAGTACTGTTTCGAGGTCAATTGACCTCTCATCAGTCCAATCCGCCCAGCATATCTAGCACAGTGAAATGGGACAGTTACAAAACGGAGAAACATTGAAATCAATGACCAGTGAATTAAAAAACATCAAAAAAAATCTCATGTCTAAGCAAAATAATAATGAGTGAGAAATTCATTTACTCAAACGGACATGTCTCTAAGTCCCTACCTGTACTTCCTAATCTTAATAAACTGGTTTCTATTGTCAGTAAAAAAAAAATATTTTAATTCTAAGATTAATCTTCAGGTACTCCTAAAATCTCTTATATTACTAAAATGATTCTCCACTATTTCCTGATTTGTCTTCACGACTACTTTTCAATTTCCTGTTTCTTCGTATTCTACTTTTTTTGTCTTTCCTTCTTTATTTTATGGCTTATGTTTTTTTTCTGACACTTCATTTGATGCAATGTATGTATTTTAATTTTCACAAGGTTCTATGTAATGTATGCTGCATAAGTTTTCACCAAAACGATAATTGCCTCTGCATGTGATGCCAGGTTCTGTTTTAGATCATGTTTAGTTTTTAGTTGTTGTGGTTTTTTTTTTTTTTTTTTTTTTTTTAATCTACAGTTAGCCAAGCTACAAAAAAAAAATGACTGTGATGTACATAGTGTAGTCATTTTAAGTCAAATTTTGGTGATTAGTTTAAAAAATTGTTACAAGCATGGGACTTGGTATGTGGAAAGTACTTGATCATCCCAATAACATACTAAAAGTCCCCAAAAATCAAACTTGTGCTACGGCCTCCATCTTGGAAAATGGCGGCTAAAATGAACTTTCTCATGCGCTTGGCAGCAACCCCTTTTAACTCCTATAGGCAAGCCCCTAATTGAGATAGAAAGATAATTTTAGTGTCTACGTCTTCGTAAGGGATTACTCTATCCCCTTATGTGCATTTTATGAATGTCAGGGGTCGTACGGGAGAGAGGGAGGGTAAAGTTCGAGCAATTTAATCAATTTTGTCGAACTTTTTTGTTTTTCTTCTTCATCTTCTTCTACAAATTAAGTACTATCGTCAGAAGTGTAACCTCCTTGGAATCCCTGTTCCATTAGCTTTCCAACGATGTATAGTTCATGGCGCTGGGATAATTAGGAGCCGTGCTACGGCCACCAGTGTGAAGTTCTACGACTTCCTTGATTTCACTGACAGACGTATATGAAGGGTTAAGATATTTCTATTCTCTCAGAAAGTATGCACCGTAACGAAATGTTTTAAATTTGTATGTTGAACTTGAATTACCAGGTGAAGATCTGCTGCATAAAATGTGTGTTGTGGCTTAATAGGTGGGATTAGAAGGGGACATGGGTGCGAGGCTAAATTGTTGTCAGGGTGATGTTGGACTTTGGACATTGGGGAAGAGACAGATCAGACATCATCAAAAGAATACATGTGTTTGAAAGTGAACCATAAATATGGAAACAGTGAATTGTGTTTTGTGCAATGAGAACCTCAGTAAAGAAAAAACTGTGATTATAAGAAAAGGATTGGGTGGACTTATTGCAGCAAGTAAAGAAAGAGAAGATGAGTTGTGGCAGAAGTTTGTAAATCGTGAGGAAATTAAAGTTCACGTTACTTGCAGAAAAATATACACAAAACCAAGCAGTATTAAAGCATCAAAACGAAAACGTGAAGAGCAAGAACATGAAGAAAGAAGTGCAGGACCTTCACGAAGATCACGATCATCATTTTGTTACAAGACTTGTTGCCTATTTTGTGAGAAAAATGTAGTAACTCCGAATCGTAAGTTGTCAAAAGGTAGGAGAAGGCGAATTTCATTGATTGAAACGAAGGAAATTCAGAAATCTATTTTGACTAAATGTAATGAACGTGAAGATCAATTGGGTGAAGATGTGAAGTATCGGGTAATGAATGTGGATTTGATAGCAGAGGAGGCGCGATATCATGTTGATTGTTATGTTAGTTTCAGGCGTATAAAGGAACATACCAGGTCAGGAAGACCAACTAATGATAAATATGATGCTGTATTGCAATTTTTGTATGATTATATTGAGAGCCAAGATGAATGTCAATTCACTTTACCTGAAATGAAAGACATTATCAAGCATATTCCAGGTGGAGAGCAGTGTGATATTTCGGACTACCTTCTTAAAACTCGCTTAAAAAGTCACTTTAAAGACAGAATAATAGTAACTGAAGCGTTTGGAAGCAGGCCACTTATTATCAGTTTCTTGGGAACTGCTCATAACATTCTCTTTGATCAGTGGTATTCACAAAGAAAGAAAACAATAGAAAGTGAACGTCTTCGGATAGTAGAAATGGCTGCAGAAATAGTAAGGCAGGATATTAGAGGAAAATTTTATGACATGTCAGCGTATCCAACGGTAGATGAAATGAATAATGGAGGTTCAAACCTTATCCCACAATCATTAGAACGATTCCTTAACATTTTGATTCAGGGAAGTAAGGGGAAAGAAAATGAAAAATCAAGAGCAATTACTACCATTAGCCAATCTATAATAGCAGCTTGTCGCCCAAGATCATTTCTTTCACCACTTCACCTGTCCCTATCAGTACACTTACATTCAAAGTATGGCTCGAGACATGTAATTGATCTGCTTCATTCAATGTCACTGTGTGCTTCATATAATGAGACTGTAGCATACCTAAATGCAGCCAATGAAAATGTGCAACCAGAGGTACGTAATGATGCCTTTGTGCAATATGTGTTCGACAATGCCGATGTAAACACAAAAACTATAGATGGACATGGTACAATTCACGTACTTGGCGGTATAAAATGCATAACGCCAGGCAATACAGTTTTGACTTCCACTCCTTTGGTTCGAGACACTAAGAGGAAATTAAATCCTGCTATTAACTCAATACCTCTAGTGCAATACAGGAAACCATCCACACCAGGTTTAAAGAACCTAAAGATGAAATCAGTTGATGTTAAAAGTGTTGAGTTAGGCGTGATTCAAAATGGATTTCAGGTCAATTTTCTTTGGATTGCAGGATTCTTATTTTCAGAAAATTCTCTTCCCTTCTGGAATGGATTCATGCAAGAAGCTATGCAAGAAGCTGGAAATTATGAAGTTTCAAAAATTCTACCATTGCCTGTCATCCATTTAGAGGCCAGCAATCTGACCACAATTAATTCTGCTTTGACATTTGCTGCATCAGAATGCAATCTGAAGAATAGGTCTTGTATTGTAACCTTTGACCAACCACTTTTCATAAAAGCATGCGAAATAGTGGAAGCAGCAGAAAAGGACAGCATAATCTCTTCAGTTATTGTTAGACTCGGAGGCTTTCATCTGTTAATGAGTTATCTGGGATGTATTGGAAACATCATGAAAGGAAGCGGCATAGAAGAGCTGTGGGGAAGTGTCTATGCCAAACATACTGTTCCTCATTTGATATCAGGCCATGCATTTTATCGATCTTTGAGAGCCCATTTCCTCACAGTAGTTGCTCTGTTCAAGTGTCTAACTGTAAAATTTCCAGCTCTGGTAAGTGACATCTTGAAAACTTTTGTTTCGGACAGTGAACGGGTATTAAGAAATGAAGTAGCACCAGAGGATATCATGACTTCAAACGCAGGAGAACGCATAGTGTTGGATATTTTAGCTGCCTGCAGAGAAGCAGAACAAAGTAGTAGGACAGCTAAACTGTGGGTCCAATATATTAAAATGGTTATTCTCATTATGGAGTTTATCAGAGCTGAAAGGACAGGAGATTTTGCACTTCATCTGAATACAGTAATCTGTATGTTACCTTATTTTCATGCCGCAGGTCATAATTTGTATGCAAAAAGTGCTCAACTCTATATCCAGAAGATGCTTGATCTACCATCCAAGATGGAAGATGGAGATTTTGAGCGTTTTTCTAAGGCTGGATTTTTCTGCATTCGTCGGTCTTCCAGATTTTGGTCTGGTACTTGGTCTGATATGGTAATAGAACAATCACTAATGAGACCTATGAAATCTATTGGTGGCCTAACACATGGCCGGGGTATGACAGAGAAAACTATTTTACGATGGACCACATCTCTTCCACTATGCACTGAAGTTACCAAAACTGTTGAACATTTTACTGGTGTATTCTCAAAGACATCTGAACATCATGCAGAAGAGAACCCAAGCAGAGAAATTCGAGATTCACAAGATTTACAAATATTTTGTAACTGGTTATTGGAGCACAATCCATTTCAGCATGCCTCTGGGGAATTAGTATCTCTATCCACGGGACTAGTAGGTGATTCATCAATAACTTGTGATCAAGCACGAGAGTTGGGAGAGGTGTCTATGGAAGATATGAAAGAAAAAATCTTTGGTACGATCACAATTAAAAGGAAATATAAGGCAAAACCGCTTGCAGAAGTCAACTCTGCAATCAGGTTGGGAGCTGATACTGTTACTGTCAATACCCAGCAGCTTTTCAACAGAATTATATGTGTTGAGAAAGAACCAAAGAAATTGAAAAAGTGTTTCATGTATGAGTTAGCATCAAGGCCTCCTTCTCTATTTGATGAAGTGTCACTAAGAAAAGGTGTGAAGTCTTCTCTACTTAAAGTCTTTCAAGCTGCGGAAACTACAAACATTCCTGATAATTGTGTATTTATTTTGGACGGGGGACATCTTCTCCACAGTGTACTTTGGCCCCGACCTGCCACATACGGAGATGTGGTTAATTGCTATATTTCTTACATCACATCTCGCTATGGAAGTAACTGTTGGGTGATTTTTGACGGGTATCCTGATTATCCTACAACCAAGTGCTGTGAACATCAAAGAAGAGCTGCCAAAAGAACGTCTGCTACAATTCAACCCAAAGAAAATGCGGTGGTAACAACCACACAGGCAGAGTTTTTAGCTAACAGTAGGAACAAAAAGTCATTTATAGAAGTTATTGCGAGACATTTCATGTCATCGAATATACAAGTGAAGTTGGCAGAAGCAGATGCAGATTCTGTAATCGTTTCAACAGCATTAGAAATGGCACTTACTGGTGCTGCAGTTGTAGTTGTTGGCCAAGACACAGATTTGCTTGTTCTTTTAACTACATTTGCTTCTGAAACAGACAAGGTTTTCTTCCTCAGTCCTGCTTCTGGTTCTAAATCACAAGAAACTTTGTACAGTATTGCTCGACAAATACCTTTGCTTGGAGAAACTAGGGAGCTTCTTATGTTTGCACATGCAGTAACAGGCTGTGACACAACCTCTGCCATGTTCAGGAAAGGAAAGCTAAATGCATTTAGGGTATTAGAGAAAGACAGTGCTCTCAGAGAGAAAATGAAAGTATTTAACGATCCTTCTTCAAGCAAAGAAGACATAGCTGCTGCAGGCGAAGTATTTTTTCTTCAACTATATGGACCATCAAACAGTACTACCTTAGATGATTTCAGATATTACAAATACCATCACTTGATTTCTAAGCAGTCAGTGGGCAAAACCTTTGACCTTGCATCTTTGCCTCCAACTAGTGATGCAGCAGCTCAGCATTCATATCGCGTTTACCTTCAAGTTCAACAGTGGATGGGTAATGAGATGAATCCCACTGAATGGGGATGGATACAAGAAGGAAACCTCTTGAAACCTGTGCCCATGACCAAAAACCCTGCTCCACCAGACTTGTTAACACTCATCTCATGTGCTTGCAAATCAGACTGTACTAATAGATGTGACTGTAGAAGATCTGGCTTGACGTGCTCTGCCATGTGCAGAAACTGTCAAGGATTATCATGTATGAATTCTGAAGTGAACACTACAATTCTTTCTGATGATGATGAAGAAAACTAACTATGTACTATATTTTCATTAAGGCAACATATGTCTTCTATTTTTATTTTTTATTTTCCTAAATCAAAATCAATTAGTGTTAATTTGATAAAAGTTAAAGATAAAATATATTTAATTGAGTATACTAACAGTTTTAAGAAAGCATACCTTAATTTGTAGCCTTCAGCAATATTTAATATATGTAAAATGTTTTTACTTCTTTGAAAGAAATTAAGATTTAAGTGAGCGTATCTTATGATATACTGGTATGGCATTTCAGCCCACGTTTTATGTACTGTTTTTTCAGAGAAACATGGTTTAATCATTTAGGACATAAAAAAGCTTCTCAACGCAATTTATATTGTTGGCACTAATTTGTTAACAGTTTACAGTGACTTTTTGTTTCTTAAAGCATGGTCAGAATAATTTTAAAATAAAGATTGATTTATCAGTTTTGATATCACTGAAACGCCAGAATTGAAAAAAAAAAAAAAACAAGATAAAACAAGGTAAGGATAGCGGTGAGTAAACCAATCACAATGTTTCGCAACGGCTTCTGATACGTGTAAGACAATATA
>JAFIDM010000001.1:111235400-111295636 GCA_023159025.1 Thereuonema tuberculata | reverse complement strand
TATATATTTACATAGTATACATTTGAAAAATATGTAACTTATAAGTCTACAAGATTGTAAACAAAGAAAATAACAATAATTGAGTATAGATGGGTTGACATATACAAATAAATGATTAATTATTAGTATTGAAGATATTCTTCAAATTAATTTAACATGCTTGAAATGTTAAAATAATAATGTTAAAATAATAATAATAATAATGAAATCCTAATTTATAAGTATTCTGATAAGACATTTCATAACATTTTGGTAAGAATATAGATTAGGTTGGCCTGAGGAATGAAGGGTCTTCAACGCGTATCGTAGTCAGTTAAAAGAAGCATTAGTGGTATTTTGGGATGAATCAAACAGAAATCAGTGTTCTTCAATATGTTCATTTCTTATCTTTATTTATTTTAATAAGTAGTTCCAGTTGGATGAAAAAAATAAAATTCAAATAAGAACCATGTATAGTGATGAATAAGAAAATGAATGCAATAGAACATGAATCGAATAGAAGAATTTATTATCGTCATTACCACGTATTTTTATATCTGTCTGAAAAATTGTTCGTTCCAACTTTGATCCTTGAATTTCGATTAGAAAATCTTTCTCATTTTTTTCCCCTTTCTTTCCTTTTGATGGCGATGGAAAGCGGGGCAAATCTTTTTTCTCTATCCAATGGCACGAGCCTCTTCTTCACGTGAGTTTCTAAATCCCCCGCAAGGTGACGGACATGGTAATCGAGGATTACTGATGCCGGATGGATTATCTAGAAGATGAAGAGAAGCGCTGACACGTGCTTTTGCATCGTAGCCTATGATAATGATTTGGATCACAAGAAAATACCATCTCCTCTGTTAAATAGCAAAAATGCTTTTCTTGTTTTTTTACTTTAATGAAAAAAAAAATAGGTCAAAGATAACATTGCCCAATGATTTCAAACCATTTCTGGAAGTTTTGTTTGTCATATTTAATTCTTTATTTCCAGAATTAAAAATTCTTCAAATTAAGCAAACTTATTTTTTTCCAGTTTTAGTCTTCTGATCTAGATCAGCAGACTAATATTCCCGTTTTGTCTGTTCGACTGTGAACAAGCATCATTAAAATCTCATTAAATTATCATTAAAAACCTCATTATTTTATCATTAAGCACAACAATCACAATAATCGCAACAATTGCGTCTTTTGCATTCGCAACAATCACATTTATAGTGATTGTTGTGATTGTTGTAGAGCTGCATTAAAAATGTGATTGCCAAAAGGCGCAATTGTTGCGATTATTGGAAATAAACTCAGGAAATTAAAGCAATATCAATGATCAGAAAACGTTGCGAAGCAGTGTGATTGTTTTACTAATCGCTTTCACTACCTTCTTTTTTAAAGATAAAGTTTACCACGAATATTAATTCCGAAAAATTTATCAATTTGCTTGAAAAAAACTTGCTGTTTCACTTGAATATTAAGAGAAAAATTTTTTGGAAAATTTCCTATTTCAATCAATGGAAAATTATTCAGAAAAATGATTATTGCAGAAAGAACGGACAAAAATGGAAAAAAATGTTACAAAATTGGCTTTGGTATTCAAATTAGTTCAATAATATGCTTTTAACCTGAAAAATTCATAACAAATGTCACTTATAGAAATGATCGCCCAAAACAGTAAGTAAACTTTTACAACCAGAGATCTGGAAAAGAGGTCTTTAAGAAGTAAATGAATAATAAAGAAACCGATATGAGAATAGGAAAAACATGAATAAAATATAAACTCCTGCAGAAATAAAAAGGAGAATAAGTAAATCAAATGAAAAGAAAATTTACAAATACAAAATCTCAAAGAAATACTAGTAATTAATATACGCCAATGAAATTAGGAATATAATAAAAAATAAGTAAAATTGAACAAGAATAAACATTTATATTATATATAAAAATACCGTATATGCTCCAATAGAGGCCCTGACGTTTATTTGCAAAACTAGCCTCGGCTCCCGGTGCTTAATAGAGACTGGCTGCTATTAGAGGCCGGCCATTATTAACAAAAACCTTCAGAACGCAATATTTTTACACATAAATACCGGCTAATATTACAAACAGCGACCTTATCTGAACTTTACATGCTACATAAGACTGTTAAAGATAAATGGCAATGTCTTTCTGTACCTTTCGCTGCTATTCGTCGTCCGAATCCGCAATGACGGGTGGCCGTCTCACCGGAAGTTTCTTTCGCGTATTTCACCGCGCGAATCTTAAAGGCAATGTCAAATGACTGTTTCGGCGGCGTAAGGCAATGTACCGTAAGGTATTATGCACGAGTATGAAGATACGGACGCTTACACTAGTACCGGTAGGCAAATATCAAAGTCCCGGCTACTATTAGAGACCTGCTACTATTTGGCCGTGTCCCCTCTGCATCCCGGCGCTTATTAGAGACCGGCGACAATAAGAGCCTCGGCGTTTATTGGAGCATATACGGTAATATAAATACGAACTTTAAAACAGCAGTACAAAGTTGTAAAAATGGCGATAAAAATAGAAAACAATTATCAAAAACAGCAGAATTAAAACCTTCTGTAAAAATAATGCCAAAAATGTTGTTACATATAAAAGACAAAAGAAGCTAAATATTTCAAGTCTCATGCTGCCTTATTCATAGAAATTTCGTATGTAATATCTTACGAACTTTTTCAACTGATTTCTTAGTAACTGATATTAATTGTTGGATTTATTGCATCTTTCGACATTATGCGTAAATATAGTAGCTTCCATTTCAAATATTATCAAACTATTTTGAGTTTTGTAAAGTGCAAACATTGACTTTGCTTCCATTGCATCAATATAATAAAGAATTTATATCTGCTCTTTATAATTGTGGTGGGAAACAACAAAGCTACAACTACCATTTTGTTACAGAGTTAACAGATGTAGCCTTTGCTTTGAGCTAATAATAGCTTTGAGATATTTGACTTGATCTGTAGCTACAGCCTATTTACACTGTATGTGATTTACAAATTATGCTCTTGATGTAGCAATTGCCTCCATCCATAAGTGTGTTTACTGTTTTGTTTAAGAGTAATTATTTATGCTGTGAGTTCACTTTATTATCCGGATTAAACTGAAAGGTTCTCATTAGATTCTGTTTTCTGCAAAATATTAAAAGCACTTGTACTTTGAAAGTTTCAATGAAATTGATGAATAAATACGTAATTGTTATTATTACTGGTAAATAAATAATATAAATAAATAAATGTAGCAGATTTAAAGAACATATTATCTTTAAAGCTAAACGCTATTTTAAATTTTATCACACAATAGACCAGCAGTGTTTGGTCTCAGAAGAAAGCCGTTTCGTCTTACTAATGCTCACTCGTTAATAGGTTATCATTGCTTAATAGTTCAAATATTCACAGAACGCAGAAGATAATAGAAGAATAATCTAGAGAAATATCCGATTATATTAGATTTCTTATCTGTGATTATCTGACTTTATCTGCTATCTTAGATGCAACATCACATACCGGTTATAGAATAGTATGATGTCTTCGTTTGAGGGCGATTTTCTGTCCTCCAATTGAAAATGGAAATAAACATTTGTTTTGTTTTTTTCAGCTGATAGTCCCACTCAAGTAAGGTCACTGCAATGCATCTTCTTGCATTTCATTCCAGTCTTCCTGCAATCCGAGCTCCAGTGGTCCTACAGTAGTCATTTACGCTGTTCGTCTAACTTTAATTATCTAAAGTTCGCAAAGGAAAAATGTCCCAACAAATTTTAAATTCACAATTTTGAAAATTGTATTTTAGCTCATTAAAATCTATCATGAAACTAATGCAAATTGTTTTACATAAAACGCCTTTTTCTATGTAAGCACCACTACAAATTTTTAAACTTATTTAACGATTTTAATTAAGTCCTTAAAGAAGTTAAAAGTACTAGAAACTATTAGTTTACAATACTTGTTCGTATCCCACAATCTTATATTCCGATGATTATTGGAAATTATCATTTGTTCGACTTTTAAGGATTGTATCTTTACGCTTGACATTCAGTGTATTCTTCAGTAGATTCTTTGTGAGACAGACAACAGACTCTTAATTCTTTCCTTATGAATATCGGGTGTACTTCTTTTCGTCAAATGTTTCTTTATCATACCTCTATATCTGCAGTCAGTGATCAGGTATCAAATTTGGCGCCAAGCCCCTCTGGCAAGGTCCAGGAGCTTTGCCACATCTACAAGCCTGGTAAATAAGTTGAAATGCGATTTTTTTAAATCTGTAGTAGAAATACATATTGCCAATGTGATTAAATATATTAGTCACAAATCCATAGTTGAGCTGAACTAGTGTATAGTAAAACTTTACTTACCAGAAAAACATAAGGGACAAATTTTCTAAGTTGTTACGGCGGCTTGTTTATCAAGCCAAATATTCAAAATATAATGAAAAAATACAGAAAAGGAAACATGAATACGTTACAAAAAGGACATAGCATTAACGAGAAATACAAGCAAAACAATTTAAAGAAAAGTAAAACAACAATTCAACTTATTACAATAATATAACTGCCTACTAAAACTTAATACAACGTTGTGTGTTATTTAAATGACAAATGATATACTTAAATATCTTTGGCAAGAAAGACAATTCTACATTCTTTGCAATTTTTTTATCTTCGATTTTTTTGAAATTGTAAGTTAAAAATACGTTCGCTCCCGCCCAGGTTCCCTTGGACCCCGGGCCAAATTAGCACGGTAGCGACGACCCAACTGAATAGGGGGTCTGAGCCCAGTCACAGAAGAAAGCAATTATGTCACTAAATCTAATGAACATGGACAGTGAAGATGATAATATAATTTAAATATCCCCTTGATCCTTTTATCAACCTTTTATGAACTTTTTATATGAACTAAAACGCCCAACAATGTTTAAATGAGATCTATATTATGTGATCTTCAATTTCTAATTCACAAATTTCTCTCTTTACATTTTAATTAAAAGCTTTTCTGTATCTTGTATTTTCTTCTTTATTTTTATTGTGTAGTAGGCCTACTCAATTATGAGTGGAACACGTACTAAAATATTATTATTATTATTTATTTATTTATTTATTTGTTAATTCATTTAAGATTTCTTAAATATTTATTTTTTAAATTTGCATTTGGTTGACTAATAATATTCCAATTTCAGAAATGCGTCTATGAGAAAGAAATTGGGTTTCTGCATTGCTCAATAATAACTTTTGCAGTAATTAAAATTTTTAATTTAAATTGTTTATAAAAACTGAGACTAATAATAATTATTCAGATTATTTTGATATTAACACGAAACCTTATTTATTGAAAAAAAAAACTTTGTTTTTCTTGGGTATCGCCAATGCTGTTTTCATTTTATTTTATTTTATTTTATTGATCAATTATATCCCACGAGGTACAAAATGACCTGTCTGCAGGCTATACATTGAATAATGATTAAGTTATATACGGTAAAAACATCAAATAACAGAAGTAATTATATTATTGCAAACATATTACATATATAAATATAAGAATAATTAAACAAAACAAGTAACAATCTAACATACAGCCAAAGTCATATAAAAAAAAATTAAATTTAAAATGTAATAGGCATTAAAAATATAATGTCTCGTTTATAAAATAGGCCTATATAATATATAGTTCAAAGATGAATTTTTTTATAGTGAAAATATTGTAAAAAAAAATTATTTTTGTATTAAATGTTCCATTTTGTTTCTTTATTTATAATATTTCTTATTATTACTTTTTTTTAAGTTCTTATATTTTACAGGATTACAGGATTTATTTGATTGTAAATTTTTTGTGTAATTCGATTTTTATTTCTTCGACAGTAGTTGTTATTTGAGTTTTCAAAAATAATATAAATTATTAAGTTTTCTTCTTAAATGTGTTGTGGTTTCTAAATTATTAATTTGTTGAAGTATATGAAAGTGATTTTTAATAAGATATTACACATTGTATAATTGTTTACACATTATTTATAATACACATTATTTCCAATAAGAATATTATACATTATTTTTTCTGATAGAAATAGTATTTTATGATTTATTTTTAGTGTTATTCGCTGTAAATATTTTAAGTAATTGTATTTTGTAAAGATGATATTTAAATTTTTGTTAATTTTTTTCTATGATGCTTTTTATTTCTGTATTGTTTAGATGAATCCAACAATCAATACCATAATTGAGCACAAAATTCCCAAATGCTTTACAGATGAAGATTTTTTGTTTTAAAGGAACAAATATTGATTTTATAGAACAAATAAATGGCTTTTTAGGAAATTATATTCCGATCAAGCAAAGATGTTCAATTATTATTGAAAACTTTGAAATTTTACAAATATTAATTATTAATAAAACAATAATGCAAATTTGTTATTATATGCTTTCATATATTTGTTTACCTTTTAAACTACAGAAAAGTTTTACTATATAAATACATAGTTATAGTTTTATTGAATCAAAATAACTTAAGAAAATAAAAAAATGATCATCTGTGTCAAATAGAAAAAAATAGAGAAAAATGGATAATTATTAATGCTTGTATTAACATTTCTGGAAATGTTGAACATTAAATATAAACGACAACACACTGTTTTATGTTCAAAAATGGATATTTTTTGAAAAAGTTCTGAATATAACTACGATATATCAAATATATATTAATCTTGAAGTATTAAATTTCAGGTTAATTTTTTACACAAGATCTAACAGATTAAACATAGATGTTGTAACTTTTTCTCTTGGCAATCCATTTTAAATCACCTGTCGGTTTGGATGTAATACAATTGTTCCTCTTCTCATCAATGATTAAGTAAGTAGCTGTTCACTTTTAATTCGTCAGTAATCTTTTATTATCTTTGTCGATGATTGCTCTTCCATTACGATATTTCTTGTCGTTTCCACCAGCCCACATTCTTTCATCATTTGGTGGAAAATCAATGAAAGGCTGTGTATAGGTCAGAGCCCATTGAATATTTGACCATAGGTAGTAATTACCTGGATCAATATTAACTCTTTTTAGCAGATCCGAGTTAAATTCTGGTCAGAGGGTAAATGTCCTCTTAATAAGATATTGGTCGAATGATCTAACGTGTGGATTAATTATCTCCCAAGAAAGAAGACAGCTGACCTAGTGCTGAGCAGGACGAGTCCATTAGTATTCGGTGGGCGTAAGAGGATCACTCACACGACACGAGCCAACATTTCCGCTCCCCTCCACCATTCCATCGTTAGAATTCTCGGATGTCAAAAGGGAGTGCGTGGCACGTGCGATATTGGTATTCACCTCATCTACTCCAACACCTGATGGTAAAACCCGACATCCATCAATCACCGCTGGTATTTTTAAATTGCAATTTAAAATCAGTGAAATTAGGTATTTATTGAATCTTAAAAGATTATTATCGCTCAAAATTTAAAGCAAACTAGAAACAAATTGCAAACTTTTAATGTTATTTCTTTTAATAAAAATTATTCAAAAAACTAAAAAATTACAGAAAGATGAATTTTATATATTAATTCTCACAAATCAATACCCTTATCAGGCTTTTTAGTATTTAATTATTTTATGTAAATATTGGCAATTTTTCATAATTCAAATAAAAGTAAAAATTGTACTTTCCTTAATTGATTAAGAAAACTGTTAAATGACATTAAAAGAGAATTAAAATGTTTTAGTGATGGTATAAATATTTATCATACTGTATAGTTAATTTAGATAGGAAAAATAAATAAATATAATTAAATAAATACAATTAATCAAGTTTCAATAAAGCGAATCTGTACGATGCCTTAACTGCAGTTTTTGAGTCTATATTTAGATTTATTTACAAATCATTTTAAAAGTAAAATAAATAATCTAGCACTTAACCCAGAAAAATTATAATTGAATGAAATCTTCAACAGATTAAAAGTAAATATGCCTGTTCATTAGTCTTTTAGTAAAATAACGTTTATTATTTAGCGTATTTAGATTTACTTTCATAATTTTTTTTGTTGTTTCTCGGAATAATTCGCTTTCTATTATTTGAGCTTCTAACTACGGTCAGAAGTTCGTGCGTTCAGATAATGGACGTTGTCTTGAAGGCCAAGCCTTAGGTCAAGAACCATAACTGCTAATAAAAGTAAAGGGAAGATCATACAGTCATAACATTACCAAGTCAAGATCACACAAGGACCTTTATTATCTGAACTGTTCCAGCCTTTCGCTGCATCATAATACCCTTAACAAAGCTTCTGGAACATCTGTCTGCAAGATTGTTGAGACTTTTGTATTTCCTAGGTTCTTCAAATGATGGCATCTTCACATTACTCTTTGCATTGACCAGAAGCCTTGGTGTTGTTCCTCGTTCAACTTTTGAACGTTTGTGCGAAAACTAAAACGACTTTTATTTTTCTTATTTATGATTTTATTTTGTTAATGTTTATTTCGCATCCTCGGTGAATCTGTGACATTTCCTTAAATATAATAGGCAGGTTCAAAAATAAGTTTGAAACAAAAACTTATGTTAAATTTTACTATTTGTTTTTGCTTTTTTTTTTTTTACGGTTAAACTAAAGTTTTGTAGATTATATTAAGTTTATTCTATTTTTTTTCAACCCAAGTAAGAAATATTAGATTAGAACAATAGGATTAAATATTTTTACATATTATACGATCTTAAATTCGTATCTAGATTAACTATCGTTTTAACATCTTGCTGTAATTCAAAAGAGTTCGATGTCCTTCGATACTTTATGCCTACAATTATGCTATTCATTAAAGTTCTCTTGATAAATATAAAGTTCTGTTAAAGTTTATAATTCAGATTTTTCACAGGATAAATACTTGAATAATCTTTTAGATTTACAGAACAATCACACTCTTGAATTCTTGCTAAGTTATTCCTCCTCAGTAAATCGATACGATTGCTGAAGACGTCTTCATTAAGTGCAAATCTCTGGGATATCATTGAATGATACTAAAAAATCACTTACTTTCATTCTTGGAGTAAACGATACTGTTACTTGGTTGCATTTGCCACTTATCTTATATACTGGTTTCCTTATCTGGACATGAAGGTATACAATATGGCGTCAATACGTCGAATGAAAAAGTCCTATCCCATTCACAGCAAGTAGATCTGCTCCTACAAATATTAATATTATATTAATATTTATGTTTTAAAGCTGGAATACTATTTGCGAATAATCTCATGCTTATTTTCATTATCACTGCAGAAGTTCTTATCTTGTATGATTCTGCATGAACAGTCCGATTTTATCTGGTATCCCAAAACATGTCCGATGTCTTCGTCTTCCACTTCTAAAACTCCAACAATAATCACCCAATCACTTTTGCGCCATTCTTGAGCATTCATCTTATTGTTGTACCAATCCGGGATGTGGATAATGATTGCACATCATTACAATTTTTCTCTTTCTCGGCATCGCCTTAACACAAGGAATATATTTTCTACAATTTGCCATTTGATATGCAAGTTATTATTTTGCCTCTATCTCAAAAAAGAGAAAAAAAATAAATAAATAACAGATTTGAAATATATATATTTCATAAAATCTACGAGTTTGATTCTTTTAATTTCAATTGTTAATGATCTAGTCCTAAATAAATCTTCATTTAAGTGATACAAGTAATAAAAACTAAGACGATATTAAGAAGGAAATATTTTTCATTCTAAGCGATTTATTAAATATAAAGAAGAAAAGTTAGAATGAAAGCTGTACATTCTGTAAAAACTGTAAACTCTCTGAAGTAATGTAATGTGGTGAGCGTGGGTGACTTGACAGCCGAGCACCGCGACCTGATAGATCTATTGTGCTATCCCACGGAAAGAAGGACAGACGGAGAGAAAGACTGAACTCTCTGAAGTAAGTAATCAGAACCTATCTTTTGGACAAATAGGTTACTCTCGACTAATACCTCTTAGTGTGATCAGGGCTTATTTAATTCTGTTAACATGTAAGACTTAATGTCTATTGCTGACGTGAATGACAAAAAATTATTTCCATTTAAATTACTTAAAAGTAAAATGTCACTCCACAAAGAAAAGAGATAAATAATAAATCAAAAACAAATCCCTAAATTTACGGCACAAGAGGAAATTTGTTTATCAGAATAAACAAAAGACAAATTAGACCAAATCAAAACGAAACCGAAAGTTTTTTTGTTTTTTTTAAAGCTTAATTAAAAATTTAAGTTAATTAAATTAAATGTATGTTTAGTCATTGATGGTGAGAATCTTGTAATAGTCGTTTGACCTTTTGTTAAGGCTCATTGTTCAGATGGGTGAATCTGGCTGATAAGCCTGAATGGACCGTTTCAGGATTCTCACCGTCAAATAACTCGGTGACTTATTTGTTTTTGTCATTATAACCGTAATAATTTTATTTTACTAAGCAACGGTTATGTAGGAGATTTTATTTTATTTATTTGGAATAAATAAATATTATTATTATTTTTGAAAGCTTTGAAATGTATTTAAGTAAATTAATATGAAATAAATTTGAATAACGAAACGTAATAATTACGTCAGCGAAGAAAATGAATAAGAAAGGCAACACTGCCTCGATTTGGAGTTCAGTTGAGATGAGATGACGACATTAAGAGAACAGTAGTTAATATTATTAGTGAGAATTGAAGTTATGTTGATTAACAGCCAGAAGGCGCAGCGATCGAGACTAAAGCGTGTTTACGTCACCATTGGAGAGCAGTAAAGTTCCAGATGGGGAAGCGACTTAAACAAATGGCGTTGCGAAGTGTTGAGCAAAGTTCTGGCGGGATGTTTAAAATGTGCTACGCAGTTAGACTTCGAGCTACTGAGAATTTTTATATCAACGAACTCAATAAACTGTAAGTAAAAATCTTATTCAAAATATTCCACTGAGGGACTATTGAGCGTTGGATATTACATTCTGCAATTAGAGTTTTGAAAGTGAAGAAAGTCACGGGAAGACATAATCACAAGACTTTTGATGTGCGAAGAGAATTGCAATTAACTGTTTGATTTAAAACTATTGTACAAAGTATTATTTCTAAATTATTTATTAGAAGAATTATTCGAAGCTTTATTTAATTTGTCGGAACTACTAAAGTGTAGTAGAGGGAACAGATTAGTGAGACTTGTCATAATAGAATCATCCGCAAGTAGCGTGAAACGATTCAATTATTATTTGCGCTTTAATAAAGTGAACTGGTGCGAGTTGTGATATTTATATATTTATATATTTATATAAATTATAGAATTCTTAAAGAAGAATTAAATAATGGTGAAAGAGAACTGTTAGTAATTTCTGTACTACAAGATATTAATGTTAGGAGATACGTTATGTTGAATGACGTAATATAGAACTGTGACGTGAATCATAATATTCAACAGTCTACAGCTAAAATATTTCACGCGGCTGAAAAACCATAATATTATGTCACACCTTGTGAAAAGCCAGATAATATTAAATCACACATTGTGAAAAGCCAATTAAGATATTTCACACAAATGAAAGGCCATTATCTTAATATAATTGATACCAACGGTATTGGGGCAATACAGGGAAGAATTATTGATATGAAGCAAGTTAGTGCTTATAGAAGAACTTATGATAGTCTTAGGATTAAAATATTAAAAGTATCTAAGACAAGTTTTATGAAGCTGATGGAACTATAGAAATAACCCGAACCATTATTACAGGTTTTTCTGTATCAGCATCATAGTTGTTAAAGAGAAAAAAAAATAAAATAAATAAATCCACTCAATAATTTTATCTCAAAACCTTAGTAGTACTCTGCATTTAATTCCAGTATTAGGACCAACCCTCCTAAAATAATTACAGGTTATTAAAAATTATCGTAAATCACGCATTTTAAAACTAAATTGTCTATTTTGATTAAAAAGATACAGATAAGACGTTATAAAGTACTTAGACATTACAGGACAGAAGTCTCGTTGAGCGAGGACCTCAACATCATCAGCAGTAATAATTTTAGCTACATCAAATTTAACGAATTTAACGAGGAATAATTCAAAATTAATAATAATAAATAAGTGAATCATTACGTATTAGCCTTTTTTTTCTTTATGTTATTTTATTGGATTAATTTTTTTCTTCTCCTCAGTCTTTGAAATAGCTTTTTATTTAAGATTTATTCTTTCGAATTCGAAAAAAAAATGATGATTTTTGAGGTACAAAGAAAACAATGTCACCTTTAAAAGCATTGGTGAATTTATACAAAAGCTTTAAAAGCAAGAAAAATAGCAATTTAATAAATTTATAAAAGTTTTTAATTTCTATAGAATTATGTAAACACGGCAATTTTACAATATCAAAAACTATGAATGTAAACTTTAAACGGCAGCTGTTGGTAGCGTAGTTTTTCTTCGGATGTTTCTTGTTCAAATGGTAATTCTATATTTTCCACGTAGAATAATTACGATATTCCGTCTCTTGTAGAGACATGAAAATTTAAAGGGAAAGGTGTCGTTTCATTTCAAGGTGTAGCTTTTAACAAGAATGCAGTAAGCGTTTTCGTTCTAAAGATTTTTGTTATCTTTCCTTTGAACTGTCTTAATTCTTGTTGGACGCAGCGTCGTTGTATGCATTGATGCGCGCCTAATGGGCTCCAATGCACCGGCAAATAACACCTCTTCACCCTAAAGAGTCTTCTCTCTTGTAAATTTCTCTGTATGATCGATCCCTCCCATGTGTTGGATTTTATATGACGTCACATATTCCCGCGAGAACGAAGAACCTGCCAAACTGTATCTGGTGCTGGGTTCATTCAAAGGTCAGAAAAAAAATTATAAGAAGAAGAAAAGAAGGAAGTTTCTTATCACCAAAAGTTCAGTAAAGAAATTTTAAAAATAGATAAAACAATTTTGCACAGAGCATTAAAAAAATCAATAGTGAACACCTAAGCGAAAAAAAAAAAAAAAACTTGAAGAAATAATAAGCGTATACTTCATTTATCGTAAATTCTTTTCTACGAAGAATAGCTTCTTCTAACCTTCTACATAGAATTGTTGTACATTTTTGAAATTAATGATAATAATAATGAATTAGAATTGTTTTACGTTTTTGAAACTAATAATAATAATGAATTACTTATGATTCAAAATTCTAAGAAGAAATAAATACTTATAAGCACAATTTTCCTACTAAATTTTATTAATGTTAAAATGTAATCATTTTTAAAGTTCATATAAGGGTCATTCTGAAATTAAGTGGAATTTCCGTACAAGAAAAAAAAAATCTAGAGAAAAATAATTATTAATATTTTTTTTAAATGACCAATAACAAACTAAATACATGTACACCCTTTGTAGAGGTCAAGAATAAATATTTTACCAGAAAAAAATAGTTTACAATTTTGCCAACCATGGAGGTTACGTTCACTTCCATGGAGATTAGGAAAAAATATATTTTTTAAATTAAACCAGCTGAATATTGCAAAAATAACAATTAATAAACTGTGGTAAATATTTAATGAGTAAACAACAAATGAATTTTAGTTGTTCTTTTGAGTATTAAATTTTTAAATGAAATAGGTATCAACTTGCCAGAAATAGGCCTGATTATGAAATAAATTTTAATACAATCCATATTACTAAAGTGGAATAATATATTAAAAGTATGTTTTGTTTAAATAAACCTTCCTTCAATAGTCTATTAGGCTTTAAATTGTATTAAGTGTAACTCCCATAGATAGAAGTAACCACCATGGATGAAGTTATCCATGGGAGTTACATCCATGGAGGTTACACTTAGCTATTTAGTCACATGTAGTTCATAACCTATAAATCCATAGATCCAGAGCTTATGTTTCCTGATAGATAACAGGTATTTCCAAAATAAACAATTAAAATTAAAGTGTTAACATATGCCATACAACATTTGTTGAACCTATGGAGGTTACAAAGAGAAAAAGAACGCACCTGGAAATAAAGGCAATCCGGTCTTTTAACAGCAAACAACAAACATGAGATCCAAATAATCAACAGATTAGTCAAGATCGCTGCCTTCTCCTTCACTACAGCTCTACCAGTAAACAGTGTTGCTGCCCAGTGAGCATTTTTCAGAACTTTTATCGATGTTCCATGGTGGTTACATCCAACCCCGTGGACAACTTTTGAGTTAAAATTAGGCTATTTAAATATTTTATGTTTAAAATGTTAGTTGGTGTAGAGTTTAATTTATCTAATTTTTTATTGTTATTGAGTTTTTTTTTTGAAAAATTTAATAATATTTTTCGATAAAACACTTGTTAATGTTGAAAAAAACAGGGGTGGGGACATTCCACGGAGGTTACATTTCGTACACTTCTCAGAGTTTTACTTTTAAATATAAAATTATTTTCATAAAATAATATTGGGATCTTTTTAAATACAATCTTGTTTCATTTATAAAAATTATCAAGCTTATATAAATCAGTTTTTTAAGATAGAAACTTAGGGGGGACAGAAAATTCCACTTAATTTCAGAATGGCTCATAAATACATTTGAGATTCCTAATAATTTCTAAAAATAAAAAAAATAAAATAAAATTAAGTTAATTAAAATTGTCTGGACTCTAAAATTAAGAATTACTAGTATATTTTTTGGCATCCCAAACATATATCACTTTAATGTTAAATATCTAAGGCTATTCTTAAATTAAGTATCTATATAATTTAGAATTTTTAACCGTATGTAATACGTGTTGTTATTCATTTGACATCTGGGAAATTTCAATTTGATGCAGTTACGTACATAAGATAAATGCATATATTTAAAAAATAAAATCTTTAAAAAAGTTAGTGATTAAAAAACAGTGAATGAACATCCGTGAATCAGAGCAAAACTGTGTTCTTTTTATGTAATGGTGACACATTGTTTGTTATTATATTGTTTCGTTGTTAATTTCAAAAATATTTATCTTTTTTATATATCTTAACCAGATATTGACATTATTACATTATTATTACCAATATTTTATATTATGTATGTTATCTGAAATCTTTGGCTTTCCATAACCTTTGACCTGTTGCGTCAAAGGTTATGGAAAGTTACAATAAATCTTGAGATTTTTCTTTTGGGGATTTTTTTTTTTTTTTTACCCTTTTCTCCCCAAATCGTAATGTTTAAAAGCTGATGCTGCAGTGTGTGACATGGAACAACAAAGTTGATAACAAATGATTTTCTTTTAATCAATAACTCTAATATAGATTAGGAATATAGATGAGGAATACAGTAGTCAGAAATTTCGGTATTTCTTGCGATCATTCACATGTACCATAAATATCTGAAAGTTATTCTAACAGTAGTAAATTTTCGACTAAATAATACTTTGTAAATGAATTGCCTGTTTATTCTTAGTCGTTATTTGTGGTGGCGGAAAGGAGAAGTTCTCGTCGAAGTTGGATACAATGAGAGTGACGACTATACATCATTCCTAAACTAATGCCTACAATTTATAAAATTTAACACATTCTCAAGAGAGATTAGCTAAATTGTTTGAGGACAAACATTTAATAAGCATAATTTTCCAATTAAAATCAACATTAAAGAGATGTTTTCATTCGTACTATTAGCTGCTTCAATAATTGGACTCATTTCATTAATAGAGGATTAATTGATTAGGATCAATTAGATCGAATACTTAGCGGTGAGTTTGAAAATATTCAATGGATGAATCGAAAGCCGAAAGTAATCGTAATTATAAAACCTAATGGAAATATATTGAGTAAAATAATTAGTTTTGGTAGAGGAGATATTTTAATCATTCAAATGAATTATTTGGAAACTGACCCCATGATTCCAGAATCAAATTTCTTTTGATTACATAAACTGAAATTACTAATTGCTTTATATTATTTCATCTAGAAGTTTCTGAAAGATCCTGAAACTTACCTGCCTTGACAGGTGGCTTTTTTTTGTATTGTTTTTCTTAGTTGTGTTTCACTATTTTAAAAAACAAATATTTTGTTTTAATTATAATACCTATTATAAAGCCTACTGATTATATATAGTATTTCAGGTTTTCCATTTACTAAAAATTCATTAAAACACTTCTCTAAAGGTCTCTTGACACGGTCTCGAAAACTTGCCTCAAAATGGCGAGTGGCTCGAAAAAGTCTCACTTGTTCGAAAAATCACCCAATTGCTCTAAATACAACAAGTTCTAAATTCATGAAAATACTAAAAGCAAGTCGACACTAGCGCCTTTGGCGGCAAAAAAAAATATTTCTCAAACGCTGAAATCTGGATATCCTTTGCTCGTGGTTTCAATGCATGGCTTCATTCACTACATTCTCTTCCTCCAGAATCTTATTTTCCTTTTCTTTATCTCTGCTGTGAAATGAGTTGAGAATTAATAGCAAAACAAAGCTGCGAAATCAACTTAGTTGCCGCTTCGTCGACAAGTATTTTTAACCGCGATCTAAACGAGAGCAAAACGCGATTTTCCGCTCGCACGTCTAAAGCGTCGGCATTTTGCCCAAACAGCAATTGCAAACGGCAAGTTTTCGAGAGCGTGTAAAGCACCCACAACTAACTTCGTTTCCTAACTTCTCCAATTACTTTTAATCATACCAAAGCACTCGTGATTAATGACGGATTTCTGAACAGATTATGTTCATTTGTAGAATTGATAGAATTTTCATTTTTATGCTTTATTTTATGGAAAGTTTGAAGATTTTCATAAGATACTCGAAAAGAATCCACACGAAAATAAAATCATCAATTACGAAAGTTGACGATCTACAATTAGATCGTCTGATTTTCTAAGTATGCATACCATGTGTTAAGATTGTCATTCATTGGTTCAAAGTTATTACACGTGGAGGGAGATATACAGTTACACAGATATTGATTTTATGTGTCTCACTTTATTCAGAAAATAGTGTAATAAAATCATTAAAAGATGAATGGCAAAGCTTATGTGATCTCAGGAAAGTTTGAATTCTCTGAGAATCTTATAAAAGAATTTTATTTATTTACTTTTTTATTAACCACTACAAATGTATGATTAACCTATTTTGAAAATTTATTGATATAAATTATCATTTTCAAATGGCAGGGAATTTAACGAGTTAAATGAAATGTTAATACTGAATACTATGAATACTGAAGGAACATTTAATTAAAAAGATATGGAATTAATCGACATTTTAGTTTCAGAAACTAATTTCGCTCCATTTTGTAATTCATATCGAAAAGCTATGGTCAGAGTTTAACTAAAGCAGAAAAACACAAAACAAATTAACAATCTTACACTCCCAAACTCTTACTACTCTTATATACAAGCTATATTGATTTGCGGCAAAGAATCATTACTATTGAGTTAAGATAATGAAACTGTAAAAATAGATAGCTATATACGAAGGTTGTAATATTAGATTTGTGATTTACCAATTATATTAAAATAACTCAAGAGATATTATTGAAAAAATACTTACATTTATTCATTACACCAACTGTAAATCAACTCTAAATAGCGATATTTCGCAGACGTATTGTAACTCCTAATCTGAACAAGAGAATGATGAATGTAAGAATGATTCAATGGCAGTGCATTGGTTGTAGGTTATATATTGTTAAAGCATTATTTTACTTGATTGTTTATTCAAACATTTCTATCATTGACGAAAGCATGTTCTTTGATATAAGTAACATATATGATATATATAATCTATAGGTCTTCAAATAAAAGTTGGTGTGGACCAAGCACAATTAGACAATACTTTACTAATAAATCGTTGATAATGTTTCGTGTTGCTAAAAGTGGCTGTCATTGGGCAAAATCATCATTCCCCAATCACCTCTCCAATACGCAAGTTTTTTTTTCAAAATTCTCGCTTCCATGGAGAAGAAAACAACAAAGGCGAATTTTTCCCTTGAAAAAAAAGAATCTTTAAATATATTTGCTCTTTCTAACATTATTTTAGGGACGTTTTTACTGCTAAATGGGCATCTAATTCATCGTCAAAATCACAGGAATCTCAGTCGATATCAGCCATCTTGAAAACGATGAACACCGGGAGTGCTGTTGGGAGTTTCTAATTAAGGAATGATTTAATAGAAAAAAATTGGGCAGCTAAATTTTGATGATTCAAAAGCGATTTACCGATTGGTGAATGTTGGTGCAAATAAAATTTAGTTTATGGAGAGATTTGCAAAACTCTCAATTTTAATGGAAGCTTAGTGCACGCTCCATTAAGATTACTTTGCAATCAAGTTGCAGACCAGATAATATATTAACTTAAAAAACATAAAAATTACATTGAAAATAGTATAGTTGAATAGCGATGCCAGCAGCTCATTGGCGTAATGATCAATGCCTTGGAGTTCAGCTTTAATTGTAAGGTTTTAAAAATGATTATCTTATCTTTGAAGAATAATTCAACTCCACAGATTTTAATACTAAGTAATTAATCTTCATTCTAATTAATTGTTGGATTCTTTCGTTTGTTAATATCTTCTTTATAGGAGTAGCTTCTTCCAAATGAATTAAGATAAATTAGGATCCAGACCACTGGACATAGATGGAAGTTTCATTCATTTCCATCATTTCAGTCACTTGGGGAAGCAATTGCAAACTTTATCATCAAAGCTTTATACACCTGCACTAAATTCTGAACTGTAATCTAAAGCGTAAAACCTGAGTGGTTATATGAGACTTAAGTAGCTTTATCTTATTTACTGAAGTTAGGAAAAGCTTTTAGCATTTCTGCAACGGTAATTCAATCACTGAAAATTCAAAAAATTAATTATTGATGATTCTGCCTTCTCTTATTTATTAACAGTTAGTGTTGCAATGTGGAAGTCCTTTTCTGTCATGACGACAACCTTTTTTTAAAAAAGGCTTCATTCAAATAAGGAAAACTTCTTGGGTGTTCAGTTGTGATCATGTTTTAACCATATATTTATGATCATATCTCATGTCATCACCATCCTTCATAAATGGACCTTCCCACAGCTCTAATCTGTTCAGTCTGGCTTTGTCTAGCTCAGCGTATATCTTATGTTTTTATTAGACGTAGTATTATTAATTACATATAAATCTGTTATTTGACAGCCTTCTGCTATATTTGCAGATAAATTTAGCCTGTTAATGATAGCTTTGCAAGAATTGTGAGTAAAATTCTGAAGTAATTTCTTCCACTTAAATGAGTCTATTTATAGTTTCTGCAATTGACTTTTGCTGTTCTTTTTGTGTTCATAGTTTTTATATTCTCAAAAACCTTAGTCACACAAAAACCTTAGTCTAAGATAATAAAGCAGACTGTTGGCAGATGTAAATCGTATATTTGTCAAAACACTGTTAAATATATGGAATTATTATCTAAAGAATATAGACATATATATTTTTGGTAAGAAAACATTAACCAAGAGAAAAAGGTAATTCATTTAATATATTGTTAAAATAAACAATCTACAAAATATTCCATTGTTAACATAAAATAATATAAAACTTCAGCAATAACAGACCTTAAATATCTAAATTAACAACAAACATCTTTAAGTATATAATTAAAAACAGAAATGAAATTTAACGTCCGTTAGAACATTATTACATTAAAAGAATACAAGAATGCACATAACTAAACAAAACAAAAATTCACTGAGGTATTTTTGGTATTTGTACTGGGAGACAGTACTGTTTCGAGTTTTAATAGCTCAGTGAATTTTTGTTTTGTTTAGTGATGTGTGTTAATGTATTCTTTTAATCTATATCATTCTATTAATAGGCAAAAACTGTCCGTCCGGATGTATGTTTGTTATCGATACATGCTTTAATTTCCTTATTATTAAAAATGTGATTGTTGAGAATTGGTTGCGATTGTTGAGATTGTTGTAGAGCTGTATTATATATATAAGATTGTTCCGCATGCAACAGACTCAATTGTTGGGCGTGGTGTGATTGTTGCGATGGTTGTGATTGTTGCTAATGGAGCTGTATAATATAGGCAGAAAACGGATATTTGTCATAAATCAAAGTGAAGAGAGAATATTGTATTAAGTGGAGTAGTCCAGTGGCTAGCGTTCCTGACTGCGATTACGGAGGTCCTTGGTTTGAATCCAATGCAAGGCGAAAAAAAAGAAAGAAAAAATAATTATAAATACACTAACTAATGTCTTTTTGAAAAGAAAAATTAGTTGATTTAATGTTGGTGCGTTGTTCAATACTTACTTAAACTTGTATACAAAACAAAATAATCTTTAATTATTTTAAATCAATCCAAAACTTATAATTCAAAAACAAGTAAAAACAGGATACTTAAGTATAAACATATCTCCTTATAAAAAATGAACTTAGAACATCTTTTTCTGTCTAGTGTTTTTGAAAAATTTTACGGTATTTCAAAAAGATGGAATTTGTTTTACTTCCGTGAATATTTCACGGGTTGCCACTAGTTACTATATAAAATCTTTCTTTTCAGATTGTCCGGCGCAGTTCAGCAATTGCAAAAACATTGTTTCCATTGTGCGCCGCAGTTCAAGAATGGACAAGGGCGTGCCGTGGTAATTGTCGGGGGAATTCTTTTTTGCCTGGGTAATAATATTGTTGCATGGAAGTCTACAAATGCAAACGGCGCAATTGTTGGGATGGTTCATTGTTGCCAGGAAGTCGACAGATTCACAATGAGTATAATTGAACTTCAAAATTGTTTGTTTTGACACAAATCTTTTATTCTCTCGGCGCGATATCAAATGATGAGCTCATCCAAAAACGAATAAAATAGAATAATAAAATAATACTAAAGATTTTAGTAATGTATAGATTTCCTTAATTAGTTCATCAAATAACATCAAACTAAATATGGAACCGATTCCTGAAACTTCATGGATGACACTGAAAGAAGCAGCCATACGACACAGTATCGAGATGGACAATGACAGAAAGAGGAAGAAGGAGAAAGAAGAGTCAAAAACATTGAGCAAATATCTATGCAACCAAGCGATAATCTATTTCCATTCACTTTCACAAGAAGACTATTTCCAATCAGACCTTCTTATGCAATATCTATCAATAAAGCTCAAGGACGGACTCTAAATAAAGTTGCCATCTATTTGGAGAACGATGTCTTTACTAACGAACAATTGTATGTTGCAATGTCTAGAGTTACAAGTTATCAGAATTTAGTTATCTTCACTCGAAAGAACAGTCATAATCAATTCGTCGCCAAAAATATCGTACACAAGCTAAGTTAGAATCGAAGTATACTTCATCTAACATCCATCAACATATCAACATATCTCTCAACATATCTCTTCTTCAAAAATCTATATCGATCAAACTATACACGGGAGATGACCTAGTGAAAATTAAAAACAGTTTCCAGGAAACACCAAACAATTTCTTATTTTAATAAAAAAAAAAAAAATCTAAGTTGCAGTTAATAATATGTTTTCATGGATTTAAAATAGAATGTTGTTTAATTTTATAATGCTGGAGTCAAATAACTGTCTGTTGACTGAAGCCTACCCAGTAATTACAGATCTAAATCTGAGGCAGGAACCAATTCCAGATATTGATTGAAATTATTCCGTCAGTCATTTCGCTTGATTTTAAGCAAAAGGATTCAATGCTGGAATCTTTGTTTGCTTTCCTCGTTAAATGTTGACTCCGTAATAACAGAACAACATCGATAGAACTCAGATTAGAATGAATCAAATAAAAATCATTGCTTCAGGTCGATCTGCTCGTCTCGTCTGTTAGATTCCATTGATTCGTAAAGATTGAAGTATTTTTAGAACGGAATTAATCAAATAGCTGTATGGAATATTTCACTGGCAAAAGTACTTTCGTTTGAAACCTATAATCTTTGCAAAAATCATCGTCGTTTGTCAATTCCTTACTGTATTATTAGTAGAATGTACTATTAAGAGAAAAGCAGACGCAGCTTAAAAAAAAACAATCCGAAAACTCTTTTGATCTGATTATGCAAAAGTAGAAAAATTTTACCGCCAGCGACCGCTTCAACAGCGCATTGAAATAACGAATTGTTTGGACTATATAAGGGCTGTCAGACTCTCGCTGTAAATATAGTGACTGCTATGATGCGTTCAACTAAGTTGTCGTAAAATAATGTATGGCCGACTCTATAAAGAACTGCAAGTTTTTAGAGAGGCTGAGTCGGTAGTCAACTAAAAAAAAGGTAGTTGTGTCACAAATTTCATCCATCTTAGGCCAATTGAGATGTAGTGCGGCTGTCTTGTTAGAAATGGGTAAGTGAAGATATTCGTAGATTCCGAGAAAACTCTAATATCCCCAGGCGAACAACTGATAGATAGACGAGCCTGAATTGATATGACAACTTCTGTGTCATTTAGGGAGATAATTGGTGGCGGTATCATTTCATTATCCTACAAAATCGCCCACCATTGTGAGACGTCGTGGAAAGAGGTAGGACTCGACCCTTTGGTAGAGGGAGGACATCTATCATTGACTTCTATTTCGGAAACTTCGTCCAGACTACTATCGAGCACAAGGAGCATACACGGCATCCTAATAGCGTCATCTAGCTCAAATTCTGATTTAATTGTGGAGCAGTGGTGTAGGGGCATTTCGAGAAGAATAAGGCCCACAGCCAATGTCCTCTCCCAGAAGTGATGTTGAAAGCCTTTTTTTGCCAACTAAGTTTCCAGATCTGCCTCCTATCGAGAATGTCATTTTAGGAAGCTGCAGCCATCACTAAATATCAAAGATTTTGTGCAGAACCACATAACTCTTGACAATCGGTCAGAGGAGAACATAGTGTTTTGTTCGACTCCATGCATCGTAGCCAAAGATAAGTTTACTAGAAGCTAATATTTATATTGCAGATCTGAAATATTTCTTTTGCTGTCTTTCTGTACCTCTTCATCTGCTTTTGTAAACTTTCAAAACGATGAGTTTTCCTTGAGTTTATTTACCAAAGAGTGGAGAGTGAATTTTTTCCTTAATTTTTACTTTTACTTCCTTTATATTAATGAGAAAATATAGTGAGAAAATATAGTATGTCAAATATAATCTCTTTGAATAATCAGTGTGGAAATAGATAATATTTTCTTTTACTATTTTTAATCATTTTAATTTCTATAAGAGCTGGTAAAAATAGTCACAAAATTATCTACCACATTTAATTGCCGTTTTGATTTCGTTGTTAATAGCTTATATAAACTTTCTTATTGTAACATAGTTACCCTCGTATCTGTAAACTTCTATTTTCATGTCTTTTGTTAATAATATTGCTATTTTTCACTCGGTCTATATTTACTTTTATAACTTCCAAACAATATTATAATTCTCATTTTGATTTCGATCTTAGATTTCGATATTGCTATGCTGAATTTATAGGATAATATACTATACTTAACTAATAATGTTAATTAACTAAATCTTCACTAATAAAAAAGAAAGAAAGTTGTATGACTAAATTTTAGTAGATTTTGTTGCTTTTACATCTACTTTAAGAACCTATCATTATAATGCTCTTTTCAAAAGAAGAATGTACATGTAATAATATAGTTAACTGCGCAAACATGATTAGATAATACAAAACACATAAATGAGATTGGCTATTTTCGGTTAGAAATGTATGTAGGTTCAACAACTATATTTATTTCCCCAAAAAAAACTTTGCAGTGACTTCTTTGTTTTTGTGTTAAATTTTATTATAGAATTAATAAAGGTTAATATTTTGCTGTGAAAGAAATTTTAAACTATCCTATAACATATAGCAATGCTATTACCAGGAAGTATTAAACTATTTATTTAATTAAGAACAGCTATTTAAAATACTCCTTTGAAAAGATTTTATTAAAGAATTGGAAAACAATATTGACTTCTTAACAAATGCGCAAGCAGAAACAGAAACCTTTGTAAAAAGAAAAGAAAAAAAAAAAAAAAACTCTGTAAAACTTTTACAACTAAATACAGTCGGACCTCGATATAAGATCATCCCTGGGGACCTCGCGAAAGTGACCTTATACGCGGGATGACCTTATAACCGATTCATACGCATTTGTCAATAATAAGCATTGTATATATGCAGTATAATTCTTTGTAAAATTTAATACGTACAAAAATATCAGTTTATTAGGTTATACTTTTTTAATTTAGTTGAATCAATTAAAATTAATAGAATCAGAAAGAAATTATTCTTAAAAAATTTTGATTCGCAATAAAGTTGTATACAAATAGTACTAGTATGCTCAAGCAAAGTACTGATGTACAACTGACCTTACTTAAAATAATACAGGACTGTCGCGATTTTGGTTTCATCTTTTGTACAATGTTTTCTAAGTTTTGTAGTTTCTGAAAATGTTCGTCAGCTCCCTCGTGGCTCGTAAAAAAATGTCTTACGATATTTAATGCTCTGAGAGCTTCTGCTTGTGTCACCGCTTCACTTTCAGTATCACTGCCATTATTCTCACTTTCATTGGAATCTAAAACTTGCGAAACAATTTCGGAAATCGAAGCTTGCGAAATGGTAGCAATTTCATCATCAATTCTCACGTATTCACTTTCCCCTTCTATAGCACATCCGCGATTTCTGAGATCTTGTGTTAACACAGGTAAAGGAATATCGTCTTCATCATCTTCATCTGTTATTTCATTCACATTATTTGTAGAAAATTGAAAACCAGCATGTCGAAAGCAATTTGAAATGCATGTGTTTGACACCAAGCTCCAACTTTTATGAATATAAAAAAAATTGCATCTAACACAGACACTTGAATTTTTTTTTCTCTCATCAATTGCTGAAATCAAGTCTTTCAGAAGGAGCTTTCTGCAGTTCATTTTCAGATTTTGAATGACTCCCTGATCCAAAGATTGCAAAACACTGGTAACATTTGGGGGTAAGAAAACAAGATCAATTTATTTCAACTGAGATATGTTGATATGAGCAGGGCAATTGTCTGCGATGAAAACAACTTTTCTTTTATTTTTCAAAAAGTATCTATCGAAACGCCGTATAGTTTTCTCAAATATGTTAGCATTCATCCATGCTTTTTTGTTTTCATCATAATCCAAAGGTAAAGACTTAAAGTTTTTAAAGCAACGTGGCTTTTGAAATTTTCCGATAACTAGCGGACTCAGTTTTTCAGAGCCATCCATATTAGCTCCTAAAAAAAATTGTCAGTCTTTCTTTACTTTTTTCCCCACTATACATTTATCTTTCTTGAAAGTAAGAGTTTTGTCGGAAAAGAAAGAAAAATTTTTGAATTGAATCAGTGTGGCACTGAAATCACACAAAAGTGACCTTATATGCGATTACGGTATTTGAGATCTGACCATATATCCGATAATTCATATCATAGAATTCCTTTTGAATGAGCCGGGACTTTAGAAAAGTGACCTTATACGCGGGTGACCTTATATCGAGGTCCGACTGTATTTGTTTGTTTTGAAAACTTACCCTTAAGGTAGTATGCTTCGACATTAGCCTCCTATGGTAAATATATTGCATGATTGCAAAATCACAGAAAATGAACTTCATTGTCATCTTACAATTTACAGATATAGAATTATCATTATATATCTCTATTTCAAGTAAAGATAACTTCTGCAAGGCAGATTCATTGATACTAGATTGATGGAGATCATACATCAATCTAGTATCAATGAATCTGCTTTGCAGAAGTTATCTTTATTTGAAATAGAGATATACAGTATAATGATAATTCTATATCAATTAAAAATAGTTGCCATTAATTTTTATTTTGAAAACTGATCATTCCAGATTGTTTTTTTTTGTGTGTTTTTGACGTAATGAGAATTAAGTTCATTAATTTTTTGATGTTTTTCTAATGTGAAGGGTCAGTTTCTGCCACTTGTCTTCTACAAACGCTCAATGAGCTACATCTGGGCTTGTCGATCAGTGAGTGACCATGGCTGATAAGAGCTAAAGAGCTGGAAAAGCTGGGTCCGTTCAATAACAATAAAAAAAAGACACGCAGAAGGGCCTTTTTCTTTTGTTTGCTCACCTTATGCACGTTAAACTTCGTTAAACTTCCTTAAAACCATGATAAGGCTAAACCTTACATAACATTACACCGAAATGCGGAATATCGAAATTAATTTCGCCGACGTCTCCCTGCTCTATTTTGGCAAATGGTCTATTTTCTTTTCTCTTAAACCAAAGTGATATTATAGATCGAGTGAGAAATCTATCGTAATTTCCAATTGTAAGTGACAATTTCCTTGACTGTCAGTTGGGTTGTAGTGGAGCCATTAAGAGTTCTGGACACAGTGATTTAATAATAGTGTTTCAACGTGTGATGGCCACAGCCAATCGCAATAGATCACCGACCGGTAGTTCATCTAATAAAGTACCTCGTCCCTCAGCTATTGATTGGTTTGGACTCGGCCGCGATTGGATGTAGTGCCAATAAAGGTGTCGGCCGGAGTTATTCCATTAGATTCGTAGGGAACAAAATTGGATTGGAAACCTTTGAGGATTACCATAGAAAAATTAGATGTTTAAAAGGCATCAAACGAAATCGTGATCAGCTGTAAGGGTTTACTATTTGGTTTGAATTGAAAGAATTTTAGTGCGCTTGGCCGCGGTAGTAAATGTGTCTTAATAGAAAAACATTCTTGTTTGCACCTATAACATTTCCCTATTACACGTTTATTATTTGTTTTATGTTTTGATTCTTATAAACATGATAATGACAAGTTTTTTGACAGTGTTTCTATTTGTAATTGAAGTACTATTATTAAAGTTTTTGCTGTAAGACTAACACTGATCCTTTATTCTGACAAAAAACTTAAAATAAATACGATTAATTGAAACAATTATTCTAATGTATTCTTAAATTAGCAATTTAAGAGAGCAATTCATAAAATGACGCATCCAAATTTTGATAATCAAAACTAACTAAATTTTGATAATTGAAACTTCAAGAGTTCTTTTTTTAAATAACTCCATATGAATCTCATCTATTCAAAATATAAAATTGTCTTAAAATAAATTTGAAAACAACTATAAGCCTAATGGTATTTTTATTACAACTATTTGAAAAAAAATTGTAAAGTTGTATCCGTTTTATTTTACAGATGGTAACTTATTAAAAAAAAACCAGGATAAATGCTGTAATTTAATTTATAGAATTCCGCATGTCTTTATTGAAATTTAATTAAGTAAAAATTAAACAAAATCTTTTATAACAAATGTGACGGGGCTGGATTAGAGTAGAATGGATTTTTACGTCAATGTATGCAGTTTATGAAAAGAAATATGTCGTATTCTGTGGATTCGCAATGGGTGATCAAAATATTCTTTATTGATACCTAGCCGTAGATGGGGATGGTGCGACTTATTACCATCTCAGGCAAAGAGGGCGACAGTGTTAAGAATGTCTTAAAAGTCGAATGTTTGTGTTTTACATTAGGTCAATATCTCGAAGCTTGACTTTAAGGGGTGACTATAATTTGTCCCCCCCCCCAAAAAAAAAAAAACCCTATCTACGTCACTGTGATAAGCTATCAACTTTCTACTTGAAATGTCTTCTGTGGACACACGTACAACTTAGTCGCAGCTTCCTCTTCTAGAATTATCATCTTCATTCGGTAAAATCTGAATTTGTGTTCTTTCATGATTTTTTTTTTTGATTTTTTTTTTGGCAATAAACATGTTTTCGCTCTCAAAATTTATGTGAGAAAGAAATCAGTTGTAATCAAATACTTTTTGGCTAGTGAACATGGAGCTTTAATAGATACTCTTCAAAATTCAGACTTCTGAATGTAAGAATGGTATTAAGCAACTCATTTGACAGGATAAGAAAACCAGAAAATCGATTCATGGATTTAAGAATAATTCGTTTAAGCATGTAGAGCAGTCCAGTCTTAATTGGACCCAGGTTCAAAGAGATAGTTTTGCAGATAATGGTATAATTATTGTTATATTAATTAAAATCCATAAGTCAAACCAAAAGACTAATGTTCACTGTATGGAGGGTATCCTATTACAAACTATTTTTTCGTATTTAAATAGCAAAGTAGGCCGTAGTAAACATCCAGTTGGATCTTTTCTGTAGCTAACATATTTTTTTATGATTATATGGGTTGAATGGTTATTGCATAACTGAGTCCAATTAAGGTTCATTTATCATTAGAAGTTCTGAAAAGGGTCTCAATTTTAAAACTGTTCAATATATTTCAATTCTCTTAAGCTGATTTTCTTTAATTTGCCATTCTGAAAGATTGGATCCGTAAAAGTTCTTTTGCTATATTTGCCCTGCATATAGTATTACAAGTTTACTTATAAAACTTTTAAGTGATTCTAACAACAAGTGACTATTTCTGATATACTTCATCCTGATGTGAAGTCATTTATCAAAAATAAAATATGTCGGAAAAACGTTTACACAAATGTTGCAGTTGACATCTCGGTCTCTAAAATTGTTTTCGAGTTGTTCCAGTTATTTTCATTGTTAATGAGAAAATAGAAAATTATAAATTAAAAAAAAAATATTCGGTCTAACCAAATTTATTTGCATATGAGGGACTGAAATATTACCATTCTGGACCCTTTACCAATAGAATATTGGTTGATTTTGTTTAAATTTAGGATTCCTAGTAGTGAATATTTTTATTTTTTAATGTATTAATATAGTCTTTAGAAGATTCCAATGACTATCGTAGTAACAGTCTTTTTTTTTTTACCTTACGATATCACCTCTACAATGTAAGGAATCTAAAAAAAAAAGAAAAGCAGATTTCATGCTTTTCCTCTATAGTTCAGACTCTTGGTGTCATCGTCCCAAAGCGGATTCGATTTGACATTCATTTCGACGTATGGATTTTAATACTATTGATTTTCTTTTGTGGAGCGCTGTGTCCATTGTCTCTCCTATTGGCGATCATCGCAATACCTTTTCTTTTGACTTGACAGACTGGTAGTATATCATTTACAGAAAGTTATGACATCTTAAAGGATGTCATTGAATGCTTACATACAATAAGCAACAGATTAAAATTTCAATTCAAGAGCGTAATTCTGAAATGATTCCATTTATTTTTTAATTGTTTTTATATATTAGACTCCATTGCTATTTTCCATATTTTTAAGAATTCAGTGCTTTTAGTAGCTTCTAACCATATGTGAACACAGAGTAACAAAATCTTTTGAAAAAAATCAGAATAGAAGCATTTGATGTTTTCATGATTCTTGAGCTAAAATTATCTTAAGAGATTTGGAATTTTCTTTTGTATATGTCTTTATTTAGTACAGTGAGATTGTACTGTTCTTTGATCAGAATCGTAAGTAACACGTTTCATCCTTTCCTGTACTAACATCTGCTCTAAGATAATTAGGGTTTTTGAGAAGTATTACTCTTCTAAATTCGAAAGTTTGTAAACTAACACCGTAATTACCAATTTCACATCAGCGTGGCAGAAGATTATTGAATATTCTTACCTTTGTTGAATATCTTTTCTTATATAGCTTCTATAATGCTTTTTGGAAGAAAATAAGATATTCTATCCTTAGTCGTATTTTAGTTCGTTTCTTTGACTGTGAATTTCTGCATGAAGCTTGCACTGCTCATAATTGCTATTACTGATATCTTTCTAAAAAGGATCCATAGCTTGACGATGAAACAATCTTCTTACAATACAATAGAGATAATTGGTTCAATCTAATATATGATCCACTACCACTTGACGAAAACACAGACAAACCAGAGAATGTAAATTTATTCCGTATGAATAATACATATAATGACAGATGCAATACTAAGTTTAGCTAAACACTTAATTTTTGATTTATTCAATTAAACTTCACTAAGCCACTCATGTGAACTGTTTAGTGTTACTGTTGAAATATCAAATCTTAACTGGTAATCGTAAGCTTCTTGTCAAATGTTATTTTCAATGTTCAGTTTCTTAAAATAGGAATCGAATAAATTATTGATTTAGAATGGAAAGAAAACTGTACATAACGGCTTCTGATATTACATCTACATTCACCAGAACAACAGCTACAAAAATTCTGCAAAAATATTTTTGAATTTCCAATAGAAGCTTTTAGAAGAATCTCTTCAATATTTTATTTGAATATATTTATTCTTTATTACTGGCCCCAATAAAACAAACTGAAAATAACACAATAAAAAAAAACTGAAAATATATATTTTCTTAAGAAAACAGAAAATTTTTGAAATGCACCTGAATAAATAAAGGTTCTCGCACCCAGAGCTACCATTTCGGGAATCTGAGGCAACTGTTTCAGCTTTGTTAGGCTTCCTCAGTCAGATTTACCGTTGATGGTAGCTCAAAGTGCGAGACAAATAAGAAGAAACTATCCCGACTCCCCGGAATGGCCCCTCCAACCAAATTAAACACTGACAATAAATTACTGTGCACCGCACAGCTTCAAATTCTTTGTCCCGCAACTCGCAGGGCACAAAAGAATTTAAGAAAGGATTGAGAACCAAAAGAACCTACAATAAGTGTAAACAAAAGCTTAACGTGCATCGCAAGTGTTAAGAAAACAGAAAATTTTTGAAATGCACCTGAATAAATAAAAATTCTCGCACCCAGAGCTATCATTTCGGGAATCTGAGACAGCTGTTTCAGCCTTGTTAGGCTTCCTCAGTCAGATTTACCCTTGATGGTAGCTCAAAGTGCGAGACAAAGAAGAAGCCATCCCGGTTCCCCAAAATGGCCCCTCCAACAAATAAAACACTGACAAAAATTACTTTGCCCCGCACAGCCTCAAATCCTTTGTCCGGTGACTCGCTGGGCACAAAAGAATTTAAGAAATTTTACCCATTATTATAATCAGTGGCAAAATCTCAATGAAAACGACGATATAATGATTAAATACAGGATCTCTACAAATCCTACTATTTATCTATATACAACTATGTGAGCATTTATAAACATACATGAGTTTTTCAACGGTTTTAAAATGTAATACACTTTGTATGTATGAATATTCTTTAAATGAACAAAATCCTTAAATATTGCGTTTTAGTCTAATTATAAAAGTTAAGACCAATGACCTCTTATTACGCAGTGATACATTGACTTTGAATATCATTTGAAAAAATAGAAATATGGATTTGAATTGGGAAACTCACAAAATCCAAATTCCTATCCGGCTTAAATTATATATACATAGTTATATGTAAGATTTATACACGTTATGTACTTTTAATCGATAGTTTATTTAAATTGATAGTTAGTTTTAAAGTTGATGCTGTATCAGATTTTGTCGTGTTAGATACTTGATAAGAAATAGATAAGAAATATCTCTAAAATAAGTCAACTTATATAATTGGCCAAGTTCAACTGTCTGTCTGTCTGTCTGTCCGTCTGTCTGTAACTCGATATAATTAAGCTATTAAAATAGATCCAACGGTTCTCAATGGTACCATTGAATCAAGGGTACTCAAATTGCATGAAATATTAGTTCATTTTGTCATTCCATGTTTTTTCCATGAAATTTTACCTGAAATTCTAACAAAATATATGTTCAAAATCAAATAATTTTGTTACCACTGCACCGATTTTAATGAAATTTGGCTTACTTACTCAGTTTTTTACGCTGATTTTGAAATTCAAAACCATTTTTCCCGTAGAAGCTTCGTTCACAAGTTAGCAGCATTTATATTATAAAAAGGTGAGTTTTAAATGCCTTTCGGCTTTATCTTTAGATAAATTAAACTTTAGATATGATTGGTATTTAGTTTTTCTTTTTGGATGGAAAATGATCTTTTAGATTAAACTCTCAGAGCCTATATTACAGGTGTACAGATAAGAAGTATACCTAAATAGGTCTGATAAACATTAGAAAAAAAAATTCAAATCAAATCATCAATCGAATCAAATATTTATTTATTTATATTTACATTTCTTTTATTATACATATGTAAACTTATAACTCAAATAAAATAATTAATATTACAATAACTATTCTCACGTTAAAATAAAGAACTAACATAATCCTGCTGAAATGATAAGTGAACAATACTGATAACAAAGAAATAACAAAGATTTTTTATTCTTTTATGGAAACGTTTCCATGTTTATTAAAGTTAGAAACATTTTATGGAATTGTTACGAATTTTTGTTTGGAATTAAATTAAGGCCGGTTGATATCTTCACGCATATCTCGAGACAAATGGATCCATGAAGGGAATCTTACTTTGAATGGAAGGTTGGCACTTGAAGAGGGAGGGTAGAATGCACTTTGTTCCTCCCATCACCCCTTCAGAAACGCCACTGCACGCGATTTGGCGAGAGCTGAGAAAATTCGCATCTGGCCAATGTGCAAAAAAGACTTCTACCAAAGTAAAATGGACTCATAATTCGTTGGCAGAAAAAGTACAATATGATTAGAGTTGGCGCCTCAGTAGTTGGTGGCATTTTAATTAAAAAAGATAAGAATTAATTACGTGTTCATTGCATCCACAAGGTGAAACCGATAACGGATTGAACGTTGTTTTAATCTTAAAAAAAAAAATTAAAAAAAAAATTACAAACTCACCGCTGATCTGTTTTAACTTCTACGGAAAGAAAATGAAAATACTTTTCTAAAAACAGACAACACAATGTATAGGATGGATGGTTAGTGTTAAAAAGTTCTACAATTCATTTTTAAAAATAAATATTAAAATGCGATTAGAAATAACAAAGTCTAATAAGTGAAGAAATAAAAGTCTTATATATTCTTAGATTTTTCTATTCTAATTGCTGCGTTATTTTTTGTGCATAAAAATAAATCGTTATAATTCAGGGGTTTGTTTTCGTTATATACGATTTCCTTTATATAAAATTTTGATAAAATTTCTAAATGGGAAAACGTTTATTCAACATGGTGAAAGTTATTAAGAAAATTATGAGAATGCATTTCTATTTCTGTGGAATAGCGTTTTAGCCATACTGGAAAGCTTAAAGACTTCCAAAATAAGATTAATTATTCAAAAATGAAGTCATCCCTTCCGAAGAGCAAACTTTTAATGGATGTTGCAGCATTTTTCGAATTAATTTAACATATAGTAAGAACTTATTTCTTTATATTATTTATTCGTAATAGAGCGCATGATGTATCCCAAATTTTTTTAGAAAAAGCTATAATTTCAAGTGTGATTTGGTTGTTGACATTCCGTTAACCTCTATTCGTTTAATTTAATCTCTTTCGAATGCTATTCAAGAAATTTTTACGCGACTTCCTTGTGCCGAAAGAAATAAAAAATTTTTTTCTTGAATTAAAATAGGATCTGAAGTTCAAACAATGGATCGATCTGAAACCTAATGTTCCCAAAAAGACTGTAAGATGAATTTAATAAAATAACACAATGGTCACATGACAACAAAATATACATAAACAGTGATAAAACAACAGTAATGTTGATGAAAACAGAAAACAAAAAGTCTAACATGAACTTTTACATATCAAATTCCATCAACACTCTTGTAACAGACAAAACAATTCTTCAATAAACTGCTCTTGCAATAAATATAAATACTTACATGTAAAGGGCACGATAGCGTCACCGGAGTTGCCGGTTCAGACCATGTGCATTCGAAAGATCTTCCATAACTAAGTCAACCAGCAAAATTGTAGCGGCAGACAGCCAGGGGTGTAGGAGCTATGAGGGGTCAAAGTTAAGATGGTGGCCTATGGGAAAATCACTTATAAGTCGCTGTAAGAGGATAAGGATGAGACAAATAGATATTGATTGGAAAAAAAGCAGGAAATTGTTATTGATCAGCTTCAAATCAGATACAATCGATGTGAAGTTCAGAGAACAGGGCATGCGAAAGGCAGATACTCCGTTCACTGACAAGGTAAAGGGTACGACTGCGACACCGGAATTGCCGAGCAAGTGATACCTTTCCTGAAAGCTTGTCCCAGGAGGAGTTCACTGGCTGAGTTTGCCGGGCAGACAGCCAGCAGGAGGAGGAGAAGTCCGGAAACAGGTCAGCCTGCCAGCACACACAGAGCACCTCAATTCTGCTGTCTCTCACTTCGCTTTTATCTCTTTGCCTATTCACAGCTCTCTCCTTCTATCACATTCACCTTCTTGCACTCTCCTCACACCGAAAAGAACTTTTTCTTGTTATATGTTGTGTTTAATGTTTTTCTTCCTTCTCTATTTGCCAGAGAGACCTCATACACAGAGACTCATCTAGTTTCAGAAACATGATAAAGTATGTGTTCTACAAATGCGGGTATCTGGACACTGAACCTGAGCTATGGATAAGTCCTAACGACATCGTCAGTGACAGGTGCTTCAAGTGTGACAATATTGCATTCGTGAAATGTGCTCACTGGGAACAGAGTATCTGCCTTTCGCACGCCCTGTTCTCTGAACTTCAAATCGATTGTATCTGATTTGAAGCTGATCAATAAGAATTTCCTGCTTATTTTCCAATCAATATCTGCTTATTGTGTCTGTCTCGTCCTTATCTAAGGTGCAAGCTACCTCTTGAGGTGACTTGTAAGTGATTTCCCACAGGCCACCATGTTAACTTTGACCCCTCGTAGCTCCTCTACCCTTCGCTGTCTGCCGCTACAATTTTGCTGGTTCACTTACTTATGGAAGATCTTTCGAATGCACTCGGTTAGAACCGGCAACTCTGGTGACGCTATCGTGACGCTTTATTTGTTAGATTTAAGCAATAACTTGACATGGATCAATCATTATATAAATATATTTACAAAAAAAAATTAAACACTTTTGCTTAATATGTTTCGCATATTAAAAATCTCATTTTAATCAAACAAAAAAAATCATGATTTACAAGCTTTTGCAGATTCCCTGTTCAGCTGTGGATTAAGTTATGGATTATCCATATCACCAAAATAGAAATATAAAACATTGAATGGCTATTAAGGAAAATCCCTAATGTAATTTTCTCGAAGTATAATATTATAAACAAACAACAAAAACATCAAATAAGAAACAAACATATCAAACATTTGTTAATAGAATTTTATCTATACATTAATAACAAAAAACTTTTATAGTGCAAACAATAAAATAATGGCATTTGCTAAAATAACAAATACTAAAAATAAGCTACAAAATATATTAAGATAAGAAATCCAAAAAAAAAAACTACGGCAATAGAAATACTAATAGGATTTTAATAAAACTATTTTAATTAGTTGGACCCTGAAATTTACAAAATCAAAAATAGAAGAAGGCCATAATCCTGACCCTATAGTAGATAAAGTGTTCTAAACTAAAGATGAGAATTCTCGCCTAATGGTAGAATCTTGCTATATTTAATTGGAAGCCGTGCTTAATAAAGAAAGAACCTTAAAGATCAATAAAATTGCTTTTAGTTACTTGTACATTATATGGAAAATAGAGAAGAGAGATTACTTTAATTATGTGTAATAGAGGATTTCTCATGATTGGTTTAAAATGAATCATTATTTGAAAGGAATTCTAATGAATCATTATTTGTAATTGATGATAATTTCAAATGTATTCATAACGAATTTAGAAGAGGGAGAATAGAATTTCTTCTTCTCCATTAATGTCCTGAAGAAGTCTTTCGCAAAGAAAGATGAAATATAGAAGGAAAATAAAGGAGTGTCTCATTTTTACAGAAGATTGTGGTGTATGATTTGTAACTATCTACTCTTTATTATGTAATTGCTATACTGAACCATTCTCAGCAACTACAACAGAGATACATGAATATCTAGTATGACTGTTAAATATAAATTTGTAAATAAAATAAAAAACAACAAACAAATATATTAAACTAAATAATGCCTTCAGGTCACACTTTTCATAGTGAATGGACAAACATCTAAACTAATAAAATGTAAATGTAGATTTATAATAAATTAACATACATTATCTTTATCATACAAATTTTAGGTATTGCCATCTAACAGGAAATTCCAAATTTTTATTAATAATGAAGAAACTGGTTTCATATTGTAAATGAAACCATAGTGATTCCCTACATATTTCACTTTCGGCTGCCTTTTGTGATACAGAAAGTGACCAGAGACCGGAACACGTATTTTCTCCACTTCTATAAGTCATAAGTTTTCCCATAAGCTGTCTCTTATCTCTGTGTGACTTCTGTTTTGGACTGTAGAGGAGACGATGGACGGACGGACAGAACCTACTTAAAAGCTGTCCTGCACACCTTACTTTACGTTTGTGCATCGAGTCGCTAAAAAATATGTTAAATTTTAATGTTTCAATTTCATTACTTATTTGCGAAAATTTATTGTATTTTTATCAATAATTATTACTTTTATTTAAAAGGGGAAATATTAATTAACAATTTCATTAAGTACAGTTTAATTGTATTTAATTCATTAAATATTCTCTAAATAATTATAAATGTTATCAATAAATACTTATTTCTCAGAATGAAAAATTAATAGATTTTAAAATATGTTAAATGTAAACCTTAACATATTAGTTTAACACAAATTATGATGTTGTATTTTTTTAACTTTCCTGTAGACATGCAACTAACAGCAAGCATAAATCTGGCATTGACAGCAAAGTCGTCTTTTCGACGTCAAAGTAATGTGGCAACATGCAAGTCCAAATGACAGTTTTATTGCGAGCATTAATGTCACTTTGATTTCAGACAGACATTTATAGGTCAGTAGCACAGTTTTCATGTTTCCATTTATCAATATGCATCTCTTTTACTTGATATTTACTTTTTCCTTTCTTTTTTCATAAATTAAATGTTTTTTGTTTGATCATTAGGGAAAAGTAAGATTATTTGTAGATTGGCGTTGTATATGACAGTATTTCCAATTTAAATTCGTTTTTCAATTCTTAATCGTCATTATCATGCCCATGAAACTCTAAGAAACCTCATTAAGTTTTCTAAATTTTTCATTTCTATTTTCTTAAGATAAATCGAACTATTGTTCGTGTGTTAAGGCTGGCTGCCTTGTATCGTTCAATACTTTGTAGTGTAACAAAGATATTGGATTATTTGAACATTCAATACATATTGAAGCCACCAAAATCTCCAGGATTATTTTGATAATTGTTCTGCTTTCTTTCTGAATTCTGCTGTTTATGAGGGACAATTCAATGGCATGACATTAGCTGAAATTCTCCATTTCAAAGCATTTTAATATGAATTATTTAACATTGCTTTTTTAATTAGCTGTTTTTATTACTAATTCTGTTCCAATTTTAAGAATGATGAAGCAGCATAAGTCTTTCTTATCGTTTACAAAATCATATTTTAGTTTTTTTGTTTTTTCGACCTTGATCTCTTTAACTGTGAAGTCATCAACATGAACTGCAACCAGAGTTTCTTTTTTGCAATTTTTGCAAAAGAATTATTTCTAAGTCATCTAGAATGTTCTTAGATTTTTTTCTGCTTTTCTGCCAACTGATAAAATGTAGATGATATCTCGAATGATTCTTACTCATTCGAATAATGAAAAAAAAAAAGTTCCTCTTTCACGACAGCAATTGCAAAAGTTTCCCAAAAATAAGTTTCTTACTTTTCTGTTTGGGACCTTCCCCCACTTATACGACCACTTTACATTTAGTTCTTAGGACTTAATCTTAACCACTGATCTTTCTTCATCGGAATGATATTACAAAATATTATCATGATAAATCTTTTGGTTTTTGTAGCTTTTCAATAGTAAATTTATCTTTACTTCATTTTCTGTTGCAAATATTGTGGTTGATTATTTTCTTTGTTTCTGCTTCTAACTTTGTTAAACATGTGAAGGGGAGACCCTTCAGTTTTCATACACTCATTACCAAAAAAAACGACGAACCTAGAAGGAGTTGTCCGATTGTAATGAAAATTCGTATGCAAAGACATTGGGATCGCCCATGCAAATGATTAAACTTTGGTGTCCAAGGAATGAATAGCTATAGCGCATCGGAACTGCGCACTCAGGAGGTGTATATAAGGAGCGATTCTCAATCTGATGGTCAAAATTTCTGTTGCATTGCGAGTTAGGATACCTTTCAACGACTGAAAAAATGCCTCGCCGCAGGATTCGAGCTCATTACGTGCAACTGTCAGAGTTTGAAAGAGGTCGTATCATTGAATTGAAAGAGGCAGGTTGGACAAATCGGAGAATCGCTCGTCATACGGGTCGAAGTGATGCGGCGATTAGAAGATGCTGGCAGGAATGGATGGACAGTGGCAGATTTCAGCGTCATGAAGGTAGCGGTCGACCTACGGCCACAGCAGAGCGGGAGGATAGAGTGATTGTCAGATCAGCTGTCACAGCGCCTGAATCATCGTTATCAACCATCAGACGTGCGACCCGCACACGAGTGTCCACCATGACCATTCACAGACGGCTGAGAGAGCGACATCTACGCTCCTACCGACCGCTACGCCACCTGCCACTCACGTCTGCACACCGTCGGGCCAGATTACAGTGGTGCTTGGCTCGATCGGGTTGGAATGATGCTGACTGCGGACGTATAGTGTTTAGCGATGAATCCCACTTCCAACTGTGTCTTGATCGTCGCAGACGTGTCTGGAGACGCCAGGGCAGCGTGCCGATCCTGCTTTGACTATTGCACGCCACACAGGCCCTCAACCAGAAGTTATGGTCTTGGGTGCCATTTCCCTTGATAGCCGGCCCCCTTTGGTCCTCATTAGCGGCACACTTACAGCACAGCGGTACGTCGACGAAATTCTGAGACCTTTTGCTACCCTTCCTTTTGCAGTACCCTGACCTTATTTTTCAGCAAGATAATGCTAGACCACATACGGCACGTGTTGCTATGACCTGTCTTGCAGCTTGTGAAACACTTCCTTGGCCAGCCAGATCCCCAGATTTCTCTCCAATCGAGCATGTCTTGGATAAGATGGGAAGGCGACTGCATCCACCAGGGAATGTGGATGACCTAGCCCGACAATTGGAGCAAATTTGGCAAGAAATACAGCAGGAGACCATCAGGGAGCTTCATCACTCTATGCCACGTCGTGTGGCAGCTTGCATTCAGTGTAGAGGTGGGTCAACACCTTATTGAGCTCGTTACTTTGTAACTCTGTAACTCTGAAATAAATCATTCAATTTGTCTGAAATTTTAATGAGTTTCTATTCTGTACGTAATCTTCCTCTCCACCAATTTTTGTCTCCATCGGACAACTATTTCCAGGTCGTCTTTTTTTTTTGTTAATGAGTGTATTTACAAAAATAATTCTGCCTCATTGGACCAAAACGACTTGAAGATTATTGAGCAACAGATGAATAAAAAAAGAATGACAATTTAATTGTGAAAGCATTAAGCACAGCGGATTGTGGTAAAAGGTTTAATTTGAGCACAGGCAAATTCTTTTATTCTATCCTTTTATATATAATGAAAGAAATTGATATGTGAGAATTTCCATGTGTTACAATTTATTTTACATCTTTTTTAATTTTGTGATCCAATATACTTTAATGATGGATTGTTAAAGACGTGTTTTTCATTGGAACTAGACGGCTTCGCTCCGAAAGCCTCATATATGTAACGTGATTACAGTTAATGAATGGAAACCAACATTGTATTTATTCAAAATACCATACAATATCGAGTAAACTACAAATTAAAACAAACAGCTAAAATAAAACATAAATTAAAGTTTACATTCTAACAAATACATGCAATACAATATTTGCAATTCTAAGCAATTTTTCTAAATACAATATTTTTGGTTATACATTTTGAAATATTTTCCTTATGCAAAAGAATTCTGAGGTGTTGACAATGCAACAATATTCCTTTGCCTGGCAACGAGCCTCTACATTCCATTGTGTCGGACGTACGCACGCGCGCACGTAATATCGTTGAGTAACCATAAAACAATACGCTTATTGTCTAGCAACGATTCCGTTTTAATAACCCAGATACCTTCTTCAACTGGGATATTAGGAAAGCAGCAGGATTGATTTAGAGTTTAGGCGAAGAAGGAAAAGCTTTTCATTATTTTTCTTTTACTGGTTTGGGCCTAATGGCTACTAATTTAATGTAAAAAAAAATCAACCTATTCCATAAAGATTATTTGTTTCGTTTATGCTACTGTTGCAAGATCTTCATGTTTTATTTGAAACTACACATGGAAGAGTTCTTCTCAGATTCGGTTACAACGATCCTAAATCTATTTACATCAACGAAAAGTTTGATTAACAGTAAATTTACAGTCACTTTTGTTATTTACTGATGGATAAGTGAAGGATGGCGGCTGTGTTTGTTCGTTTCCTTTGAGACTGTGTTTCACTTAGAAACAGCATTACCGATCGATTTTCAAGTTAATATTGTTATTACAGTTACTCTACCCCTTCAGTATTGCTATGTTAAATTAAATCACGCTAATCAACTGCATCTTGATCTTAAAAAAAAAAAATTGTATTCGATTAAAAACCTTAAATTTCTAATTTGTTTATAGTAAAGTTTTGGCAGTATCCAAATTTCCTTATTTGTGTTGTGCTTGCTACTTTTTGCCTGTCCTTGTGTTGTTTTCTCTATGAGGATTCCTGCAAATTTTGCTCTTCTGATGCTTATAGAATTATCAACTCTTAGCTCATTTAAGAAATTCCATTTGCAGCTCCTAGTCTGTATTGACTAGAATTGTTTTTGTTCCTTTACTCAGGAAGTCATCAAAAAGTGTACAGTAAAGTAAAACGAAAAATGCATCATAATTTAAACCTAAATTTAGTCATTTTGATTTATTGGTACTTCCTAATTTTGGTTTCTCATGCATGTAAGTTACTTTAACAGTTATTGATAAAGCTTATCACTTCTTATATTAATAAAAGCAGAACATAAATTATCATATTAAGAAAACTAAGAGAGAAGTTTATATTTTTTTTTCTTTCAATTAAATATTTGACATTTTGTTTAACTGAAGTAGCATCTAAATTATTTGAAAGCAGAACAAGAATAAGCTTGAATTTGTTATTAGCTCCTTTAACTTCTTTCTTCAATTCATTTCTTTTATAACTTAAAACTAAAGTAAAAAAACTTCCATGAAAAAACATTTTTTTTTTTTAGATAAATCGTACTTAATAAAGGCAATTGATTCCATATAATTTCAGTTTTGTTCATTGAAAAGCACCGAGGGCCCAAAGAAATCAACCCAACGGCAGAGAAAAAGTAAAGTCACGAAATGAAATTTGGTGAAGTGGAATTCATGAAAGAAAAATAAGACATTGTAAAATTTTACCAACAAAGTTGTATTCCATTGTCAAGAAATAACATAATTGATATTTCTTGCGTTTGCCTATTCTTTTTATTAATTCTTATTTTTGGCTAATTTTTTTCCCCTCTTTATATCTTCTCTGTCGTTGAAATAATGTTATTGGAGAGGGAGGGAATACGGTCCCTGAAAATCCATCTTCAATCTGAGCGGGGAAAAAAAAAATCAATACGTTATAGTGTCGTCAAGAAATGCAATGAGGGGGAAAAAAATTGGTTGTTGTTATCGTCCTTTCGCTGCGCATGCGTGTGAATATAAGGTGGTGATAGATACTATTGGCTCGGAATTCAGATAAGCTACAGACTGTTCTATTGAATCTTTTAACAGAATAAAGCAAAAATCGATTATTTAACTGTTAATAACTTGAATTGACTAATGTGTATTTTGGTCAAATTAATATCAATTGGAAATGACAATCATACGAGAAAATCGCCATTCGTTCTATCGGCAAGGACTTAGTTGCCATGGAAACTAATCGTTCTCGTTTTCCCTGAACCCGCTAGAATTCACACCGGCATGACCCTGTTTCCATGACAACCTTCTCTTCCCCTTACGAATAGACAATGAAGGCAATAATTGGTCTTGCGTTGGTCACGTGATTTTGCTCATTGAACAATAAACAAGAAAAGAACACGCAGGGACGGAGAACATGAGATTTGAACAACTGTTTGAAATTCCATATTAAACATTGAGTTTAATATCTGCAAAACAATTTCTTTTCCATTTGTAGGCTTTTCAAAATGGAGATATCACTCAGTTCAGTATTGTCGTAGGAATACTTATTTTCTTTAACATTTTTATTTAAGTAACTTACCATTTAACTAAATAAATTAAATAATGAAACTTAAATAAAAAAAATATAATACATAATCATATCAATGTATCGACAGTAATTCAACCACTTGTAGACAATTTTCAGAAATTATTAACCCAATTATGGTACATTGTATCCTTGAATATATTTCTTCTGAATAATAATGTTAATAACTTTATTTTTATTGATAACTGTAGATATTTTTAAATTGATTTTAGATACAAGATAAGGTTTAGTTAGAGATTTTGATATGCCTAAGAAGAATAAGAGAAAAAAGTTTTGTAAATTGAGATTTATCTTCTAATTCTATGTTTTATTCGGGTGACTTCGGAACAGGCTTACAGTGTTTCATACGGAGAAAGAATGGATTTACTTTTGCTTTGTATTCTGATTTTACGTGAGGATTTAATTTATAAAGAATATTAATGAGTTGAAGAAACTAATTTATTACTTTTGCTATGAACTACAGAAGCACTGTACGGTCATTACTACTTTTGTATTATTAAATTCAACCAATGAACAAATAATAAAAATCCTCACTATACTATGATTTAAATAAGCTGAAGATCTTGTACATTTAGTAAAAGAAGTTTAGTTTACACATTTTACTCTTTTTACAGGCTTACATTGAGATAACAAAAGTTTCTGCTTTAATAAAAATAGTCTAACTTACTTGTTATTATTGCTGGTTCTTCGTGATTTAGATACATTGGCTGGTCCTACTAAACATCACGTTTGCAACATTGCTTGATTACAAAAGAAGATTCTTAAGCAATCAGTTGAAAAGTTCAATTTACAAATGTACATCCTTCGTAAAACACGTAGAACTTAATAAGTTTTATTATAAATGTTTGAGATTCAGGAAATTTTTAAAAAAGTCTGAACAATTACAAACAAAAGAAAATAAATCGTGTAAAAGTTTGAATTCTCAGAAAGACACAGAAGCTTTGATTCCCCCAAAATTCTTGCAATCACCTGAATTTCCTCAACACCCTCCTCCATACGAACTTCAGCTGCTACTTACTTCCGCCAGAGGCAGAAGACAGGAGTTGTTCTCTTAGAGTGACTTCTGGCGTCTTACAACGACAAGAGGTGGTCTTCTCTTTCTTGTTATTGAAGGCGTAGTTGACGTTGATTATCAAGACATAAGCAGCTAAGAGCAATATTAAATATTATTTTTGTTAAATATTACGAATAGCTAGAATTAATTACAGTTAATTCAAGATATTATTTAAAAAAGGATTCAAATATATTCTCCAATCAATAAAGATAGTAATTAATTCTAGCACAATAAAGTATTTATCTCATTTTATTAAATGAGGAAACCAGCAATTATAAAGAATCGAATGATTCTAAGGAAATTCTTTATTGGTGATAACGATTTTGCATAACTTCATTGGAGCAACTGATGGCAAACATCCAACAGCGATTGTCTTTCGATGTAAAGTCCTTCGTCTTTAACTTAGCTGCAAAGTATTAATTTTCAATATCATTGTCTTGAAGAAAAGATTTTTATTTGAGATATTTCTTTTTATGTTAGGGTTCTAGAGTTGCTTCTTTTATTAGCTGTCTATATGCATAAAATTGCATAAAATAAAAGCCGAATTCTGATTTTTATTAATCATTCAGTCCTTTTGAAGGAAACCTTTTGATGAAACCAGTAAAAAATGAGATAATAATTTTGTTTACAGCTCTAAATTTCATTAGCAAACTCTACAGAGTTTTACATTTCATGTCATGATACATATGCAACTTTCCTTCAGGTCCTAGTTACGCATAACACATATTGTTTTCTCGGCGACATTAAGGAATAAAGCGAGCATTATTTATGTTTAAACACGTAATAACTTCCTTTGATCTGAGTGATATTTACATTGAACACTTACATAATTTCAAAACAACAACAACTCCAGAGCTCTCATGAATCTCAGGTTTCATTGAAAATCTCATACCTAACTTTAGTTTCTTGTCATATAAGGTATATGGCTCAAATATCGCCCAGGTTCCTAATACCGCCCAGGGCGATGTAGGACGGGATAGTGATGCTATCACACGGGAACCGATGGAAACAATTTGCCATTCCTTCCATTAGCACGCTGTGTTCGTTTGGTGGTGTTAGTTCAACCCGTTTATTTTTTATGAATTCTTGAAGGTTCGTTCTGGTAAGTTATGAACCTACTGTTTCTTTTAGTGCTGCAGCTTAGGAATTATTCATGCCATCGCAACCATCTAATATCGTGAAGTAGTGAAAGAAATAACCTATCTGTTGATAATGTCTGTCACTTGTTAGAGGTAGCCGGTTTGTCTGTAGCGTCCCCAAATTGACAAGCTAGAGTGCCCAATATCGCCCACTGTGCGATAGTTTATTTTGGTTTATACAGATGTCTCAACTTAAGACATGGGACAGAGAAGTTGTCACAGCTGTAAAAAATAAAAAAATGGGCCTTCTGAAAACTTCCAAAACATTTAATGTCCCAGTCTTGTGAGTGGGTCACCATTCACAATTGCTCTAATGAATTCTCTCAGCAAAAGGAAATTAAGTCCTAAGGGGCTGAACTTAGACGATCCAAAGTAAAAGAAGCTCGCAACACCCATAAAGAAATGCGAAAAGATTAAGAAAAAAACAAAAAAATGCAAAGAAGTGCAAAAAAACAAAGTATTTAATGGTGTGGGCGATATTTGGAACACTTTCACAAAATTCAAAATATGAGGTTTGCCTGAACAAAAATTGAGGAAAAATACAAAATAATAGTTATATCTATAATTTGGTTCAGGAACATGTAAGGGAAGGTTCATATGATATATTGTAATTGTTTGCAAGCAACTGAGACGATAAATCACAAGAATATGGGCAGGTTTTCTTAGATGGGCGATATTTGGGCCATATACCTTATTATTGAAAATATAAACCAAGGGCTGCATAATGAATAAATAAAATTGCCTTTCTGGTCTTATTATCAGAGGGAATCGGGAATGGCCGCTTCGACCTGTGTGGCCGCTTCGACCAGCCCGATCCGCCCTCCACGATAACAAACCCAGAAAGTCAAGAGCATAAGTGCAGGTCGCCCCCGCACCCGACAGTGATCTCCGAAACCAAAAACAACAATAATAGAAACAGTGCTGTAGTGCACAACAAAAAAAGTTTTTTTTCTTTTTTCATAAATTTTAGGATTAAAGGCTTTAAATTGTAAAGAAACCAAACATCCAAAAGGTAAATTAACCCAAATAAAGAACACTACAGTTTTGGGGATGACCTGCACTTACGTTCTTGCCTTTCTGGGTTCGTTATCGGGGAGGGCGGATCGGGCTGATAAGTCCCATACAGGACGAAACGGCCGTTCCTGATTCCCTCTGACATTAGACCAGAAAGGCATTTTATTTATTCATTGTGCAGCCCTTGGTTTATTTTCAATAAATTTCCTGCATGTTAAATTCATATATTAGTGTAGATCCATGATTACTGATAATTTTCTTTTTATGAAATTTTTATTTCCTTGTTTTCTTTTTTTCTGTTATTGGCTTATTATATTTTCGACGGATTGTTACATTTTTGTTTTTTATCTATTTTGAAATTCCAATATTTCGAAGTACTTTTTGTAAATAATGAACAGTGTTGAATACCCTTGGCAAAATTATTGATTTCTTTTTTTAAAAATACTTATTTATGAATTCTAAAAATAATAAATAGCAAATTAATGAAATTAATATTCCTTGTAAAAAGGTTGTCAAAAATTAATAATATTCTATTCAAGTAAACCTTTATAAACCAAATAATTGTAAAGAAAGTATAATTTCTTCGCTAATTTTCCAGTGTGTTGATTTTTCGATAAAGATATCGAGGAAAAAAAAGTAGATAAATTCTAGGTTTTTCTTTTTACCTATCAGTTTTCATCTTAAGTCCCCAATGAAATTCCGGATAAAGTCTTGTACAGCAAAATAAAGACAAAGATGTCTTAAGGGGATACTTGTAAGTTATTTGTTCCGGATGCTGTGCCTCAGGTTATTTTTTAAGGAGAATTTTTATCAATACTTGGGCTAGGGCTCTCGTCTTAACAATTGCTTTTCTTCTACTTCTATATTTCAGTTTTTTATTTCAATATTTATATGACTGTTACTTGAGACTTATTAAAGTGCTTTTTAAAAATTCACGGATAAAAAAAGAATAAGCCAGGAAAAAAAAAATCAAGGAAGTTGGACCGAGCACTTTTTCTTTACAGAAATCAACTACTTATTAAGAAGAATATCAATGATACTGAAATGAGGGGGAAAAAAAGGTTCTTGATGATGCTTCAGATGTAGTATGTTTGTTTAGCTTGTATGCAACTTTTGTCATTTTCAGACCCATTTAAATCATTAATGTCATCTTCTGAATCTAGAAAGCTGTTTTTGTAGATAAAATATTTTTCAATAATCAGGTATCACTTAAGTTTTGTAAAAATATTTGCTACTAGGACATAAAAAATAGCATTAAATACTATATAATTTCTTTGGATGAAAATGAACTTCTTAAAAAACGTTTTGTAAAGTCCTTGAAGTGAAGCAAAATAAAAATTTCGGGAAATTCGAGGCTTTATTTAAGACACACAATTCTAATTGTCCATTTATATAAAGTCATTACAAGTTTTCTTGGGTGTAACGATATATTATTATTATTTTGCCATCATATCTTCACTATGCCGTGCTGATGTGGTCCGGTGGTCGTGGCGGCCAGTGCGCCAGTACCTGGGTTCGAATCCCGGCAGTGGCATGGTTGTTTCAATTTCCTTTCTTGTGTTGTCCAGCCTCTTCTTCACTTTCTCTTCGATCTAACGTCATTCCTTAATGGCGTCCTGGGGAAGGCCACAGGAAACCACCCTAGTATCTTTCCCTTGAAATTCTAGGGAGTCTGCTAGGGGTTCGCCATCTAGCGCTACCTGGAACACGGATGCTTCGGCTACGAAGCTCGCACTTCGGTGCGTACCGGCAACACATCTTCACTATAACCTCACCAGCAGCACTGCTATCAATGCAGTCCAAATTGTGTATGGCATATTAGCTATCTGATATTTCATGCAAAATAAACATGTAAATTTGTGCAAATTACATCTATAAGCAAGATAAATAAAAATATACATTTACATATATTCTATCTCGAATGGTCTGAGATAAATACTGTAATGGTGTTTGTGGGAGATATCCACAATCCTAAAAGAATCAACGATCCTAAAAGAAACAACGAGTCAAGTTTGGAACTGAACTGAATTAATTTATTAAACAGAAAACATGGGTTTTTATAGGTTTTACAAAGTTGGATTTCATTGGATAAGTAATTAAAAATATACATAGTGATTGGATAAAAACATAATGAATTTAAATTAATTAACTAATTAAACGGCTGCAACGGAAAAGAATTTAAAAATAAACAGAACAGCATTAATTAGGAAATAGAAAACGAATTATTTGAAATAAATAATGGTAAAGATTAAAATAAATAAAATACAGATACATACAGATAAATACAAATAAATGATTTCTAAAAATATCTACGCATAAACTGTTACAATATTAATAAATAAGTTATTTCTATATGCTATAAGTTTATTTGTAAATATAAGTGTAAATGTTGCATTTTTTGATCCATGTTATTTCTTTTTCTAAGGGTACGCTTTACATGATTGAATGAAGATATTAGGTTATCTATTTCTAATCTACCTTTATAAAAGGAAAAGTCCTGACTCACTCACTGGCTGACTCATCAACGCCCAGCCCAAACCCTTGGACTTTTCGGGATGGTGGACGATCCGCGCTGGGCAGATTTTCTCGGGGTTCTCCCGTTTCCCCTGCACTTCTCCCACCATACTTTCTCAGTCTTTCTCTCCATCTGTCCATATTTCCGTGGGATAGTACAATAGACCTCCGGTCGCAGTGCTTGTCTTCTCTGCCATCCACATTCATTACATAACATAACAACCCTTGGACCTAGAAAGCTGAAATGTTGCACAGAGGTTCCCTTTATGATGTATGTAAGGAAGAAGGCCGGATTTTTCGAAATTCCCACGGGATAGGGAATAAAGAGGATTTATATTTTCGCTTTAAAGTTGCCTTATCGATATGTAGGTGTGTGGCACCAACCCGCAATATATCTGAGTTATCCGGAGAAGGCCTTAACGGGCTGGGAATTCGTGCACTTATGTAGGCAAGCTCGCGAAGATTATTACTTCTGAAACCAAGATATAGCCATTTCTTTCAGCTAAAATTATTCGCTAATTCATGTTTCAGACAAAGGATCAATCAGTAATGCTTGCTTTACAAAGTTGATAATGCTTAGACTATACTCTGACACTTATAGGTCATAGTTTTCGTAATTTTGAAGTTAATTGCGAAATTTTGTCTGGGACAAGCAAACAAACAAACATATCATTTAAATTAGTATCAATATTTGGTGTCATCAAATGGCAATAAATATAAAATATAATTTCTTTGAACGAAAGTTAATTTATTACTTAATTTTTTAAGTGATCTATCAGATCTATTACGATCTTAACGCGATACCAACTCGCCTAGTCCTTAAATCGATTTTCGAGTTTCTAATTTTTAAGCAGCCGTTTTTCCAGACATTTCTGAAAAGCAGATCATCAAAAATAAATATAAAAAACTGAGGTCACATGTAATTATTTTAGAATATTCGAAGATACCAATTACACTGCACAGATACTAAATAATTTAAGGGCTTATAAATTTTAATACAAAATGGCTGCTGGGATGACGAAATGGAACCTTTACAAAAATATAATCGAAATATGAGCAGAACATTTGATGAACACTGATATTAAATTTTGATTTTTTTTATTACACTTAAATGAAGCATATATTCATTAATTAGTATCCGTGACAGTGCAATTTTGTAATTGTAATTAAAGGTTAATTACGTTGCATGACCAAATCGAATACGACGTTCTTTTATATTATGTGTTATAGTCAATTAAAAATATGAGTACAGTATTGAGCAAAACAAACAGTAGTGAAACATGAAACATCTCATGGGATAATAGGCCGTGATGTTCCTACACATCGTATTTGAATATAAAACTGTATAGCAACTGGTGTAAGGTTTTGAATAATAAAACGGGTCTGAACACAGAAAAAAAAAGGTATTTTTAGTCGAACATTACAACCATTCATACGGTCTAGGACAAAAAACCGGACCCTGCCTTGCTTGTGAAGGAGCAGTTTCAGCTTACGTTTGGGCAGCACGCCCTGAGTAACAGTGTGATTCTTAGCGTCATCCAAAACACCGGCGGAAAAGTAGTGCGCTGACGGCGTAAAGGGTGCACGGGACGGCCACGAACTATAACTGCGAAGGAGAACTTGTTATAAAGCTATGACGTGCAGGCAGTTTCTTCATGAAAACTTTCCTGTCCATCTCAAGGTAGAATATTCACAGGAACGATATGAACTATGTCCGCGTTAACCACGAACATTTAGAACATATTATACACGCCTAGGATGGATAATTCTAAGTCAGAGTATTCCTGTATAACTGACATTTAATTATATTTACTGCATCCACTTCTGGTTTCTGTCTTTCACTACTATTTGTTTTGCCCAATGCTGTATTATCGAACAAATCCTAATATTTTAAAAAGAATTTTTCTTCCACTCTTTCTTTTTGGAATGAACCAGCAAATCGTTTTTTTCTGTTTTACTGTTCTTTGTAAAAGACACATCGATTGTCAGATCCTTCACCGCAAGGACGAAGGTTTAATGAGACTCTGAATTATTTCTCAAAAGTATTATTTTCTTAGTTTTTCAGTAGAAAACTCTCAAATGGTTTATGGATTTTGATCCAGAGAGTCCTAGAGGGATTAAGTAGAATTGAAAAGGACAATATAATAATGCATCTATTGTACATCATTTAATAAGTCATTATCTATAATGTCTAAAGTAGCATTAATTTTACGTAACATTACTATCTAATTGCATGTACTTATTTTTTTCTTTCCGTAAGGTTGTGGGTGGAAAAAATCTACCGAATTTATAGGGAATAAATACTGAGGTGGTTTCCCATTGCCTTCCTCAGAAAATCATCATGAAATGACTCCAGATCTGAAGAGAAATATGAAGAAGCAGACAAACACAGGAAAGGAAATTTTTCAAACATCCACACCGGGATTTGAACACATCTGCATCAATGCAGTTCGCCGTCTAGACGACTAGGCTATGCCTGAACGGCCGTTTACTTACAGATTCTAAATTTCCTTGTTTTCTTGTAGAGACTACAGAGCTCAATCACCTACCTTTTTTTTTTGTTTGTTTTTTATATATAATATTTATTTAATATTTATAGCATATCTTTGAAATTATCATCCAAAAGAAATTACAAGTTATCTTATCGATTTCTTTATTTTTTTCTTTCTAAATAAACTTTTGATTTCGTTTATAATACGATATGGAATTGGTATTTCGTGGAACTACGATTCACTTGTGTTTCATAAAATTTCAGAAACTGCTGTGGAGTGGATTTGCCATCGAATGTATTAAGCTTAGCCTTACAACAGTCTGACGAATCCAGTATTTTGAAAAACCCACGGATCAGATTTTGGCAAATCCTTTATATCTACTGCTTTTTCCGTACCTTTGGATTAGTCGTCTTCAAAGAAATTTCTAACAAAAGAAACGACTAAAAGAAGAAAATTCCTAAATGCAAGAATTGTGCAATGCTGAAATTTATTTGACTATTTATGCTGAAAATATTATTTTCTGCCTTTTTTTCTAACTTAAATCTCTTGTTATTTTCTGGATTCTTCTTTTTTTTATCTTTTAATAAATATTCGTGATCATTTGGTGGAAATTGTTTTGGCTGCCGAAGAGTTGACATTAAGTTCCGATAATAGTCAATCATACGCTACAATGAACACTATTTTTACGGTTGTTAGTTGTTCCAAGTGACCACTCTGTCTTTCACTCACTGGAAGAAGAGGCAGCCTTGCTCTTAGGATGAGTCTCAGCCAATCGATTGCAACATCGACTACAGTTTAGTACAATGTAACATTGGTGAAGTCTCGGCATTAAGGGATGTTTTTTTTTGTCAATGGTCGACAAATGGGGATTAACAAAGAGAAGTAAATTTTCAAAAACCGAATTGGAAAAAAAAAGTCAACAAACGTAATGTTGTTATTGTTGAAGAAATTTGCAATTAAGGAAAGAAATTTAAAGGGACGGATGTGATTTAACTTGAATTCAAAGGTAGAAATCATTTCACCTGCTTTTGAACTGGGTTTATCCATTCACATGCAATTCAACACGACTTCACAGTAAATAAATTGACAAAACGATGCTAGGTACTGATCTTAGTATTGATTTGAATGGACTGGCAACAATATAAATCATTTTGAGAGTCGGATAAAAAGGAAGAAATATATTCGGAAAAAAACAGCTGAATGACAGCAACTATATTTCTTCGGTAGAATTCAACACTTGAAACACGTGTTATATCCTAACCTTATTTAACTTGTTCAATAAGTTCTCAGTAATTAAGAATTGAGAATATGAACTCGTGCATTTAGCGCTTAACATTTTTAAGGATTTACTAGCGCCAACACTGCATAATAATTGTAAATGATATAAAATACTTAGAATTCAATTTAAAAATAAATAAGAAAGTAGTAATTGAATTTGAAGTGATTAAACAAACTTCATTAGATAAAGCAGTTGTCATGAATCAAAATTTATACACAGTTATGACTTTTAGATTACATGATAATTATTATGTAATCAGTTTAATTATACTATATTGAATTAAAGAGATTTGAATCCATTAAAGCTATTACTAACTTTGTGGCTTTAGAGTTCGGAATATAATAAATTATGTATCCTTCTATAAGCTTTATATCAGTTCAACAAATAAATATAATACTATATTTTAATGAAATTATTTACTTTATTATAATTGCATACAGTTTTCTTAAATATTTTTCCATTTTTATAATTCCATGTAGTATAAAAAAGCATTTAACTTTAACTTCGTTAATAAACAAAATGTAAATAATATAATACTTTTATTAGTATTATGATGTTATATGCATTAAATGATGTTTTTATAGTAACATAATATTTTTATTATTATTATGTAAATCACCTTAATATTGAACAAATAACAACATAAAAAGAATTCTGAATAAAAACTTTATTATAAATTTCTCAAAACTTGAATTTGCTATTACATTTTCAAATATACAAAAAATGATAAAAAAAAATTATAAAAAAAAAAACCTTTTTCTGATTTTTTTTTTTCTGAATAGAAAACGAACAAAAAAAAAAGCTTTTGCAATTTTTCTAATTAAAACCGAAGTAAATTGTTGATATTCAATAAAAAAAGCCGTTTTTAATTTAATTCATTATTGATGAATAAATAATGTATCTTTGAAGTAAAACATTTTAACTGGATAAACTTATTGAGTGAGGAAATTTCTCACTCCGCGGTGAGATATACCGGTATTCAATATTTCGGTCCGATAATTCGGACCTTCTTCAGTACATGTAGATTATTACATTAAAAAATATAAACCTCCATTGTCCTCTATCCTCCCCTCCCGTTATATCAGTGTGCCGCCATGTCTCCAAAGAATTAATCCACGCAAACAACTTATCGGAAAAAAAACGACAACAGAAATGCGCCAGGCTTAAAGTAATAATCTGCATCTTCTGAAGAAGACCCGAGGTACCGGACCGAAATATTGAGTATACCGCACCCCGTAGTGCAAAAATTCCTCAGACGATGAGTTTATCCAGTTTCATGTCTCACTCCTCCTTCAGAACCAAAACATTTTAACTTTTCAAATCGAATAATCATTTAAAGTAAAGTTATTGTACGGAGAACTATTTAGATATGATTTCATATTTAACCATTTAATCAAAATACCGTGTCTCGGGAAAATTTAAAGTTGTAACTGAGATCGAATTACAGAATCGTGAACAAATCTTATAAAAGCGAAACAAGATGTTTCTACAATTCAAAGAACTTAAAGTAAAATATTCACAAAGAAGATACAAATACCAGTACAAGTAATCCCCGACATATCAACATTCCCACATAGGATCAAAATTTTCAAAATACCAAAAGAAAAAAAAAATGAACATTTTCAAAATTTTTTTAATCTATTAAAGGTGAGATCAAGTGTTTACTAGTGATATCCCAGAACAGCTGTTTCTCAATGAGCGATCATCGGCTCGAAGTAGTCACCAGTCTATTTTAATTTTAATATTCTTTGTATATTTTAATAGAGAAAAAAACTCAAGACGTATCTACAGCATATATTAAAGCCATATATCAAGTCGATATGTATGAATGTATTTATAATAACGCTAATGTTAGTTCCTATTCCACATTTTCAGAAGTTTTTAGGCAAAATCTACAAGAACTAAATGGCGTTGGTGGAAGTCAATTTCTGTCGGGGACTAGTTCTGTCGGGGACTAAATATATTGGACTACGACTTAATGAAAATACCTAAAAGAATTCACTTCATTTTTAATTATTTTGGGGGATAGTTCAATATTAACTAATATTTAACTTAAAATCTTAATAACTCATCTGTTAATTGGATTTTATTCCTTTTTTTTTTTGTGTTAAGGAAAAACATCTACTGTATTTCTTTATTTCTTTAGTACTTACGTTTCTTAAAAAAACAATAACAATAAATTTATTTTAACAATGATATTTGCATTGAATAATAATATTCGTATCTTTACAGTTTTTAAAGCAGGAAAAAAAGGGCGACATTTGATTGAAATGTGTTTATTTCAGTCTCTAAAACCATAAAAATTTAACTGATTAAAGTTAAGGAATTATACTAATTTCCCTTACACATTCTCTGCAGAAAACCATGTTTCGTGAATATTGATTGATTGAACCTGCGAACTGTATTATTCATATCTTCCATTTGTTTAGTAGCGCATCACTTTAAAACCACTTGCCAGATTTCCTTAAAATTGGATGCTTCCTTATTGTCCTATTTGATTTCGATTATTTAGGTTGTGCCTAACCGCTTACCTCAAAAAGGAGTTCCAGACTGCATGATGGATAGTTGAGTTGACACTAGTATTTTATATAAATATTTTCTACATTTGTTTTGTTTTACTCTTTGATGATGGTTATAACCTCTAGTAAAAGAAGATGATATCCTTCCCTGTTCCACCAGCTGTGGGTCTAGGAATTAACTAAGCCTCTCCACCTCTCCCTGTTCTTCCAAGCCTCTTCTCTACATATTCTTTCCCATGGGATGCCTCTCTCTTCCAGGCTGTACTTCACATCATCCAGCCATCGATTACCCGGTCTCCCTCTTGGTCTCTTCCCTCCTTCTTTTAACTCTTGCCAGACCTTAGGAGTCCTACCATCTTCCATTCTTTTCACAAGCCCGAACCACCTCAGCCTTCCCTCTTCCACCTTTTTTCCTCAAACTTTTTACCCCCAACTCCTCTCGGATATCCTCATTTCTCACTCTGTCTAATCTAGTCTTCCCTGCTATATCTCTAAGAAACTTCATCTCCCCAGCTTGAAGTCTACTCCAGTCTCTAGCATTCATCACCCATGTCTCCGCTGCATAGGTGACTATAGGCACATAATACATTTTATATATTATTTCCTTTACCTTCCTTGGGACTTTCTTATCCCATATCAGGTGTCTCACTCCCTGGTATAAGTTTCCCCCTTTCCCCAACCGCCTTGTGATTTCATGCTCCACTCTAACATCACTTGTTATTTCGGTCCCTAGGTAAGTAAATCTATCAGTGATCTTCAATGCCTTGTTATTTATGCAGATATCCCTTTCCAGGTTTTTGTCCCGTCCCACCACCATCACTTCACTTTTCTCTTCTCTAACTTCAAGATCCACCAGTTTCAGTTGCTGAGTCCATTCATCCAATTCCCTCTGTACGTCAACAATTTCCTCACCCCATATTACCATGTCATCTGCGAAGATCATATGATTTGTGTCTTTATTCTGTTTTTGTAGGTTTTCCTTAACCTTTCTTTCTACCCATTCCATTATTATATTGAACAGCATTGGCGGCAAAACACTTCCCTGCTTTAATCCTCTCTGAATTTCAAACCATCCAGTTGGCCCTTCTGTGGTTCTTTACATCGGTTCACCCTATATATTTCTCTTATCCAGTTCACTATGTATGGATCCACTCCCAGTTCATCTAGACTTTGCCATATGTATTTCCTATTCACCGTATCGTAAGCAACCTCTAGTAAAAGAAAAACCGAAACCACTGTCCTAAATCTTTGTTTTTTTAAGCCTGCAAGTTGCCTAAATTCGCTTTGAAAATCTGATTAATTTTGTTGGTTTGTCCTCGTATAAAATAAAGTTTGCAAAACTCAGTTAGTAATTACAACAAAGAATTTGTGGAATTTTTGAACTGCGGAAACAAGGCTCCTATTAAGTTCATGGGAAATATTTTCTCTTTTAGTAGCGACAGAAATAAATTCAAATTTATTACGATGTAATTCATTGTCTTTAAAAAAAGAAAATTGCCTTTTCTTAAAAGTTTTTGTAGACTTTTAATTTATAAACAACAATTTATTAATTAATCTTTAGACATCGTTTTAATTTATTTTTTTTTTGGAAAAATGCTAAATACTCTTGTTGATGACGTCACTTCCTTTGTCTGACATGTGGCTCTTAACTTAACCAAGGACACATTAGTCGTGTAAACAGAATTTCACACGATTTTAAATGGTGTCGTAATTATCGTTAATTAGAGCAGGTGTCATCAAATGTCGAGTGGACTGTCCATCATGCACTGCAAACGATCCTAATAAGCCGGAAGTAGCAAATAGCTCCCATGCGCAGTTGCTTTATGGCTTGTGACGTGTTGGTGACGTCATTGTTGTCACGTTTGCACTTGCTAAATTCATCCGTGGAGAGTCGTAAATCTGAGCGCTTCGTTTCGTCCTTTATTACTCCCTCAACCTCATCTCCGTTGCTCCAATGTTTCTGCCTTTAAAACACTTTGCAAAGGAATTTCCTCATCTTAATCTCAAGATTCTTTCCGAGTCAAGTCAGTGTCAAGAACGAATTCCAGGGCTCAGATTGAATTGAAATGACAAGTGAATCGAAGGATTTCACAAGACATTGGTTTTAAATTGAAGTCCTGCCTTGTAATTTCTGCAATTTATCAAATAAAATTACGCATATTTGTTTGTAAATATTTTTCTATTAAACATGTCTGTTAAATGCTATTTTATCTTGATTTTTTTTCTGCCTCTAACTTTTCAGATAAAAAACGTAGAAAAACATTAATTAAAATATAAGGAAATTTTATAATTAAAAACAATTATTTATTGGAATTTCTTAATTAGGTTTTGCAATCATCAAAAGCTTTGCTCATAACTTACATGAAAAAAAAAATACGGAGTACTTAAAAGTGAAAAAGAAAAAAAAACCACCATTACTGCATCATTTTTTTGTATTTCTTCTTGCTAAGCATGAAGCTTCTATTGTGAGCCTTTTCTTTAAGAAAATCATGAAATGTTGAAATCAGTGTTGCCGTCTGTCAGAACAGGAGGCTAATACTTTGTTCTTAGTTATTTTATTTTTTTTCATATTGTAAACATTGTTAGTTATCGTTTTTAGCACATTTTATCCGAGGGTCGTATGTTATACTATAATTTAGACTTCTCTGAATTTGTTCTTCCCCTCTGAATTTCCTCCACAAAGGAAAGCAAATGTAGAAAAAATGAAAATCTTTCACGTAACATAAGATGCATTCGTACAGCCAATATACAGTAGATATCACTAACACACACACAGAATGCTGTACAAAGACATTTAAAAAAAAAATTAAGTAACTTTCCATAACATAACTCTTTTTTCTGTCTAAGCCTCTAATATATATATATGTAGTAAAACCTCTCATATCCGGCCTAATGTGGCGCTCAGTAGGCCGGATTACAGAAAAGCCGGACTACCGAGAGTATTCCTAAAATAACTCAATAGCTCAAATTTTGTGAAGACGTAATGCCAGGTTTAATTAATTTAACCCCATTTTCAAAATTTTGCACTCAAATGCTTATTAAAAACAATACAAATAAAAAGTGTATTTTATAATTACAGAAGTCTTATTTATTGTATACAGTAAGCTTACAATGACGCAAATGTGTACATTTTAACAATATACATACTGTAAAATAAAAAATAAACATCCAGGTTATAATGTCTCTTTTCCTGTTTTAAATTTACATGAAAAATTACAATTTAATCTAATAAACAAAAATACTAAAATGTAAACCAATGAATGGCTTTGTTCTACTCATATTACTTAAGAAAAAAAAAAATGAAGTTATCGCTGTTTGTTTCACTCGTTGCGAACGTTTCTTTGATGCAAAGTCTCCTAAAAAGCATACCGTCGGTTGCTGTTGCCTCCTCATTTAGAATTTAGAAACGAATTTAGTTATTAAAAAAAAAAAAATTACTCAGGACCAGGCCGGATTACCGTGGGGGCCGGATTACCGAGGGCCGGATTTGAGAGGTTTTACTGTATATATATATATATAATATATTAAATGTGTGTTGGAGTTATTTTATCGAATATATTTACTTTTACACACGTTAAAAAATTCTTAATAAATATATAATCCTCGAGAATGTAGTTGACTTCCATATATTACAAACATTCGTGTTGAAATAAATCAAAGCCTATCATCTCTGAAATGTAAATTGGAGGTCTAAAATTTGTTCTTAATTTATTAGGCGAAGTCGTGTATTTTTTTCCAGAGAATTATAGATGTGATCAATATTTTTGTAATATGAGATCAGCGTTCATCTACTATGCTAAGTTTTCAAATGGTGGTAATGCAGTTTCTGTCACTCTATCTTTTATTTCACCATCTCTTCATCTGAGGTGTTGCTTCATTTCTAAAATTTTTAAGTGTTGAAAACAGTTGTCGGTATCATCTAGTTTCTGCATGTGGTGGTGAACCCAAGTCCTCATCTACAGTAATAATTTCAGAGGAAAAATGTATCTCCTTCCTAAGTGTGGTTTGTAGCAGTGCACTAATGTTATGTTGCGAAGCTTTATTTGCCCCTTAGGTATGAGAAATTTATTCGGGTTTAAGAAAAATTAATCTCTCGTGACAGAAATGTGTTGGTGCTTCGATAATTATTTAGCAAAGGTTACAGTTTTCTGCTGGTAAATGTTGAGTAAGTTTAGGTATTGTTGAACTACAGCAATAATGGACTTTTTATTCGTGACTTTCAGACAAACACAGCAAGTTTATTACTGAATTTTACTTGATTTTTTTTCTTAGGTTCCGAAAAAGAAAAACATATTGAAATTGTAAACTTTCGTAAACGAAATGAAAATAAATGGTTACAGCAAAAGAAATATAAGAATCAGTTTCTTGAGATGAACACACAAAGCATTAAATAAATCAACAAGGTAATGAAATTATTTCAATTACCGTTTCTCAATTAATTTATTCTTCTTGAACAATTCAATTAGGAAGTATTAAAAAGGAGCATCAAATCTTTGGAAAACCAAATGGAGAAGAAAACGGCTTTTAGTCATTTTATTAGTTTTTAAATTAAAATATTAATAAAGCTTAATAAAACTCAATAATAAAGCTTTAATTAAAAACTAAGCAAGTTTCGAAATGGAATAAAAGTAATCAACAAAAATTCTTTTTTTATTTATTTTGTTATCGTTTATGTATTGGAGTGAAATATTTAGATTTAATAATAAATGGTAATATTGGTAATGAGACACTAAAAACATTTTTTTATTTAAAAGGATTAATTAGAATTTTACTTTAAATTTGCTTTTCCTTAATTAGCATCAAATCCACAGAAAGACATTTCTAAATTTAAATTAAAAAATTGCAAAGATAACGAAAAGAAAGGTTCTAATGTCCTGTATGATCTTTAAAGTCATTTGAATTACGAAATAGTGATTTTTTTTCTTAAATTTCATAAAGCTATTTATTCGAGAATCACTTACTACCTAAGTTAAAAATTGCAAAAAAACTGAATTTAGTTTTTCACCAATGAAGCATTTAAATCAGACAATGTCAGTGAATTTAATTAACACAAATACAAAGTTTACTTTAATTTTATTAATTTCCTAACTTAATTGGTATAAAGATGTTTTAAAAAAATTAAAAAGAATAAGGAATAAGAATAGTAAGAAATATTGTATAAGGTTGAAGTCTGGAGCTATTTATTTAAATTAAATATGTAACTTTATTATATACATATATGTAATTAAAATAGATTTTATTTCGCATTATTATATTTGTGAAACTATAATATATTTTAAATTCTTCTTTAAATTCTAACTCTGATGTAAAGAAATGAAAATTACGTTTTGATTTCTTTAAACATTCTTTCCTTCTGTTATTTAAAAGTATTCAATAATTTACCTGTTTCTTATTTTGTTTCCATAGACTTTCTAGTAGCGGAAATAGTAAGTTTATGAGAAATTAGAGTAAAGTCTTCTTTAACAGACACTTTCGTTGCATATTACCCAACGGTATTTCTGTATTTTTTTTTTCTGAAACTCTGTTAGAATCGATGATCACCTTGCCTTTGTTCCATGGATTCGGAGACAAACATGAGCATTGATTTTGCATCCTGCTTTGGCTCTGAATCTCTCAACTGAAAAGAACTGTGTGAGAACCCCTCACTTATCTGTAGTGAACACAGCACAAGCACTTGTTGGAAATTCGCAGAACTTCAAAGCACAATAAGAAGTCAGAGAAACAGTTGTCTTTTTCTACTTGAAGCGTTTATGGGGCCCTCGACTGCCGACAGCAGGGAGGGGGAGGGGCTGGGTCGTTGTCTCGGGCAGGAAAATCGGGGGAGGATAGCGCTGGGGCCCGTTCTACTTTGCCCGTTTTGCCGTCTCATCTGTTTTGAAGATCCTATGGAGCCTCGTATTCAAAGCTTGAAAGATCCATTCACATGTTTTGTGTCCTTCCGTACATTATTTGAAGATGAAATTAAGTAAATTAAGTAAGAAAAATAACCAAATCATTAATTTCTTATTTCTCAAGATAGGTTTTTATGAAGAATAAATTTTAAAAAAAGTAAAAACAAAAAAAAATATATATATTTCGAGATGAGACCTTAATATCTTCCTTTTGCAATTCAAAATTTGAATGATACCTGAAGAAGGATGAAGGAAATGAAACTATTTATCTGGAAAAGTAGAAAGAAAAACTTTTCTAGCTCTCCTCCCATTTGACTACGCTGAATACATTCCCTGTTTACATTGTTTTCTT
>JAFIDM010000001.1:111160305-111235000 GCA_023159025.1 Thereuonema tuberculata | reverse complement strand
TTTTTGATAAGTGACAATATTAAAAAATATACTTTATACTTTATAATTAATATTACGCATTTTAAAATATTACTTTTAGTTATTTACAGTTACTGCGATGTATATTTCTTAAACTATAAACCTTCTAAAAACTATTAATGTATTCAAAAAACATGTGTACGTCAGTAATTGTAATATATAAACTTTAAAAAATAAAAAATATTACGAAAAAAATTAACTTACTTCCCTGAATTTAAGATACAAGAACAACTTTTCTTTATTTAAAAATTGCCATGGGAAATAAAAGTTAATGTGTTTGAAGAAAACTAAAAAAAATGATTGTTTAGTTTTCGCTTTAAATGCTACCTCCTTTATTTCTTCTATTTATTTTCATTTTTTTCTTTTTCATTTTGAATACATTTGAATTTTAAATCGAGAATGTAAATAAAGCTCAGCATTAAGAGTGAAACATTTTTAAAACAATTTCCCTAAAAATAAGCCGAGTTTTATGGTAAGCATAGGTTGTTGTGCTAAGGTTTCTTTGCATACTAAATCAGAGTGGATGTCTGAGGCACCCTCGGTCGTAAGAGACACGGGACATCCCTGGTCTGCCATTGGTGTGGTACACGGATCCTCCAGAGGCAGTGTCGTAACTCAGCTCGCCCTCTGGTGCAGTGGCAGTGAAACAAGAGGTCTCGCATGTCGAGCTCAGGTTTATCGGGGTTCATAGAAAGCAGCTCGTCTTATCATTGTAGCTCCCCTTAATTCCCGCCTCCAACTACATCTCGTAAAGTTTTATGCAGCTCAAACGGGCGAATTAGGACACACTTTAATTGAAAAATCTATTAAGTGTTGCTTGGTTGCTATAGCAACTGGAGATGAAGGATGTGAGTAGACAACTTGTAATCGACGAATACCATTGGATGAAATAACTTTTGGTTCATATTAAAATTAATTGACTTTTAATTGTGAAATAAAATTTGATTAACAAACATCGTTTATTTCAATATTGGAATTCCAAAAAGTTCGTAAAAGGGACATTCATTAAACGATTAAATTCCAAGAAAACATCAATTGATTCGATTCTTAGAATCTTCCTTAAGAAAGGTTCTTTAAAGACACACTTAAGGAAATAAAAATTTCAACAACAACTTAGATTGCGTTTTATGATAGTGATTATATTTCTACTGAGTGTAGAAAAATATAGTTCATGAAAGAATTATAAGAATTTTAATGAAATTATTAAAAAACAGAACAAAAACTTTTGTATTTCTACGATTCTTGAAATTTATTCGATTACTATACTAATAGTTCTTTATTATATAAGCATTCAAATAAGCAACATTATAGTATTTGTTTATAATAAGTGTGATCTAGCTCTTTCCTGATGTTTCTTCTTTCAATTTCATTTTATTATGATATTTTGTTTGTTATCTCTGCTTTAAATTCGTCAAATTTTTGCTTTAAGTTGAATCCTGTGAATCATATATTTGTACTAGTTTATATTTCTGTTACATAATTGTTTTAACAAATATCTCTCTTCTATGCCTTGGCAGAACGGAATAATTTCGAAAACCATATAGGCCTGTCGGATATGATGTCGCTTTGCAAACTTTGTGTAAAAGGCGGATGCCACATTAAGTATTATTTGAAATCGTTTAAGAAGAGGCAACACAGTTTTGAAGGCGAAAAACCAATGAGATACGTTTCAAAAGAATATGAAAAGAATTGATCAATTATCTCTTTCAAGAAGAACTGAGATTTCACGATATGTTGGTGACACGGTCGAAAACAAAACATCCACTGAGAATGAATCCTGAATACCTTTGGATTCCATTTACAGCTTCTTTCCAGCGAAATTTCTACGAATGTCCAAATTCAGGAAATAGTCATAGTGGATCCTACGGCAAACAGATCTCTGCTCCATTTAGGATTTAGTGTGTTTGAAACAAAGCTTTGAATCCACGACATCTATAATTCTGTAACTTCACGACATTCTGTAACTTCCAGAGCAGTCCTTAGATTGCAACAGTTCTATAACAGAGGACTCCAGTTAAGCCTACGTTGAAGTGAGTACATTTTATCTTGCAGAATGATTTTGCTACCGATGTTGTAGAATAGTCTGGTTATTCAGGCAACCATATATGAGTATGTCTTTTATTAGAATGAGAGAAATGTTGGATAATGTTACCACCATTTGAAAAATGTGTATTAACCCATTGCAGGAAAAAAAGTGCAGCCTTTTTTGAGCGTTCGAATACAGTACAGATGGTATTTGCAATAAAAGTGTGCATAACTCAAAAGTGAGCTGAAATAGTAATGAAAGAAAAAAATTCATGATAGAAATGGCTTTTTGAATATTTTTTGATGAATTGATGTGCTAATAAAGTGTCGAAATATTATAACAATAATCTTAGTTTTTGTTATAAAAATTAAATTAATTTCTACATTTTATTCTAAGAATTATGTGCTTTATTTACGTTAAGAGGTTTTTTTGTGATAAGTTACCAATTTTATTTTTGATGATTTTTTTCTTCTTTTTTTTTTCAGTAAATAAAAAGAAATTCTGTTGTTACAAAAAACTGAAATAATTAACAAACAATTGGTATTTTCATAGTAATATATTTCAAATTTTCTATTCATACATCGAACATTTATTTGCGACAAAAAGGAGATAACGAATATCAATATATAATCTATTTTCAATCAGAAAAATAGTCAGAATCTTCTATAGAATCTTATTAATATGTCGTTAAGAAACGCTTTAAGTTATTCTAATTTGACCAGAATTAATTACAAGATCTTAGATCTTAGAACGTTTTTCTGTGCATTTGCAACTAAGTTTGTAAACTATTTTCATTTCATTGCTGCTTGGTCTTAGGGACCCTGCTTCTCTCGGAGATTAATAAGTTGGTATCCAACCGAGAATCGTAACATGTTTTTTGAAATAACATGTTAAAATTTACTTCAAAATAATTTGTTTTTAGCTCCTTAATTCTAAAGCAAGCTATCAGCTTTTCCAATTAAGTTTTTTCACTTCCATTAGCGAGCAAAACTGCATGTGGGAAATTAATGATAAATTCATTCTCAACATGTGAAGTTATAATTAATTTTTTTCCATAAATTATTCATTTAGAAAAACAATGATTAAAAAGTATTGAATTTCAGAATTTCACTGTATTTATAAAAAAATATTGATTAATTCTTTTCATGAATCATGCCATTGTTAAAATGAATGATGCTCTTAATTTGAAAATAATCTTCCTTTCATGTCGGGAGCTTTAAAGAAGTTCAAATCAGTAGTAAGAAATGGTTCTTGTAAAAACAACTTGAGTAAAGAGCTGGTTTGTTTGCTTTTCCTCCTCCCAGTGACACCTGCTGTCACCACTCGTTAGATACTCTCTTCTATCGCCCAGGGGTTCCATCAGCTGCCTAATTCGAATTGTGAATCTCGGAAGGGTTCATGACCCCTAGGGAACGCCCCATCCCGCAATAGATCCCTAATTCCCCGTGGCGAACGTTCTAAAAGTAATTCCACATCTAGTTTCCCCCCATATACGATAATGGAATGGCCCTTCATTCCTTAAGGGAAAAGTGTGGACGACAGCATCTCAGCAAGAATTAAAAGAACAAGTATTGTTTACAAAAACAATTGAATCAAATTAAGCTGACTCAGGAAAAAAAGGCAGACTAAACAGCATTTACCATTCCACTTTTCGCCAGTAGAAAGAAGCACAGTGGAATTTATCATATAAGACTTATCGTAATATGAAAGATTTGACAAAAAGATAGAATGAGAAAAACATGACATACCAAGATTGAAATAAAGACAATAGAAATTAAATGTTGAAGTGATTCAGACGTCTTCTGATCTTGTTATAATTGCTCAGTAATTCCCAAAAAAAAGTAAAAAGAAGTAGTAGTAAAAATTACCAATGCATTTTTACTTTAAAACTTTAAAAAGTGTATACTTTACGATTATGGACAGCTTCAATAATTTCAAAATTTCATCAACATTTTTTTGTACATTTTGTGTATATGTTATATGAAATACAGAATCTTATATATCATCATCAACTAGTTATTAATAAAAACGATGAAGCCCATGCATCTGCCTAAAAATTATTTATACACATTAAAAATAAAATTATATATAGTAAAACGTACGGTTTCCGTCCCGAGAGGGACCTTTCTCAAGCGGTGTTGTCAACTAGTTATTTGTTGTAAATATATCTCTTTTTTAAATTATTTTTTAACGTGTGTAAAACGAATCTATTTTTAAAAAATATTTATTTTTTAAATTGAGAAAAAAAATCCGTTATTAATGGTTTTTTTTAGAAAATCTTCTGAATTACATATATATCATATCTGTTCTTACAGTCGTACCACATACTCACATTTCTGCAGCTTGAGTGATTTTGCCACTTTGCCACAACTTCAGATTTTTTAAGAAATTATTTGTATAGCAAATGTATCTAGTAAATGATAAAATCAATAAAATAGTACTGTTAATAAACAAATAAAACCCTATATAAAACCAACTGAAAACTCTGCATGTTTGTGCCACCGTTTTTACTGCATCAGTCCAGTAATGTTTGATTTTACAATCTTTTAAATGTTGAATTAACATTTGGTGTTTAGTTTAGTTACAGCACTTAAAAATCTGATGCATTAAGAGGCTGTATCACTGAATTCCTTAATAAATATTTATTAAGGAATTTATTAATTTATTTTTTTATTAAGTTTAGAGTTTTATGGAAGAAAAAATCTAAAGTTTTAACTTCGTGCAGCTACGGAGTGCGTTTCATCAAACGTTAAAAATAAAATGCACATTGCATTACTTGAGATTTTTTGTATGAAATATGTTATAGAATTTAGTATGCGTTAGATTTGTAATTATGTGTTTTACTAGCGTATATGCCCTTTCAACAATGTGGGGAGAACAATATGATGACTTTTGGTTGAGATAGAGTATTTTTAAGTAGGAGAGACCGGGGCCAAGTGGACCTAGGGGTAGAGTGGACCGTTGACTTTAGTAATTCGTGTAGACGCTAGAATGCGCCAAAAATCAGAAAGAAGAGGAAACAATTACAGATGATTAGTGATTATGAAGATGATGAAGATGCTGTGTGCCTCTCCTGTTTGAAGAACTTTAAAAAAAGCAAACCATGGCAGGAGTGGATTCAATGTACGCAGTGCAAGAGATGGGCCCATAGTTCCTGCGTAGCCAGTTATATTCGGGGTTTATTTTACGAATGCCTCAACTGCAAAGAAGATTTCTCTAGCGAAAGTGATTAATTAATTCAATGTAAACCTATTTGATATTATTCATTTACGACTTTCAATTGCATAATGATTATTTTAAATTTTCACTTGAATATGTAATACCTTAGGTAGTCTATGTTAGGTTAAACTTTATTTCATGATATCCTAAATGGCATGTTATTTTATATTCAATAAAAAAACTTACTTTAAATGTTGTTATTCTTACCCGGACCAACGTGCCCCATGGGGTGGTCCAGCCTGCCCCGTGGTCGGCACAGGTTGGACCACTCTACCATTTTTGCTGTGCGAATTAATACCAATTTTATTTATGAATATAATGAAATGAAATCAAGTATTTACATTCTTGAATAGTTCCCGATTCTGACAAAAATAAATGCAATGGAAAATCTCTTAACAAAAAAAAAAAAAAATTCAACAAAAAAAAGTGGATTGCTCTGCCCCGGTCTCCCCTATATGTTTTATCTGTGTTCAAATATTATTTTTAATTTCTTCATTCATGTCGAGAAATGTCTCTAACGACTCATCAGTTCGTCGCTAAGGGTGAGCTTCTGCATCTGAAGTTCGTCTGGCCTGCGCTTCTAGTAGGCTAAAAAACTGAACATTGAAATTTAAACTTTAATCTAGTATGCTAAATGAGTTTTTTTTTCTCTGGCTCTTCTCATTGCATCACACAGAGGAAGTGATATGAGATATTTAACAATAATAATTTGAACGTAGTCCTCGTAGCCTAATGAATAACACGTTTGACTTCTATCAGAAGGCTGTAGGTTCGATCCCTGTCGCGAACGTTCCCATTGTAAAAAGTAGTTTTATTTTCACATGAAACTAAAATTATTTTTCAAACACAGAGGAAAATGCGTTACGGAAGTGCACAGATAGATCTAGGAAATTATAAAAGAAATAGATGTAGCATTAAAGAAATCCATTATTTAAAGTGTTATTTAATGATCAATGATTTTCTGTGATTTGATTAGTAGGATATTTCGTTTAGCTTAAGAACTCGTGCAGGGTATTCCTGACTGATGTGCTCAAACCTGCTATCCGCACGCAACGCCGTGGAATCCTTTCAACCGGTGTTCTCCTGACAGCGATGACGCCAGACCACACACGATCCATCAAACAGTGTCAACCATCAAATTCCTCCGCATACAGTGTCATCCCCTTATTCCCCTGACTTGGCACCCTCCGATTACCATATTTTTGGAGCTATGGAGAAGGACTTCGGTGGACGCAAATTTGCAAGTAACGAGAAGGTCAAACAAGGGTGCATGACTGGCTGTGCACGAGCTCAAAAAAAGTTTTTGGTTAGCGATACAAGCCTTGCCAAGTGCAATGAGAAGAATGGTGACTACGTTCAGAAGCAGTGCAGTGTTAATTTGGTACCTCTAATAAACAAGCTGGGATAAAATATTTTTCGTTTTCATTTGAATCGCCCTCGTAAAAGCTTAAATTATTGTTGGATGCAGTCATCGCTTTCAGGATACACCATACAACCTCTAATAAAATTTACTGCAATGATCTGTTCTATAGGAAGTCTTCTGAAGTGTCGTTTAACATATATATTTTAATTTTGGATAAATTTGTTCACATCACTCTCATTATAGTTTAAAAGTTCTGAAAAGACATCAAAAACTAAATGTAATGGTATAGTTCGTGTAGTATAGTTCTTTCTCCTAAAAGATGTTAAAAAACCATCTAAAGAAACCATCTAAAAAAACCATCTAAAAAGAAGTAAAAGAAGATTGAATTTAACTTTATTTTTTAGATGTTTTTATTATGGGGATTGGTTTATTGTTTATCTGAAATCGTAAATAAAGTCAAGGATATTCACACTACTTGGAGTAAGAAATTAATTTCTAGCTACTGAAATCTCAAGCAAGCCTCACCTGATTGTGCTAATATAATTCAGCTTCCTATATAGTTCTGTAAAGTAGCCTAAATAGCTGAAACCTCAGTAATAATTTATTAAGAAACAGTAAAATGCAGTTTTGTCTTCTTTTACTTCTTACAGTATCTAAGAGATTTGAGCGCATCGAATATTCGTAAATAGTAACAACTATCATAATTTTCCAACATTCTAAAACGATATATTTTCATAGCTTAGGAAATCCATATGGTAACGCCTATTGTAGTAGTCAAAATAGTCTTCACAATACTCTCCATTAAAACTAAGTGTTAAAATTCTAAAGGAGAGATGACAATTGTGCATTATTTCTTTCCCTGAACCCTTTGAGTTTAAAGTGCTTAAGATAGTGGAAACAGTACTTGAACCGTCCCAATAAATGATACCAAATGGAATTGGCACCCAGGCTGTAATGGCTTAATGTTAACCAACATTAGACAACTATAAATTTGGTGGCACGATCAGTTAAAGACAACCTTTGGAACCTCCCCTCCTTCGCACGAACAAGCGCTTCACGTTGCTTCATATTCATAGTTTCTCCATTCGTTACCCAGATCTGATGTTTGATAAAGTTTGCTACTTCTGTAAATGAAAAGACATAATAAAAGATATACTAATATTAACAACTCTTCCAAAACTTTACAGAAATGCTGCAATCAATTTTGTGGTTGATGTCCATTCAGGAACAAAGCATTTTAATGCTTACAGTGTCCAAACTCCTGTAAATAATTAATCATGGAAATTTATTTTCCAGGGTACTATTTATTTTAAGAACACATTAATCTGGGCGATATTTCACCAATAGAAAATACGTAAGAGGACGATCAATCAATGAGATACACCAATCATATATATATACAACACTCACGGACAAAAAAATTAGCGAACCAAGAAGGAGTCGTCAAAATGAAACGAAAATTTACATACGTAATGACTACTTTGATATAAGTAAATGATAAGAAAATCAAAGAAAAAGGATAATTTATTTCAGAGAAAAAGGCAAAAGAACGGAGGAGTTAATGCTCCGTTGGACCCCCTCTAGCGCGAATGCACGATGCGATGCGATCGGGCATTGAGTCATACAAGTTCTGTATGATGTCTTGAGACATTTCGTTCCATATTTGCTGTAACCTTGCCTCTAGTTCGTTCAAACTCGTGGGATGCCCAACTCGTTGTCCCAAATGATCCCAGATATGCTCGTTTGGAGACAAATCTGGGGATCGGGCAGGCCAAGGAAGGGTAGTAACAGTGCGGAGACAGTCTTGTGACACCCTTGCTGTATGAGGCCGAGCATTGTCTTGTTGAAAAATGGCTCCTGGGAGCCGTTGCATGAGTGGCAACACATGTGGTTGCAGGATTTCATGAACATACCGCTGGGCTGTCATGGTTCCACGGAACAATACTAGGGGTGACCGTCTATTGTAGGCAATGGCACCCCATACCATCACACCAGCTGTGGGAGCGGTGTGTCGCTGCACAGCAAAGACAGGATTGAAGCATTCACCACGGGCTCTCCACACACGAACACGATTGTCATCACTGCCGAGATTGAATCTGGATTCGTCGCTAAAGACGACCTGGTTCCATTCCGCTGCAGTCCAGTTTCCTCGTGCGCGGCAAAACTCCAACGGAGGCGTCGGTGGGTGGGCGTCAAGGGCAGCACACGTAATGGGCGCCGCGATACCAACTGTCCTTCAGCCAGGCGCCTTCGTAGGGTTCGAGAAGACACAGCGGTCCCTAGTGAAGGTGCTACCTGTGCCTGGATGGCGGCCGATGAAGCAGTTGGCTGTACGCGTGCATTTCTGACTATGTGGCGGTCTTCTCGACGACTGGTCTGTCGAGGGCGTCCTGAGCCTGGTCTTCGTGTGCATGACATCTCTCGGGTCCACTGGTCCCAAAACCTCCTCACAACACAATCAGAGCGGCCTAATTGACGAGCTACTCGCCTAGCTGACCACCCAGCTTCCATCATCCCGACGATTCTCCCTCTCTCAAACTGCGACAACTGCGTATACTGTCTTCGAACACGGCGTAATGGCACGTCTACCTCAGCTCTTCCTTTGTAAATGATTCAGCACACTCAAACAAGCTTTGGTGTTTTATTCTCCACAGAGTACGATGTTCAACACCCTCTACCGGCTATACGTAATGCGCAATCACGCAGCATTTCTAATCATTTGCATATCTCCCCGACATGTACCTTCATTGCAAGTTTCGTTACGATCCCGCAATTATTTCTTGGTGCGCTAATTTTTTTGTCCATGAGTATATATATATATATATATATATATATATATATATATATATATATATATATATAATGTAGAACCTCTTGTTAAGTAGTTGATAATGATATCCTTGTATGATGTCGAAAGCTCATGTACTGTATGTATTTTTAATTGAAAATATAGTTTTTAAATTGTGCATAGTCTAAATATTCTTTTTAATTTTTAAAATCATATTTGTGCACGTTAAACTTTTATTCAAACACATTAATCTGATGTGTTTAACATCAAAGTCTTTAACATCAAAAGATATTAGTTATAGTTTTCTCGCAATGTCAATCCCATAGATTAGGTTTGGGTTATTGTTAGGATGTATTCTTCATATTGCTATCGATCCACCAGAGTTATACATATCGCACTATATTTACATATTCACCAAAACGCATTTACTGAAGAGAATATATTATTGTGAAATTTCTTTGTGTGGCAAATGATCACGCATCCATTGACCCTTGATGCGTATCTTAATGAGGATGTTATTTGAATGCGTGACACCACTGCACTGTGACAATCTCATGCACAGGAAGATGAATACTTTGTGTGAAAATTATCAAAACTTCTAATATTACTTACATGTATCATTACTATTATCCACATATTACAGTAAATTTCTCGCACGATATTTCTTTTAAAGCATTTTATTAAAGAAATCTATTATAAATTTAATTAATTAAAAAGACAGTTTCTAATTTACCGGACATTTTATTTAGTAATTTTCTCGCAGATACTTTACTATTCTTTACTGTTAATTTTAATTGAATTTTGTTACTAAATTGTTAATTCCGATAAGCTTTTAGGTTTCCTTACAACATTCTAAAGCAATGCAGAGAAAACTGAAGAATAACATAAATTAGCTGTGTTTGGAAAATATATTTAGATTCAAATTTGAATGACTAGAAATTAAATTGTGATTTGATCAAGTGTCATATCCGAATCAGACAATAACGGTCATCAGGGTCAGATGCTTTACATCAAACTAATAATTGATCTGAAATTCGAGTTGATAAAATGCAATTTACATTTAGAAAATGTGTTTTACGTCAAATTTAGATCTAACAAAATTCAGATGTAATAAATCTTATTACATAAAACAAGATTTACAAAAGACAATAAAAGCAAGAAAAATTTTGAAAAATATTTACTTTCTTTAAATATTCAAACATCATATAACCAAAAACTTATCACATAAGTTAAAGTAATACAAATGCCATATTGATAACATACAATTTAAAAAAAAAAAATTAAGATCCATATCCACTGCAAATCAGTGAAGAGTGTCTTGCAGTGACTTACAAGTGATTTCTCATAGGTCACCATGTTAACTTTGACCCCTCATAGCTTCTACCTACACCCCTGGCTGTCTGCCGCTAAAATTTTGCTAGTTGACTTAGATATGGAAGATCTTTCGAATGCACATGGTCTGAACCGGCAACTTCAGTTACGCTGTCGTGACCATTACTTGTAAGTTCGAAAACCTAAAATCGAAGTTTACAAAAGTAAGATTATTATTTTAGTAAAATAGATTAAATTAGTAATTTCTAAGTCATTTTTTTTAATTGTAAATAATTAAAAAATATTAGTATTAATTAGTTTAAAATAAATATACCACTTATTATCGTATAACTTTTAGATTGGTTATGCGAATAGCTTCCTCAATAGGCTTACTCGTTTCCAGAGACTTGAAAGCTATGTTTCAGGTTGTCTAGTTCTATGAAATATAAGAAGAATTGATCACTTTTTTTCTTAACTAAACTGATAACAAACTTGTTATAATAACTGATAAATATGTTATAATAATTTGATTACCGTGGCCATAGATAACAAAATCACAGAAAATAAATTACCAATCGCTTGCGGACTAGTAGCAACAGCACAAGACTTACACTAAGAAAAATCTCGAAAATTTGAAGTAGAATCCGCCAAAACTAATTAAACTCGCTACAGATTTAATGAAAATGGATTAAAGAGAAGAATAACAACAATGATGTAGACTATACAATAATAACAACAATACTGTCATTTTATTTTTTTATTTATTACAGAAGACAGTCACATTAGGAAGAATATTCTCAACATCCAAAAGTTATGAATGTGCTTAAAATTAAAGCATTAATGATATTTTGTATAATATAAATAAACTAGTTGACCCGTGCGAATAATTCGCACCAAAAAACCACTTTTGAGAAATAATAAATAAATCCAACAGCTGTCGTGCATGTTAGTTAAACCCATTGTCAATAGATGGCGCCTTCTCCATTTTTATAAAATGTTGACCCGTGCGAATAATTCGCATGGTATATATTGATCGAATATTATTACCAATAATTCGAATGGTAATGTGGAAATAAATAAATGAACGGATTCAATAGATGGCACCTTCTACATTTTTATAAAGGTTTTTAAAATAAAGAGTTTTTTAACGAAAACAATAATTTAAACAGTTTGTTTATTTTTCGTCATTAGCGATGAACGTAATCTTCAAAATATATCAATCATTGATTTTAATAAAGTATTAAGTGAGATAAAAAAAAAATAAAGAAACCTAAATAATATATGAGAAGTTGAGAAATTGTTATATTTTTTATTGTAATAAGCCGCTTATTTTTATTAAAACATAAATCTTTGTTTGTTTTTTTATCTGTTCTTATTAAATAAACGATGAAATATCTTTTTAAAGTGCATTTTTATTCCAAAAAGGATGTATTAGAAGTTACGACGCTACAGCGTTATTTGAAATTTTCTTTCGCTTTCGAAAAATAAGTCGCTTCTGTTAAAGCATGTCTACATTTTTATAAAAAGGTTTTTAAAATAAAGCTTTTTAACGAAAACATTAATTTTAAACAATTTGTTTATTTTTCGTCATTAGCGGAGAACCTAATCTTCAAAATGATGTCTCAATCATTGATTTTGATGAAGTCTTAAGAGAAATATGCCGTACCGACAACAAAACACCTTTGAGAAATAATATATAAGGATACAGCAAAAAAAAAGTTAACTGAAAATTGCTAACAGGAATTTTAAATTTCGGCCATTAGTCAATATTTCCTACAATAATATCTTAATTTAATAACTAAATTTGCAATTTAATATTTCAAGAATTGTAACAATTAAGTGTATTGCAGAAAGATTGGAACATACAAGTTAGGTGTCGCTATTATATTTATAAAGTGTCAACCTAATTAAGTTGAAGTTTACTAATTAACTGCAATTATCTTTAACCAACTGTTTTCCTGCCACATTCTAAAAATTAAGAGTATACTTATCTAAATTTTAGGCTAATGTGTTTTCCACCAATCAGAAGATCATATTTCTAAGATCGGAGTTCAATGTTATTTCAAAAGCATTTAACTTAAATTTCTGATATTTTCTATGATTTGTGCATCTTTTTGATTCATTGAAACGCTATCTTAATGTAAGCATTGTAAGAAACACCCGCAAAAAAGAAAGGCACAGGCTGGTAAAAGTAAAAAACACACACAAAAAAAAATCAAAAAATTTTAACAAATCGGATTTAGACTGATTCAAGATAGTTTCCTTTTCTAATCCGAAACCTGAGGGAGCAACTTCTTCAGCAGATTTAGACTCTCCCAGGATTTCCAATTCTAGTAATCCATTTAAAGTATTTCTTTGCAACATATAACGAGAATTAGAAGCTTTACTTATGTTAAAACTTAAGGAAAAAGTAAAATGTGAATTGTAAACAAGTCTTTTTCTCGTTTTCTTAATATAACTAATAATATTACTAAAAGAAATCAATATTTTTCCTTACTCACGAAGAGGCCTTACTTGAACAATTGTTGATTTATTCGTTTATATATATATTTGATATAATCGGATGGCCAATCTCAAATGGGTCCTATTCGAGTTTAGCAATGCAAAGATTTCAATCAATCATTTGCAATTTAGAAAATTTAGAACGTAAAGAATATAAGAATAAAATTAACTTATATTACTAAACAAAATAGCCGGACAGCATTCTGAAATTTGAAAAAAAAAACCAATACAAAATTCAGAAAGCTGTTTCTGTGAGAATAATAATCCAATTTTACCCTCACGTCATCTCACAGAAACAGCTTTCTGAATTTTGTATTGGTTTTTTTCAAATTTCAGAATGCTGTCCGGCTATATTTGATATAATATACATTTTTTGTCTTTTTAATCTTTTTCTTTCTTTTTGTTCATTGCATATCTCGTTGTTCATTTTATTCCTCATTATCCTTCTCATATCTTTGCTTGATTAGTTAGATAGAAATTTAAGTTACCGAGATGAAATAGGAAATAAAGAATATTCGTGTTCGCTTAAATTTAGTCAAATTGAAAGCCTGGAAAAAGATAAGATAGTAATTTATAGGGGAAAATTGAAATAAAAAGATTTCAGCATTGTTGATCTTGTGTGATTATATGTAAACTATTTCGAACATTTGTATGCTTATTTTTTTTAAGATTTTAGAACTAAGAAAAGCGTTACCCTAACTTGAATGTTGCAAATCAGTTGCTATTTAATATAACCTTGTATGCACAAAAATGACAAAAAGGTGTAACAATATTCACAGGCAAATGCCTTCAGTTTCAACAGTTAAACAGAAGCTTCCATGAAACTTAACTTCCTAACTTTTACTGTTGCAACATTTTACTGCTTTCCGACGATCAATATTCGGAAAATAAGAAAAATTAAAAAAGTTGTAAATGATTTGATACAGTTTTATTTCAGTCATCCTAGTGTTATTAAATAATGTTACTGAAATGCTATTCTATATTGTTTTCCACATTTCTGGTAAAACTTTTAATAAAAAATTATAATTTACAGAATGTTAGTTATTCCTTTAATGTAACAGAGGCGCTGGTAATGCAAGAACGCTAAGGATATGATAATCCAAGAAACAATCACATGTTAGCCTGGTATTTAATTGTCCTCGCTTTGCTCTTGAATAATCCTCATTTGCACGATAGAACAACATTGTGGATTAATAATTATATTTGTTCTGGCGATCAATTTGAGCAGGAATAACTGCTCAAACAGTGTGAATAGAATTATCTCCATATTCTTAGGAAAGATCATCATCATCACATGCATTATATCCACTTCAAAGGAAACCTAAATCCTTAACCTCCTGGGATCCTGGTTTCTCCAGGGATGAAATAGGAAATTACAGGAAAGTAATTGAAAGAAGATCGTACAGAAGATCAAGACAACTAACGAAACAATTTCTTTCAGCTATTGCTTAATATATACTGCATTGATAAGGATTGATTTTTAATGATATGTCGAACATTGACAGATTCCCGTCACATTTTGAGTTAATGAACTTTATACTTGTATTCGATTATTGCGAAGCTGTTGAAGGAACTAATAGTAAAATGGGCTTTAATATATTTCGCTTACAATATTAATACAATGTATCCAAATCAATTTAAATCCCCAGACTTTGAGAAAGTTTTCACTAATAATTTATTCGCTAATTTCAACAAATTATTCAACTTTATTAAAAAATTCTTTAGACAACAACTTTTTTTTTAAAAAAAAGATTGAAAGTTAGGTAAAATTTTGCAATACTGAAGACTGTGATCAGCTCCTGCTCTCCACAATCGGGCCCTAATTTTTACGCGAATGCTTTGTTTTGTTCAGAATAAATTAAGGTCCAAATCTGGATGTGAAATATCTGTTCTTTATGAATTTCAGTATTTAGAAGTTAATGCTCCTATTAGTTTTGAAGTTTGTTGTAGGTTTGCAAGCTAATCGCCTATAGCTTTTTCTTCGTTTTAATATATTATTATATATTTTAATAAATTATTGTTAATAATTGTTATTAAAACACGATTTGTCACGATCAGAATCCGTTACAAATTTACTTAAAAAGTATTGGGATATCCAGATGGAATTTTGAGATATTCATTTCGGTCTTGATGGCCCATATGTCTTGATGGTCTGCAGACACATTTATGGATACAACCGATCTTTATTTTGTATTATGAAAGGTTAATCCTTTCCAATTTTTTTCATTTTCGTCCAATTCAATACGGAGTCAGATTAAATCGTAATTCCTGCCATATACTGTATATTTCGAATCTATCCGTGCTTCAAATTTCAGAGAACAATCGAAATTTGATATTTTAGCTTAAAACATTTCAGTTTTGTTTGAAACATGTCATTCAAAAGGAAATGGTAAGTTAATGAATGTCTCTCAAAATTAGCATTAAAAATGCTTTCTACGTCTGTAATTTTTTGAATAACGAGAAGCAACCAAGCAGCCACCATACGTCTAAATTTATTTTCCATAACATATCTGTTGATACTACAATAGCTGATTTATAAAAACCACTATAAATAATTTTCAAAATTTCATTTTATTTTGCGTTCTTACTTAGAGGAAGTAATTGTCATCTTATTTTAATTCTAAAAGAATTTATGTTTAAATTTGTGTTTTCTTAAAGATATTCCAACTTTCCTTTGAATTAAGAAGTTGGTTGAATTCAAAAAATTCATCCTGTCTTTTGCGTATGATGGGGATTGTTTTCTTAATTGTCAGTCTTAAGAAAGTTAGTCTTTGTTTCATCCTCGTAGTTTCTTCTACTCCATTTCTTATTTATGAATCATCACTTAGATTTAGTGGCTTGAAGAACTTAGCAGTGCTTTCTCCTGTTCATCCAGTTTCAGTGACGACTTCTTCTCAGTGACTTTGGAAGGTTTATCTGCCATTGCATCATCACAACATTCCAGTCTGCATCGTCAACGTTGTCGTGACGGAGCGCGATACGGATTGCAAGTGGCAGGCATTGCCAGCTCATATCTTACAATCAAAAATATCTCGATATGCCACGCAGGACTCAAGCAGTTTCTTGTACATGTAGCAGCATTGAGGAAGTTCCAGAGTGGAGTCTAAAATTTTTTCCAGTTTCTCATCTCATTTGAGTGGTCTGAGGACTTGGTTTGAAGAAATGGAACCATTGAGAGATACAACGTCTGTTTTCACTGACATTGAAGTATTCAAAAAATTATTATCTTTCGTAGATTTTTCTAATGTTTGATACCTTCTTAGCGTTAATCTAAATTTTAAAAAAATCAAATAACAATCTTCAAGAATTTAAATTTTTCAGGGATTTCTTTAAAACCTCTTAATATTCAATAGATGAACAGTAATATGATCAATTGAGAAATAAATTACAGTTGTTTAATCTTAGATAGCAATGTCCATTTTCGATACACTGGATAAAAATATTAGATTTTATTGTTAAAAAATGAATAAATCAAAATATCCTGAAGGACATACTTCCTTTGCAAAGATTGTATAAAAGGAATTTTATTTATTAAAAGTGGACATAACGTGATATACAGTTTCACTACTGAACCGGAAAGAAATGAATTGAAGGTAAATATTTTGTCCATGCGAAACGACTTAAATAAAAAAAATATATTTTTGATGGTAATACAACATAGAAATTAAACTATGGAAAAGAAAACACATTTCCTTTATGAAAACAAATACAAACTACAAACTTTTGCTTAGGTTTTTGTTTGTTATCTTTTAATAAATGAAGAATTAGACTATTGACGTTGCTTTAACATGTAATAAATATTTTCTTAAGTTTAAAATTAATGTCTTCATTTATCTTTGATAAGTCATTAAGATATGATTTCATTTTTACTTTTACAGATTATTCTCTTTTAGATGTTTCACTTCACTGCTAAGATATTAAAGAAATTGAAATGATTGATTTTTTTTTAAACAGTTAATATTCGAAATATCTACACGATATTTAGGCATTATAGCTAATTAAGTGAATGGAATTAGAATAAAAAAGGAAATAAATATATAATAAGTGACTTTATATAAAACATGAGTAACTATAATGTTTAAATATTTTTATCATTATCATATTATCATTACCATATTTTAGCAAATTATAAAAAAATTTTCTTAATTATTATTGTTGCAATTAGTGCAAAAAGAATAGCCAAAAATGTTGCAATGATTTATGAAGGAAAAATTGATATGATACGAAACTATAAAAGAAATAAGTATTAGTAAAATACTCTTCATAAAAACAATTTATTGACTTTATCAAGCGAATTACAAAAATACCAAGGAAAAGAGAAAACATCTCGCTTTCCTAAAATTCAACTAATAACAACTAATAACAACTAATAACAAGAATTTCCTTGGAATTTTTGTAATTCGCTTGATAAAGTCTTTACATCGTATAAAGACGAAATATTGCGCCGAGTAGATGTAATTAGAAGTTATTAAAAATTTATTGACTGCTTAACTACTAGTCCTATTAAGATGTTTGTAAGTATGTAATTGCAATCATATACTTTTAAGTATGAATTGAAATATTAATCTACCAAATTGCAGTCTGTAGATATTTAGATTACATGTTGTTAAGAAGATCCTGAGGGAAACTATGTAAAAATTTGTATTTATTTATGAGGATTAAGTGTAATGAGGATATATTCAAGTATAAATGCTTATGTAAAGTATTAAAACTGGAATAAAATTATAATAAAACGAAAATTAAAAACAAGATTTGATGTATAAAATAGCTGTGTAGCTTCAGTAGACTTTACCTTTAAATTTTCTAAAATTACATAACAATTTTTTGTAAACCTTAATGAAAGTACTATTTTTGTGTGTGTTTTTTTTTATTCGAAAAGATGCAATTAATCTTTTAACATTCAATCTAACTTTGTTCTCAACTTTGCACTCTGCGTTTGAATTCACTCACTTTGTTCTTATCTGTGATTTACGTTTCCCCTCGACACACATGAACGCCGGCAGGCGACGCTGTTTCGAGTCACGTGATGGTGACCCCCTCATGACACGACCTCTAGTTCTTCAAAACACACCTCCATAAAACGAAATGACATTGCCGTACAAATCCCCGCTACAGATCTGTTACTAAGGTTGAAGTCATAACTAATTAACGGTCAATACTTGGAGTTTATTAGTCATTAAGACGATGAACGCCAGTCGTAAGAAAACCACTTGACGAACAGAATCCACTTAAGATCCCCTTCGCTACAAGAACGACACCTAACATTCCGGTAAAAAAAAAGAAGGAAAAGCTCGACCCGGAAAAAAAGTTCCATATTCGAGAGAATCCGTTAATCAGATATTTTCATCAAGTTTAGTTTATACGTAAGAAATATATATCATCAATCCACATCGACCAATTTCTAAATTGTATTTTTGTTTTACTTTCATTGACTAATTAATTGATATTAAGTTCCATGATGTTCCATGGTATACCCTTACCAGAGATAAAAACCTTACATGTTTGATTTCGGTTTTAATGCATTTTGTTTTTTGCCAGTATTAGGGTATGCAAAAACTTAAAATTCTAACAAAACAATCTGCATGCTTAATAAATGTAAGTGTTTTCAATTGTATGATCCTTCATTTTGACCTAATGTATGAGAATGGAAACTTATGTGTTACATGTAAGCCTAACATAAAGAGTTTCTCATCACTTGAGAGAGGTTCTTGACATAAAATATGTCAAATGTATAAATTCCCATCGTTGCAGTCTGACACACTCGATGGTACGGCTCTTTGGTCTGTGATTCAGAACCTTTTAGTAATCTCTTTTGAGTTTTTTTCCTTTTAATTTCTAAAATAAGTCTACAATTTATCTTTCATTAATCAATGTATTTGAATACAGTTTTTTCGATTGCTATTACTATCCCACATGTTTTTCCTGTTTTAAAAGGTATTCCTATTTCAGCAGTTCTTTGTTGTACAATTCCAATGACATCGATATCGGATACAAAGTCTTCCATTATTATTCCTTAACTTTGTTAGTGGGCATTTATGGACGTTGAACATTTCTTCAACTTAAATCTTCTTTGTGTAACCAGCAAAGAAGTACTTGAGTTTCTTAGAAAAAAGGCGGCAAAGATTTAAGCTCATCGCAATATAATATCCTGATACTAAGGATACCTTTGACAGAAAAAAAATATTAACGCTTGAATTTGCTTGTGCATTTACTTTAATTTTTCAACATTTTTCATTTAAGTTGAAAATATTTAAATCTGATCTCTGCTAAGGGGAAACCTAGGTAAGAATAGATTAGAAAGACCACTGGCGCATTGGTTTCCGGAGGACAGAACTGAGTCCTATGTTTTTCTTTTTCATAGTTAGAAAACTATATCTTCGGGTGGTCTTAAGAAGGCATTTTTGATCATTCCGACGTTAATAAATTTAGCTCTGTCACTATAACGTTAATAAAGCTAAAGAAAAATATATATATATTTTTAAGTGTCTCACGATAAGCCAATGCAGGCTTTTGGGGTCGCGGGAGATCAGGCTCCCGGCGTTTCGTGACCAACGGGACGAAATTGAGGTCGGATGGTCACAGGACCGCGCCAAGGTATATTGGCGCTGGGGTGCCAGGCAACCGACGCCCGCCCGCCTAAAAGAAAAATAATAAAACAAGAAAATAATTAGTGCACAGAAAATAAATTTCCGCGTATTAAGTCATCATGGACAGGAATCCGGGAATTACCTTCGATTTACCTTCGATGATATGTCTCCTTTCGCAATGTCTGAGTTTATCATCGAGGTAAATCCGGCTGACTATTCCCTAATAAGGATGAAACAGCTTTCCTGGATTCCTGTCGATGATGGCTCAGTGTGCAGGAATTTACTTTCTGTGCACCAATGATTTTTTTGTTTTATAATTTATCCGTGCGCAGTAAATATTTTTCCATGCACTAAAGAAAAATAACCAAACTTCATTAATCTAAAACGTATTATATTAAAAAGGCTTTTTTTTTTTGCATTTTTTTTTATATCGAAATCAACTACTTAATTGTTTTTTACTGTTTCTAGCACTTGCAAAGAGAATTTCACTTAGAATTCTAAAAAGACTTGTTCAATACAAATTCAGTGTTAAAGTTAGTATTATTTTAATAAAGCAGGATGACAGAGCACTAGTAGTCTATTATATGAATGCCTACAGCCAAAACAGATCTGCTGACCCAATCATGAACATGTTGCTTGGATATTAATGAATTGCTCTATCACCTTTTATTATAAAAAAGCTCCTTTTAATGAATTTGAAAATTCAGGCTTAAAAAAAGAAGAGAAGAAGAATACTTAAAATCGTTGTAACGTTTGATGATCTTAGTTTCTTTAAACCTTTATATTTACCAAAGAAATCACATTTTGATTCGTTTGCTGTTGCGAATGTGAATTCTATTCATACCAATTGACGTTATTAGGCCATTTTCATAGGAAGTTGAGGATCATAAAATCAATTAATTTATGTATATACTACATATATCTATTTATATCCCTAACTACTTTTGAACGCTAGACATATGCCAAGTTTGGAAATGCCAAGTTTAGAGGAGATGATATAACTTGAGTTTTGAAAATTTTCAGATCCCTGGAAGAAATTTGTGCATTATTAACCTTTTTACTAATCCATTAAATACTAGAACTTTATTAAAATACATTAATTTAAATATCAATATAAGTAATGCGGATTTCTTGAATTTCAGAAATAGAAAACTCTTTTTATTCATAACATTATTTAACGTGCGTAAATTATGTAATAGATATAAATTATTTGATAAACTTAATACAATTAAGCCACCGCTCATAAAACTACAAAATACAAAATACAAGAGCTCCCATTTCTGCAATCGATTTCGCCGTAATAAAATGATATGGTATCATCAGGCAAAAATAAAATACAAAATTAATTGCAAAAACTCAGTCTTTATATATAAATGGATGGAGATGAAACATATGCAAATATCGGCAAGGTCAACTATTGCTGGAGGTTGGGGGTGTCCAAATCTGGTAGCAGATCATTTTTATTTTATTGTCCAAAGTCTTTTTATTGTAAGTTGAGTGAGGAAATAAGACTGAAAAATAAATCAACAAATTTGGCTACAATTAATAACATTATTTAACGTGCGTAAATTATGTAATAGACATAAATTATTTTAAACTTAATACAATTAAGCCACCGCACATGACTAAAACTACAAAATACAAAATACAATGTTTATATTCAATGTTTAAGATTATAGGAGAGTTTGTGATAATTATTTATCTTATATGAAAACTTTCGCATTCAGGAACTGTAAAATCCTCTTCAAAAATTCATAATTTAACTCAGATTTAGCCTCAGTTTCTATATCATCGACAGAACTTTTTATGTTTTCTATCTTGAACATTCCATCTGCAAATCGTGTAAGGATTTTCATTCCATCTGCAAACGTATTGATCACTTCAGTCTATTTGAAATTTGATCTAAGCTTAATAGTTCCAATGATATCTTTTTACTATTTGAAAATTCTAAAATTTAATTTTTGATTTAAGAATATGATATATTAACTCTGTTTTTTATTCGTTTATTAAAGTTTGTATTAATAATTAATAAGGCTAGAATTTTTTCACTATTTTTTTTTCCAAAATTTATTTTTCTGAAAAGTCTCAGAATTTGCAATTATGCTTGTAGGAACATTAAATGTTTCTTGCATTGTTAGAGAAATGTTATAAATTTGTTCAATAAGCAATCATTCCTTGCACATACAGATATCGGACGATATGGAGGTGGCTGAACATATTGTGAAATATCGCAGATTCAATTCAATCACAGAATAGGGGCTTTTTTTTTTTTCATTTTTATGATAAAAAAAAAGTTGAAAAATATAAATTTTATTCGAAAGTTCTTTAATTTTTATTAAAGAACTTACTTACGAAGTAAGCATTAATTTATATTTATTAGCTTATCAATATGATTTGCGACATGAATCTTCATAATATTCAAAGGATGCTGCCAACTTGGGACAGTGACATCGACATTGAAGCAAGTAATGTCAAAATGTAGTTTTCGTAATGTCAAAATCTGGTTTTCATAATGTCAAAATGTAGTTTTCGTAATGTCAAAATATAGTTTTCATGTTAAAATGTAGTTTTCATAATGTCAAAAGGTAGTTTTCGTAATGTCAAAATATAGTTTTCTGTTTCCAAAAAACAATTGTTAGTTGATTACTGAAAAAAAAAATGCAGATTTTTTTTAAAATCTGTAAAACATTTCTGTATTTATGCGCTGTTAATTTATTTATACATTATCAAATTTCATTCAAAACCGCAGCTATTATTTGAGCACAAGAAATCAAATATTAATTAAATTGTTTCGAAACAATCATCGTACTTCATTACATCTGTCAATGTGAAGAAAACATGAATTGTAACGTAATTTATTTAACCAGTTTCAGTTTTTACATTACACAGTTCCGATCGTTTATATATTTCAACTGCCGGTAAAATAAATTTATCAGACATCAGTGTCAACCCTATGCGTGCAGCATATCTGTACCAAACAGTGCACAACTTCATAGCAGGATTTACATTTCATTACTCAAATCTATTGGTTTGTTCTGCAGTAGCAGGTAGAGATCAATAATTATAGCCTGGATGATAGAAAATTGTGAGCCGTTTTTCTTTTCTGTGTTCATTAGATGTTAACATAGTACATATAAATAAGTGGAAATTTTAAGTAAGTCGAAAATGTTAAGAAATGAAATTAACGATAATTCCTTTTTTTAAAAAAACCCAACTTAATTCTCAATATTGAATAACTCTTTCCAAGTGAAAATGTGCAAAAAGCACTAAATTAAATTTAAAGAACTATGTTACAATGAAGAAATGAAATATATATAGTTTTCTAACAAAATAATTGTTGATAGTGGAAGATATGTAATTAATAATTTTGTTTTCTGCAACACTATTTCGATTTAAAAGACTAATAACAGTAACTTATTACACTGAAATGTATAATTTTTAATAATATATAATATTCATTGTAATAATAATAATAAATCAGTATTTCAATAGTCTAGTATAAACAGGAATCCATGGCTTTTACACTTCGTATGTTTTTTTCTATGTTTTTCTCCATCTTGTTTTGTATTTTATGTAGTCTTTTCTTTTTTCTTGTCTTTAAGGTAAACATTTTTTCCGTCCTTCAATTTCCTATTGGCTCTCCATTCGGCTCTCTAAATGGTTTTTGATAAAGGTGTTAATGGCAGATGAGACAATGACTGCGCCTTTTTTCTTATTCCCATAACGATGACAGCTGACACAGCCAGTCGACCTGAGAATGACCGTCGCCTAACCGACTGGAATATTTTGGCGCTCTTTATAGCAGATTGGAGGGCATTGGTTGGTCTATTTCTTGCCATCTGGAGCGCTTCATCACCACAAATGGCCACAGACCATTTCCTGTCACCAGGGGGCTTTTCCGCTTCGACATTGCGACACCTATTGGTCACTCAAAGGGTTCTCTTTTTCGTCCCCAGACGGCGCCTCACGCTCATATATGGAAGCGAAGAGTGGAATAATTGAAAGGCGTTTGATTTTTATGACATCGTTACACGCCTTGTTAGTGGATCTACGGCTGCAGATACATATTTATTAGAAGATAACATTTGCTCCAACTCTCTTGCTAAGGAGCAAATCAAGGGTCTCCTATTATTTTTTTTTTGACGAATTTCAAGATTCAAAAAAAAAAAAAAAAGAAACTAAGAAAAATACTACTTAACAAAGAAAAGCAGATTGTTTTTTTTTTTTTTTTTTTTTTTTTTCAAAGAACGTTTTTGCCGTCCATATTTGAATTCTTAATACTAAAATTTTTACACTAGACTACTCTACGAAATTCTACTTATTATAATTCAAATATTTCCTTCTAGATTGTAAAATTATTTCTGCCCCCCCCCCCTCCCCCAAGATTTATTAAGTGATTTTATTAATTTGCGAATTACTTTCAATCACTTATTTTCATTTTAAAATTCAAAAAGTTTTAATTTAAAATTTTTAGGATTTAAGCATTTTTGTTAACACACGACTTACAATTTCCTTTTATTTAATTTTTATTTCACTTAAGTTTTCCTAGGAAACATCACTTATTTTTTTATAATAAATTAATATAGCTCGTCGGAAATTAGGTCCTATCACAAGCACTAAATAATAAAACACAAATTTATTGTAATAATAAAAAAAAGCATACGCAGTTTTATAATTCAAATTGAACAAAATTTTCTATAGAAAGATTGTGGTACCTCCAGAAATTAAAAAAGGGACATTAATAAAAAATGAATTGAGAAATTCATGAGTCAGCATACCGCCGGCCACAAATGAATTTTCCCTGCGCATTAAACAATACAAAAAGAATCTAAAATATGTACATAAATAAACTATAGTTGAGACCAAGTGTTTCTAAGTGACATCCCAGGACAGATGTTTCTCGCTCTTTCGCGCTCATCAGCTAGGAGTAGTCACCAGTTAACAATGAGGTCTCATTATGGAGGTCAAGAGGAATAATCATCAGAAAGACCGCCAATAAGCGAGAAACAGCTGTCCTGGGATGTCACCTAGTAAACGCTTCGTCTCAGCCATTGTTTATTTGTTTCCCCGTTTGTATATTTATATGCGCACAGTACAAACATTGCAGCGTAAAACAGCTGAACAGGTTTTGGTAATGTTGCTTATTTATGCTTCAGCTTCGGACATGAACAGATTTTTTGTTTCTCTCCTCCCATCATCCTGAAAAACTGATCCCCCTCCCCACCTCCATCATTGCATTGTTTGCAATACATTCCTACATTAATCACTAAAACATAAATTTACTTAGACAATTTGACTGAATATCTGAAGGATCTCTACCAGAAATCCAGGATAGCTGTTTCTGGTTTTCTAACCATCATCAGTGATCTGTTCTGGTTTCCCAATATCAAAAGTATTAAAAACAGCTCAGTGAATCTTTATTCATGTGCGTTCATGTTTATTTTTAATGTGATATTACTATGATTTTCGTATGTTAAATTTGTTGTTATTTGTATTCTTTGTGTACAATTTAATCCTTTATTCGCTAAGCGCTTGCTAGCGGAGATTGCTTTTTTTCCTTAATTTATATAGTGTTGTTTTTAATATGGAGGGCCGTTGTTTTGATGAATTTGGTTTTCTTTATGTTTTTTGAAATAACTGAGCTGTAGATACTGGGCGACTCCAGCTGTTGATCATTAGAAAACCCGCAACTGCTGTCCTGGATTCCCGGTATCAAAAATACTAAAAACAGCTCAGGGAATCTTTATACATGTGCGTTCATAATTTTTTTTTTTTTAGTGTTATGTTATTATGATTTATGTACGTTAAATTTGTTGTTATTAAATTTTCCTACTTCTGTAGCTCATTAAAAGGACTGAACAGATTCTCTTAATAGTTAGTACGATATTTAGAAAGAGCTCTTATTCTCGTGCCCAAGTATTAATTTATACTGAATCATTATACTAAGCAATCATTACTTGCATAATTATCTGAGCATGCAAGTAATACGTCATAATTCAAAAGTAAAAAGTTACTTATTTTTCTTAGTTATTAAGTGCTGTAGATACTGGGCGACTCTAGCTGATGATGGTTAGAAAACCCGAAATAGCTGTACTGGATTCCCGGTATCAAAAATACTAAAAAAACAGCTCAATGAGTTTTTATTTATGTTTTTATTGTGATTTACACATTATGATTTACACGTGTTAAATTTATTGTTATATGTATTCTTTTTGTACAATTTAATCCTTTATTAGCTAAGCGTCTGCTAGCGGGGATTGATTGACTGGCCTTTTTTATTCTAAATTTATATATTATTGTTTTTAATATGTTATAAGTTTATCTTACTTTTTATCTCCTAGATCTGAATAGATAAACTTATTTTTGTGTATGGATGACGAAGGAGAATCGATTACAATAAAAAGGATAAATACCGTATATGCTCCAATAGAGGCCCCCGGCGTTTATTTGCAAAACTAGCCTCGGCTCTCGGCGCTTAATAGAGACCGGCTGTTATTAGAGACCGGCCATTATTAACAAAAAGCTACAGAACGCAATATTTTTACACATAAATACCGGCTAAATTTACAAAGCTACTTTATTTTCCGCTTTCAGCTTGCACCTTTGTCCACTTTCACAGACACAAGATTATCATATTGTTTCTTCCACTTTCTGATTCTTTTCGGATCAACACCATAATGACGAGCGGCCGCCTCACCGGAAGTTTCTTTCGCGTATTCCACCGCGCGAATCTTAAAGGCAATGTCAAATGACCGTTTCGGCGGCATTTTGTAAGGCAATGTATCGTAAGGTATTACGCACGACTATAAAGATACGGAAGCTTACACTAGTACCGGTAGGCAAATATCAAAGACCCGGCTACTATTTGGGCGTGTCCCCTCTGCAGCCCGGCGCTTATTAGAGACCGGCCACAATAAGAGCCTGGTGTTTATTGGAGCATATACGGTAAATAAAAATTAAAATTTTACTAACTTATCTTTTTAATAAATGAAGGTATCGAATCAGTATTTTTTTTATTCCGTGATTTGTACTTCGTCCTTCAGAATTTCTTAATTTTGATAAAAAGAGGATACCTTTTCTTCTCACTGATATCAACCTTCAGTATTAATATTATCAATGAACTTACGTCAATTGAATCCCTGCTGAAAATAGAAATACCTCTTTTGTTTCTTGTGATGGAGAGATTAAAAAACACAATTCAGTTACGTAGATTACTTATTTAGTAAAATTTTGTCTTGAAGTTGTTGAAAATGAGATAAATGATGTAAACCTTTTATCCGTACGTTCGCATAATTGAATTTTCACTTTTCTGTAAATCAGAAAAGCTATTTTATTGTTTGTTTTTTGTTTTTTGGCGGTCATCAGCTAGATGTAGTGATCAATAAACAATGAGATCTCAATACGGAGATCAAGAAGAATAATCATCAGAAAGACCGCCAAAGAGAGAGAAACAGCTGTCCTGGGATATCACGTAGTAAACACTTGGTCTTAGCCATTGTTTATTTATATAAATTTCTTCTTTGTTTATATGTTTATATTGCAAACATTACAGTGTGAAACGGCTTGTTTTGTTTGTTTTGTTGTTGTTTTTTTGCTGTAGCTATTTACTAAAAACTATCAATAATGGACTTTTGAGTTTCAGATCAAATATTCAAGGTTTGCTTTGAATTCATCAATCTATTAATAAATGAATGAATTAAGTTCGAGCACTAAAAAAAGAAATCTCCAAAAGTGAAGAATAATTTCAGTTATTTTTTATTTATTTATTTATTTATTTTTATAGTATTATTTTTTTTTTTTGGTAATTATCCTTTGAATTACATTCCTGTTCAAACAGGCTGCTTTATTTTTCACTGCAAATCAAATACCCATTTTGACATTGAAACAACACTACAAAGTGGAGTTCTGTTTTCGGTCAAATCCAATTGTTTTGCTTTGTCAGTTGAAGTTTTTTGCCAATTCAAGCCGATCTAAAATTATAAAGAATAATACTGTAAAAAAAGAAGTTTGTATTGTTTCTTTCTTTTTTTAAATCAATACATTAATAATTATAACAATGGGTAAGACCATTAATAACTTTAAAAAATTAAATTTTTAAATTAATTCTCCAGAGTTGATCTGCGATACTGGAGATAACAGGGAATTAAAGGGTCCCCACAACAGGCCTTGCAGGTCCTTGGGCTCATAGGTTCCGGCGTTTCTTGACCAATGGGACTATGCTGAGGTCGGATGGTCAGCCCGACGCCTGTCCGTCTTTAACTCCCGGGAAAGAAATCCGGTACCCATTCGACAGAGGACTGGGTAGGCCCTAAAATCCGTTTAGAGGAGAATGGAGAGTGGAAAAATCGCCGGCCTCTGCACTACCTCCAACCCGCAGCCAAGCGCCCTTACCCCTATAACAGGGAGTAAATCTTGCAATTCTCGGCAACAGTATTTCTCATACTCAGGCAGACAGAAGCGACTTCAAATTTGAGTTTCTCATCACAATGAAAAATAAAAACGAATAATGGAAAGAATCAAAATTAATTTGTTTACTTGTTAAGAATAAAGACTTCAGTTAATAACAAATAATTTATTGTAAACAGACATTTAGAAACCTACATCTAATCGACATCTTTGAATAACAATATTACAAAGATAAGCCACACAGTCATGAAACAGTGATATTACGTAACAAAATACAGTTATAATTATTTTATACAAAGAAAGTATTATTGTAAAGACTTTCTTTCATGATGTAACGTAATTTTGAAGTTTTTTTTTTTTTTTTTTTTGAAAATAATAAATTTTGAAATTCTAAAAATATCTACAAACATGATTTAATAACCTTTATGATTTTTCTAGAATAATTCAAGCTTAAGGGTTTTATATTAGAAAAAAGAAAATATTTGTACTTTACTTCTCTTCTATTAAATTTTAATTTTTTAATAAGAATTTTTTTTTAATATTTTTGAAATCGTTGTAGTATTTGAAAAAATGTAATGCTAAAAATTAATATAAAGTAAATGAAGCTGAGTAACTTAAATATAAAAAAAAAAACAACGATAAAAAGCTGATTTCTTTTTTATTATTAACGCAGATCCTCTTTTGTCGATTTCCTTTTTGGCGGCATTTATAGATCATTGTAACATTTAGCTGAATTAATCGCTGACCTTTTTTGGTCAAATTGAGCATCAATGAAATGAAAGACGGGATGATGACATTTCAAGCTCTTTTGTAGTCTACAACGTTTTCCAGTTATTACTTTGGATGATTGTTTTAAATAAAATCAATAAACCATTTCTTAAATTACAAACAAACGAGCTTTTTGTACTATATTTGTAAAATACTTACATATAAAAATATCTTACAACTATTTTAATAATAAAAATATCAAAAAAACTTTTATGGAGTTATTACACATTCTACTAACTTATAAAAATAAAATTTTAAATTTTACTTTTTGTATGTAATTAAAAATTCGGAAGAAATAAATTTGAGTTGTTCATTCAGATATTCCATAAAAAGTTTTTTCATCTTTTTTTTTTTTTTTCAAAATTTACTGAAATTAAATAAAATTTTAGTCTTTTAAATGAAAATTTAACATCAAAAGCTTTTTAATTAAATTATTATTTTTGTAAAAAAACTTACGTAATGTATTTTTTAATCTTTACTTTCGTTATTATTCAAATCTTGATTTTCTAAAATAACTTAAAAAAATCCTTTATTAGCGTTGAATGAAGTGAGGCTAATGAAATCAAGTGTGAATGTTCGTTTCATAACTTTTGAACCGGTTAATGGTCTTCTTTAAACGAGACATGCTTATTTATGAACAAGAATTAAATGTTGAATTACAAAATGTGTCTGTGAGGATGCCTGCCTAGAATTGGAGCTTTTAAGGTAATAAAGATTCCATAGGAAACTTACGATATGATAAAAATTAATTGGATAGAGACAACTTAAGTTATTAAATATAATTTTTTAATTCTCTTTTCTTTCTCCAATCTAATATAGAAATTCTAAATTCCAAAAAATTCCTTAACTCGAGCCGTGCTGAAATTAATTAAAACCCCAAAGTGATAATTACGTAATACTTTAATAACAATACTAGCTTCTTTCTCCCTTGAAACTAAAAGTTTTTATGGCAATTATTATTTATTTATTTAGTCGAATGCTAGTTGCAGAGTTTGCGTTTGTGGGAATATTTGATGGGGAAACCGCACAGTTTCTTTGCGTAGTTGATGTTATGAATCATATGTGTTCGCAGTCAATACAATTGCCGCTGACAAAGGAGTGTATTAATGAGGATCGTAGCTCACTCAGGCCTAACCACGGCATTAGAAACAACGCTAGTGACGTCATATTCGGTGAAATTAATTAGCACCCATTAAATATTTATTTAGTTGAGAAGTATTCCGAATGGAAAACGTTTCAGCGAATTCTTTATCGGTGCTGCCCTTTGATAGCAATCATTGGAGCAAATTAATTTTCATTTAACCCTGAAAACAAAATATTTTACTAACATTACATTTCGGAGCATTACTTTTAAATCGGTTTTAAATTGCTGTAGCTGATTTAATTTGTTTTCAGTGAAATGACTCTTAGTTCATACCCTGCAAAGCTATTATTAAAAAGGAACTTCTACTAATAACAGATAGTATTCTGTATCTTGATTTTTTTTTAAATAGATCACTTTTCAATAAAAAGAATATGTTGAAAAATCCATAAAAAATTTTGAGCTTAAAAGAACAAATAAACTTTCATCTAAATTTAAGATTAAGAAAATAACACTCAATATGTCCCAACTGATCCCAACTTTGTTTTAAAAATGATTTCCATTATTTATATATCATAAATCTATTGTTACAAATTCGTTATATCATCATAATCTGAATTACGTTTAAAAAAATTCTGGGATATGTTGGCAAACACCCATAAACTTATCAGACGGATTTAGAATAATTATATTTATTATTATTTTTTAAAAAGAAAAGCCGATTTTGTTAAATTAATCATAATTTTAATCTTTTTTTTTTTGTTTTAATTTTCTAATAATGATATTATATCTAAGTAAATTATTGTTCAGTTTCTTTGTGTTTCGAAAAAGATTCTTTGTCTTTTGTCTTTTGGAGGAAAAAAAATCTTTCGTAAATTGAATTGTGAATCAAATAGCCGTAAGTAGGACAATTAGAAATACTGTAAATTTAATGAAGTTTCCTAATAACATAAATAAATGATAGTAAATGTACGGTAATTTCTTAATCGAAAATTCTTCAAATTTTTCTGAGCTTATTCCAGGAAGCCACAGCAAAGCTTGGGCTTCCCTCTGTTCAACAGGAATAGTTGGAAAAATTGGAATTTTTACTGCAAAGAAAAATATGAATTCAGCAATTCCCTCTTTGTGAATTAATCAGAAATCAACAAGAATGTTTTGCAGCTGTTAATAGAAAGCTGTACAGTATTTTTTTCAAAAGTAGCTTCACCGATAGATAAGCGGGTGTAGAAAATGTTGTCCGCTTCAAATTTACACCAGTATATTATTATTATTAAGCGCTAGATTTTATAGCGTCTATCACACATTCATTCCTGACCTTTTATAAGATGAATGTTATGTATGAGTGCTCTGAGGTAGCCTATTCACACCACTGCCAAACCACTGTATCTTCATATTTGATCTCAAGTTGATTCCCTTTGCCTTTGGCATTTTTAAACTCTAATTTTAAAAACACAAAGATAAAGGAGCTATAAATGAGAATAAATATACATTGTTTGGAAATACTTCTTATATTTTAACTATCATTTAAAAAATTACATGGTTGTTTTTAGGCTTTCTTGCAGTACTAGTGTGTATTGCAGGTAAATGGCAACTGTCCTTTGCCTCCAAAATTTCATGCCTTTCTTTCAGTATTACATGAAGCCTTGTAGTTTGAACGGCCTACGACTACCATCGCGCACTTAGATTTAAACAGTTTTCTTTACGAAATGAAAAAAGGAAACTTTTCTTTTTTATTCTCCTGATCATATTTTAAATGATATATATTTTTCTTTTAAAAAATAGTTCTTTGGGACTTACGTTATGAAATATAGATATTCTTCTTTTTTAGAGCCTTCAGTGACTCATTGGAATGCCGATTATACGTGGCCAATTAGTTGAGATCAGTTGGCCAAATAAGTGCTGGCTTAACTTTAACTTCCGAAAGAGTAATCCGGTTTCATTATAAGGACTGGGTGAACTTTTGTCCGGAGGCTAAATAAACCGAAAAATTTCCGACCTTCGCTAGGGAATGAACGCGGTTCCTCCAGCCGGAGTCAACAGCTTTTATCAGTGAGCCACTGGGTCCATTTTTTTTTCCTAAACGTTATTAATTTGTCAAACAATTGTCAATTTAATAATTACATTAAAGCTTAATAGCCCATAGTAACAACTCTTGTATGCTCTTTTATATCTCGATGATTAATTAAGATGTGTGAATTTTATAACTTTATGTTTTTATCTAGCAAAATAAAAGAGGCCCTTATTTCATATAATTTCAAACTGCATTCTATTTAAGACTGATTTTTAAAAAGACTCTTTAAAGACTCTTTGCTTTATCTGATTTTGTAGGCTTCTTTTCAACTTTATTCTAGCTTGATCTCTATTCTTTTAAGAAACCAATTTTTTTTTAGAAAAAAAAAAACCTATAGTTACTGTACTGTAAACGATAAATGCTGTCAAAGGAAAAAAATTATTTGATCAATTTTTCTTATGTAGAAGCCTGGCATTATTCATAATCTCTTAAATAATATAACTTTAAGCTTCTCCATTTTCTGTGGAGATAAAGAATTTTGAAATGAAAATCTATAGTTGCTGAGTAGTGAAAACCAAATGATTAAGTTGTCACTTAGTATTTATTGATACGAGGGATGTCAAGAAAGTAAGCTAGGAAACAGGAAGCTTGTTAAACATTTATTAAGAATATTAATATAAAAACTTTAACATTTACCTATGTTATTTTCAATGTAATTATCAACCCTGTTAAGGGCATACATTTAGCAGATAATGCACAGTTTCAATTAGCCCTCTCACATTCCAGACCTCGCTCCTGGCCAGTTGTTTCTACATTTAACGAAACATTTTCCCGGAGTGTATTAAGTGTGGAAGCCCAATTCACTATGTGGTTACGCGATAGGCATCAGTATTGGATGATAACGTATCACTTTTGCCTTGATAATGGTTATAATTACATTTAAAAAAAAAGCTAAATATGTCTGTTAATAGTTTCTTTATTAAAATTTGTTAGGAAATATTTTAAGAATTTTACAGCTTTTTGTATTTTCTTTTCTGGACGTCCCTCAGATTAATTGCATGCACATTTTTTATTTTAAAACACTTATTTGTTACAAGAGTTTCTAAATTAAGGACATTTAATAATTGTTTACTTTAAAGTACGTAATAAATGAGAAGAAAATGGAAATAAATTTTAATTTTAAGTTACATAATATTAAAACTTGCTGTAATTAAATGACTTATAGCATTGAATTAAATGCTGTAATTAAATGACCTGCATTGAAACAAGTGAATTCCTTCTCTACATCTCATTTTCTTTTTGATTGAAAGATTGTAATATTTCTTGAAACACTACAAAATATATAACTGACAGCAAGTTTATGAACGATATTCGTCAGTTTTACATCTCGTAAACTTTAACGACCAAATTAATTATTAGATAACTTCTAATGCATTTTAATGAGATAATTAATGTCCGTGAGATAATGAAACCATAAATGATTTCAGTTTTTCTAATTGGAAACAACAATTAGTAATAAATATCAATGTATTGACAACAGTAGAAAAATTCATGTTATAACAAAAAAAATTATAAGCATTCATAATTCTTCTCTGAATTTTCTGGATAGCTTTATCACTTGTCTCAACACAAAATTTTTCCGTCATCTGATAAACATTCTCTGTGCACTAGCTTGAGTTGTCCAAAATGTTAATGATATTACTAGATTTCAAAAGAAAATGAATTCTTTGCTTTTTTTATCATCTGGAGAAAATAAGCTCCAATAAAAACAGATTTACAAAGTAAAAAGAAAAGAAATTTAACGTGCTGATGAATTAGTAAGTAAGGAAATGAAACACAGCACTTGAAGAAAAAGTGAAATTGCCTTTCTGATTGGATTATGGGAAGGAATTGGGAACGGCCGTTTCGTCCTTCTACGGACTCATCAGCCCAATCCCCGCCTTCCCTTAACAGAATCAGAAAGGCAAGATCTTGTTAGTAAAAGATCTTGCTAGTTAGTAAACAAGATCTTGTTTACCAAACGATAGGTTTTCATCAGCAGAAGTTTGCTTTGGCAAAAGTACTCGATGATAATTTTCTAGCGAACTCAAGATCCGCTGCGAGATTGTAATTTTACAATCAAGTATCAACAGTGTAGTGACCGGAGCTTGCAGCATTGGTATAGTCTTTTGCATGAGATGGGGAGGGAGTTTGGAGACAACAATTATCGTATATTCAAATTTTAAGTTTGATTACAAATATGCATCGTATTCAATTTTAAAGAAATAGGTCCAGCAGTTTTAGAATGGATAGGGGACGGGGGAAGCATTTTTGAGGGATAAAGGCTTTGAGAAATCGGGCTTATACTTTAAGTTAGATTATAAAGAAGTATCTAACCAAATTCTGAGTAAATCTATCACGTGTCGCTTCAAACAGAGTAATTACTGAAGAAAAATCTTTCAGTGAAAATAATACAACTTTGTATGTTCAGTCAATTAGCAAATACCGGGTGTCCCATAAGTCTTAACCCATAGGGTGTAATGCGGCGGACCACCGTCCTGTTGAAATCAGGTTGGGAAATCACCTTCTAGTGCTTTGTCGGTATGTAAAATTCAAGGAGATGGGATCTGTGGTAGAGAAACCTCCAGCGGGTCACCGAGGACATCAGCAGATGTCCTGGTAGCGTTCTCTAAAAGCCTTAAGAAGTCCCTCTGCAGATTATCCGCAGAGACGAGGACCCTAAATGTCCATCTACCGTATTCTAAAAATCAGTAAATGGCATCTGTTCAAGATGCAGTGGTTACAAACATTAAGTGAGAATGTTCCCAATCGGAGAGTCGAATTCTGCTTTTTAAGACACAAGTTGACGATCGTCTCATGGTTTGGTGTGGGATATGGAATGATCGAATTATAGGCCCCTTCCTTTTTTTCAGCAGACTGTGACGAGACAGACATACTGGATAATGCTCCAGGAGGAAAAAATTACCATCAATCTTAAACCCAGGAAGGGATTTACCAACCTGTTTCAACAGGACGGTGCTCCGCCACATTACACGCTATGGGTCCAGACTTATGGAACTCCGTGTACAATTACTGATTTAGGCTTTTACAGTTTCCCACTAATTGTAATGCTAACTTAAATAGTTCTACATATAGAAACAGATTGATTGTAGTTAGTCATCTAATAACAATGATTCACAAAAGACAGAAGTTCGAAGGCGATGACCAAATAATTATCAAATTTCAAAATAGCTAAACTGGAAATAAAAAATAAAAATAAAAAAGAAACATTTATGAATTATTTAATCGCAATTTCTGGAATAGGTAAATTGTCAATATTTGTTTGTTATATATTTACATTCAAGTTAATTAATTGATGTTATTCGATATTTGTTTTGTAGCTTGCTTTCAGTAGCTTATAAATAATTGCTCAATTGATATTGATTTGTTCAGCACTTCTTAAAAATTAAAGGGTTTTTTTCCTTACTTTTTACGTAGATTCTCTTATTTGCTTCGGGAACATTTTTTCTCAATCAATATTAAATTTTTATTAAATTTTGTGTTGTCAAAATTACAAGGTAAAAAGGTGGTAGATTCATCGTTTACAAGAAACTAAAGCGACTTTATACATATTTCATCTTGTCGGCCATTTCCTCTGAGACAAGAAGTGACCACAGACCGAACTCGAACGTTTTTCCTTACGTTTACAACGTCGTAAGAGTTCCATTTAAGTATGACTTATGTCTGTCTGAATTATAGTTTGTGGATATAGATATGATAACAGATAAACGACAATAAGAGCTCCCACACTTTAGACTGTACAGGGTGTGTACAGTTAAAAATATTTTAAGAATTAAAAAAAAATAAAATAAAATAAGATAAAAAAAGGAAAGAAAAAGCTTTTTATCAAAAGGCCCTCATTCATCTTGTTATTGCTATAAGTATTTTCAAGACCAGCATTCCAACCTGAGATACTGTGGCCACAGCTCAATGTATCAACAACTACACGAACATGAGTTGAATAAAACCACTGGAGAATTCCTGTAATGTGTTGAGAATATTGTTTCTTTAGCATTATCTTCGGAACTGGAAGTGATAATGGAAGACCGGAACTCATATTTTTCTCCAGCTCTACATGTCAAAAAAGTTCCAGTAAGTTTGACTCATGTCTATCCGACTTGTATTTTTGGACTGTTACGGACCATAACAGCTCTCCTCACTTTGCAATTTCGTATACGGGAAGGGGGGGGGGTCGCTAAAAATGATATAATCCTATTTTTTGTTTTACTTTTCATTAATTTATTTAACTTTCTTTTTTCCTTGCATTTTGTAATCGCATTTATTGCCTTGTTTGGTTTACGAGGCTTTTAGATAATTCATTTAATAATTATAAAGCCACTCATGTTAGATAATAGCTGCAAATAGGATGGAAAGACAAATAACAAATTGAAACTATTAAACCCTTAATGAGACTACAAATAAGGCGACAGTAATGTTAACCACATGATCAATAACATTTGATCCACTATTGAAACATTTGCATCAATTCGTCCTAAATTGCTTTTCAAAAATTCAAATTTATTTGCTTAATAAAGCTGTTTTATCCTTGTTTATTTGAACTACGTATCGACTTTTCATTAACCATAATAAATACAAATTAAATAAAAAAATATTAATAATGTAAATAAAAATTTTAATAATACTTTGCAGTATATTATAATAATTTAATTTGTTGATAGTAGCCTCACTTATAAATTCATTCTTAGAAATAATACTTTCAATTAAAAATATTCTTTAAATCAATGATTAAATTAAATTCAATATTTTATTTTTTTATTAAATTTTTACATTTGTACTTCTAATACCATTTAATATAAAAATATTATATGTTATAAATAAATATGCATAAAAACAGAAATTCTATATATGTTAGAACATAACCACTTCTGTTAACAGAAATTTTATTTATTTAAAAAATGTATCCATTTAATAAAAGTTGTTATATCCTGACTTATCTAGTACTGCTATTTTTATATACTTAAAACATTACAAAACGTATTCTTTTGTTAAGTATTATAAATAATATGAAATAACTCATTTAGAAATCTTTCCTTTAGACAAATGGTATTTTTGTTTAATATTCTTTGTTAAAACCTCTGTAAGAAGAAGTACCTTAATTTTGTTAAATTGGATGGACATGCAACTTAAAGAAAGAAGTCAAATATACAACACTAAGTTATAATGAGAGAATCGGGATGTGTATACTGAAAGATGGATAAAAAAATTGAAGGTCTTCTGGAAATTTATTTTACTAGAAATTCTTTTAATAAATGTAGATTCCTTAAGAAAGGGATTTTAGGGAAATAACCAGTTATTTGATTTTTAAAAAATAACGAAACTACAAAATTATATATTTATTTTCTCTTGCAACTTTTAAGTACCTATTCATAAGTTATTCAAAAACGTTGCCTACAGAAAACTGGTAGACTGTTTTCAAGCCAGAGAACAAGTGGCTTACTAGTGAATCAATCGACCTGTTTCAGGTATTGAGAGAAGTCATTGAAGAGCTAATGGATATGAGATGCTACTCGATATTGATGGTTACGTTAAATTAGTCTTTTGAGTAATTTAATGTGTTTGTTGAAAGGATTTGCTTAAGGAAATCGTGATATTGATTCGTATTATTGATTTAACGTATCAAAAACAAAGTAAGCGAATACAATATTTATGAGAACGGGTAAAACGAAAAAAATTGTAACAGTGAAGCAGTCGTTTATAAAGTATTTACCACATTTCAAGATTTGTTCTCAAGATTAGGAATTCTCTCTTAACATCTACACCAATATAAAACTTCAATTCTGTTTATTCCGTAATTAAAAGCTTTGTTGCTCTTCATAGAGAAGTTTAGAGTGCATCAACAGCCGATGATTGAGTCGGGGAGAGAAGCTGGTATTTAAATCTGATGAATTATTTCTAAATATATAAGAAATGACCTATATATATTTCTAATTAAATTAGAGCATTTATTTTTCTGTGTAAGAATAATTTGTCGAATCAAATTTTGTTTAATTAGTTAACCAAATTCAGTATAGATGCGTTGATTAAATTTAAAGTATATAGTGAATGATAATATACAGTATATAAGAAATGATCTGCACTAATAACAAAAATATTAAAGGTCATTCAGTATGAACATTTGAAGATGTATTTACGGATCTTTGTTAGTATAAATGACAAGAAGTTCACATTTGCTTTTCTTTCCACAGAAGAATATTAAATTGAGAAGAAAAGCTCTTGGAAAAGTTTATGATATAAAGGAGTTTTTGTGTACAGTATATATACAGAACGACAGCTCTTGTTTTTCTAGTAGGATTGTTCTGAAATCTTAATGATGGCTTACTGGGACTGTATATCTGTTTTTAGCATACTTTTATAATATTAGTGTTTATTTTTTTTTTCATATGAATTCATTGTAGGCCTAATACGTTGGAGGTTGGATGATATTCTTGTATAAAATTGGATTAATTGTTATATTTTTTAATTTTTTTTTAGATTGTAATATATCTTTGCTACATGAAATTATAACTACTAATAATATTTACTGTTCTTTTTTCTTAAGGCATTCTATCGTTATTTGTTTATTGTAGCTACAATTATTGTACAGAGTTAGACATCCTACTGTTTGTCTTCCTCTAAGTAATGTTAATCTGCAGTTTTGAACCTAAGCCTCCTCTGTTTCTGAATGTGGTTGAGGCAGTAAAAACCCGGCTGAAATATAAGTAAAACTCTCAGCTGGAGCTTAGTCAACTTGACCGCATTGACCCAGCCACAGAAGCTGAGAATTGACGTAAAAATGTGAAGAAGGTTTATTTTATACATGCTGTAAGGAATAACACCTTATTAATTTAGTGTGTCCGTTTATAGCAGAGATTACTTATATCTTAAAACCCTATAACATCACTTCTGTCAAAACCATTTTTTTACAGCTGGTCGTTGGCTACATTTTTCTTTTTAACTGCACTTTTACATTCATGGTATGATTTTTGAATATAGATTAAGGAGGAAAATGTGGGTAAATTTTAATTAAAGTTTAAATTTAAAGTAAGTTAATAAAATATTAGATTATAAGCATTATCAGATAATAATAATTAACAACTGAATGTTAATTGTGATTCGAATTTTGGAATGAAAGTTCATCTTCAGCTCTAATTCAAAATGTTCTGTAATTTAGAATGCTTTTTATTCATTATTTTAAATTTAAGTGACTTCCTCATTTCTTTCATTAACGTTAATCTAGATTTCATTTTAGTTTTGAAACATGATTATAATTATCATTAAACTTGTAATTTCCGGATCATGATTCTAAATAGTAAGGCTATCAAATTAGTTTCATTGCCAAAAACATTAGTGCACCTAGACACGAATGATCCAGGAATAACGAAACTCTGTATATCGCACCGTCACAGGTACTTTTGCAACTGATTGCAATTGGGCTGCGATTACCCGCTGAGAACTGCCTCATGGGAGTTAGTATCGTCACATACCGCTATATGCTTATAATCAGTGTGCTTGTGGAGTAAAGGTTTCTAAGTCCTCTACTATGTATTCGTCAGTTGTTGAAAACTATGTGAAAGTTTGGGTAGGTCGTGCTGTTCGATTGTGGGAGGCAGCGTAATTGTTCCGTCGAATTGGCGGTCACGTACTGCTCGACGATATCTGGTAGAAGGTACTACAGACTACCAGAAGAGAGAATCATGTCATCGTTCGACAGGGAGAACTGATCTACTTATGTCCCTGCTACATCCAGAGACATGTAGGAGCATCACATGTAGCAACATTGACGGTACCTTCGGGAGATTCTGCAGCTTCATGTGTTTCTGAGGTCTATTTTCCAATAAGATAATGCCCACCCACATACAGCACAGATTTGCCTGGACTCTCGATACCCTTCCTTGGTAACCCAGGTTTCTAGACATGTCACCCATTGAGCTTGTGTGGGATCAGCTGGGGCGGCAGCTTCGGCCATCAACAGGTAAGATCGATCTGAAGATTCAGTTATAACAGCTACGGAGGATCTTCCACAGGAAGGAATAAGACGTCTCTATGACTACATACCAAGCCGTATAGCTGCAGTTTTAAAGAGTTTCTTTAGTAATGATTTGCCCGATAAATGGCTCATTTGCTCTGATATTGTAATCAGTTGTTTGCATCATCTTTCTATTTTCATACGCCAAGTATCATTCCATTTCGACTGTTGCTTCTGAGTGATATGATTTGTTAGCGATGAATTTACTTAACTTTATTTACCATTAATTAAAAACAATGATTTCTAACTGGAAGTCTACCACTTTTTAGTTTTTAACTAAACCTTTTCCTCATCAATATTTCTATCTCATTTCTGTTATCTGTTTCCCTTAAGATGAATCATATTTTAGTATAATTGCTACATGATAACTGATGGATTGTGGAGAATGTGGGTAGCAGGGAAGCCAAGCACCGTGACATGTAGGTCTAGCACTGAAATGGGGGGGGGGGGGCGAGACGGAGAGAAGGACTGAGAAAGTATGGTGGGAGAAGTGCAGGGGAATTGGGAGAACTTCGAGAAAACCTGCGCAGCGCGGATCTTCCACCCTCACGAAACCCACATGAGAACCGAACCCCAATACTCAGAAGTGAGAGGCCAATAATTGCCAACTGCGCGGCCATAATTGCTACATAGTTATATTTGTAGAGAAAACTATTCTGTATGACTACATCAATGACCAGAATGAATGTAAATGTTTCTTGAATCTTTCTTACTTAGATTTGTAGAGATTTAACTTTTGTTCTACTTTCCCCTCCTTGTTCTACTAAAATAAGCAAACAATGGCAACACTATTAGATTGAAATCATGTTTATTATCCGAAGATTTAATCTTATTTCTACTTCATGAATTTGTCTTTGTTGATTGTCTTAACAAATTTTCTATTTTTGACCATTCAGAAAATAATTATCCTATACAAAAATCATAGAGAAGATATAGATACGATTGATTGAATATTAATTGATTGAAGAAGAGGTTGACAGCTTTAAATGGACGAGTTTACAACAAGAAATAGGCCAGATGTTTATCAAAAATATGATTCATATGAAATTCACGAAAACACCACTTTATTTGGATATTTCGAAAATAAATGTAAGCTAATAAATTGAAACACATTTATCAGTCTTTCCTCATTCATCCTATTTCCTATGATCAACTAATGAACTAAATAGCCAAAGTATTTTATCTTGATAAATCTCTATGATTATCTCCACTCCACCCAGTCCAACCAAAATCCATAATTGGTACGGATTAGTGAATTTGGGTTGGAAAAGTCTGAACTGTGGCTATAAAGTTGGAAACACAGAATTATAAAGATCATAACAATGGTAGAAATAATTCAAATTATAATGCATCTTCCGTAAAACTTAACAATTGCCAACTTGGCTGCCAAAGTTAGATTGTATTTTTCTGGCACCATTTTTTACTCAGACTCTTCCATTGGTAAATGATTCGTCACTCCAGAGAAAGCATTTTCAGTTCTCTATAGTCATCACTTCTATGTTATTTTCGTTTCGTAAAGCAGTTGCATACAAATGCGTGGAAATCTATGACAACCAGCTCTTACCGAATTGTGCTTCTAATAGCAATTCAGAACATCCCTGCACTCCGTCATATTGGTCTGCACTAACAAAACTTTACGTTTCGGCTGCTTATTTGTTAACATTCTGTTCCATTCTGTGAAATACTTTGGTCTTCTTCCACTTCATTGGATTGATATTAATCTTGCGACTATGACTTCTTCATTACATCATCTGAGTCAGTTGAGTGAGTTACTTTCATTAATTTTTTTTTTTTTTGCAAACATAACCGATAAATTACTATACGAAAATGTAAAACTCTTATCCACGACCTGTTTTATTTGATACACATTTTTTTTGACATAGAGCTCTAAGTCAACTGACTTTCCTGTTGTTTTATTTCCCCTTACAATAGTAAATAGTGATAAAGCTGTAAACTACAAGAAAAAATATATACCTCCAATCCGATAAGTCTTTATATCACTCAAAGACTTTCTCAAGGTCTATATTCAGAAAAAAAAATGAAAAGAAAAGAAAAGAGAGAAAAAAGAACTCTTCTCATACAAATTTATATAACAATTAAAGCATATCATACCAGTAAAGTAACAAAAACAATTAATATAACCTTTGAATAATAAAAAATCCAAAACAAAAATAATAATGACCGACCAATTAATAATAATCAGACTTATAATAACTTTAATATTTTGTTTAATCTTCTGTTGTTCTTCAGAAATTTTCTGAAAATTCCTAATGATATACCACTAACTTTTAGTGATCTATCCTTATTCATACATACACAACAATTTACAATGCATGATTCCAAAATCAATCTCATAAATTCTTCCTGATTTTTATAAATAATATCTATAATTGGGTCTGGATTGTGATTTAATTTGAAACAATGGTCTGCCCATTCTGAAATACCCTTTTTCTTACACTTAAATGCCCTAACACGTTCTTGTACTCGCTCCCTTAGTGCTCTGCTCTAGTTTTAAAATCAAATAACTGTTTTGATTTGTTTTTAGCTAAATGATGAATGGTGATATTCTTTAATATGTGTATACCGAACCCTACTGTTATTAGTTGTTATTTGTCTCACCCAGAATTATTTTTTCTTAATGTGGCTATCTGCTATAATAATGTTCAGTTCCGCGGTCACTTTAAACAGGATTCAAAACGTTCGAATGGTCAGTATTTATCCATAGGTGGAGCAATTAGAAGAATCAATATCATTACTGCAATAACAGTTTAATAGGAAATAAATCTGATTTGATCCATTAATTCCAACAAAATAAATATGTCTGTTATAGTCAGAATCGTAACATAAGCGTTTAGACAGTTTACGTCTGGTTAACTTATAGTTACTCTATAAAGATTGGATTAACCAATTATCCTTCAAAGAAACAAAAAGTGGATGAGATTTCTGTATATTAGATTTATAAATTATCTCTACTCTTATTCTTTGTTTCGAATTAGTAATTACAGAAAAGAGAAACACTTGTATACTATTGTGCTTAATTTTATGTACGGTTTATGATATAGAAGATAATAATAACGATTTCTTACAATATTCCATCCACGGTCAGTTAATACATTAGAAAAAAAAATCAAAGAAAAAAGAATAACCTCATGGATTATCTAACTGTTAACTTCATTTCTTTACATGAAATCATCACAATAAATAAATATCCTAAAACAAGACGTAATTAATTAAGCTTCAAGAATCTAAACGAAAACATTGAATTTCTTACAGATTTATCAGTCTATAAAGAAAATTTCAATCAACTGAATGTTCCATAAAATTCGCTTTTTCTTTCTTTTTTGTTATGCTATTTACCAAATTATTTCAATTGCTTTTTTTCTACTTTATTAAACTTAGAGTTTTAAAATCAAATAACTGTTTTGATTGTTTTTATAGCTAAACGATAAAAAAATGTTGAGATGTTAAAAATATTTAATATCTAATCTATTAGATAGGTGCGTCGGCTATATTTTTGACATCTCAACTACGATCAGCGCACGTAAAAATGGAATTTTAATATCGATAATAAAATGTGGATGAATAATATAACAATCGCTAAGATCTTATCGTCTAAAAAAAATTTATTTTCTTTTTTCAGTCAGTTTCTGATATTTATTTTTTTTCTTATTCATTTACTTCCAGGTTTGAAAAAGAGGAACATGACGATTTTTTTAGAATATTCGAATAAAATGATCGGAACTCAGTATCATGTAAGAAAAACTCTTTCCAGTCATATTAAATTTAGAATTCAAAAATAAGTTAAGACTTAAACTAGGTTTTTTTAAACTAGCTTCACGTCAAACTTGAATTGCTTTCTCAACTACTTGAGTAGTTTGAAAAAGCAATATTTCACTGAAAGCTTACGAAAAAATAATAATTACTATCCAATTTTCAAAGTTTCGTATTCTTTACTTTCTTTTGGTCCTGAAATTAAGGAATCCTAGAATTATAAAAAGAAAAGCCTAAGATTTGTAATAAATTAAAATTTATGCACATTTATGAACATTTAAGATCTTAATAATCTACAATGCTCGTCCACAAATATCGTAAATGTTAGCTAGATTTGTGTTTGTATTTTATTATTTGGAATTTAGAGTGCGTGTCTGTTTTAATTTAAATTATAGCTTGTGTGGTTTAATTTTACTTTTGGTTGAATGTTGTTGAGGCATTAGATTTATAGGATATGATTATTAATTTACTGAGCTCATTTTTACCAGGAATGCAGGCCAAATGGGTAAAACTCATGTCACATAATTCTCAGGATCAAAACCCTGCAACTACCAAATGTAAAAGAAAACTTAAGAGCAGAGAAGTCATTAGACAGCAGCTCTTAGAAGCTTAAATGATCTAATCGAAACTAGAGGTAACTTTGACTGGGACTATTTATGAATGGTGAATGTGGATCTGTAAATTTTTTTGATTGTTTTGAATAGGTTTTAATAGCTTCGGAGATTGAATACAAAAGCACAAATCATTTCCTTCATAGCTCAGATTTGTCTTTGGGTTTTGCTACGTAAAGCTAATTTTCTGCTGTTAGAAAATGTATGGTGCGGAACAACAGTCAACAGAAAACATCGTTGTTCATCCTTGCTTGTTATCGATACTGGCCTAAACTAGAAAAGTCATTAAAAACAGAGAAAAAGATAAGAAAAGAAATAAACCAAACACCGAGACAATTTAATACTGTACATTGTAGTGCCGCAGTCCATTTTCATTTTAAATAAATTAACAGTGGAGGAATTCTCCACGTGTTTATCTGACACAAAAGGGAGAATATCCCAGACATCTCATTTGTCTCTTTCCACGGAGTTTGCCATTCTTGACCGAAGTGTAGCCATGCTTCCCTAAGATCTGCAATAATTGTTCGCCGACCTTGTTCTCTCCATCTGCTAGATTCCACCTATAAAACTGCTTCAGGAAACCACATAGTAGCATTTCAAAGACAGGCTTCACCTTTTCGATTCAGTGAAATTGTGTAATAATGCATTTTAAATGAATAAACTTGAATTATTAACAGGGTTTCGTAGTTGTTTACATCCACTATTTGAAGACAAAACTAGTAGACATTGAAAATTAATTCAAGACAAACGTTCTAAATGGCAATGATTCTAAATTAATGTGATTTTTTTTCAAATATTCCAATGATTTTTTTCTTTACATCTGCGTTTATAATCTAATCGTTTCATATTATAATTGTTTAAATGCAAATATTGATTAAGCAGTGTCTTAAAATCATATTGTTTTAGTTTTGCTTATCACTAGTTATTGAACTATGATTCAAAATAAAACGAAGTGAGTTTTGGAGTTAATTTTTCATTTTCAGGTTAGTTTTCAATGAATTCATTAACTTTAATGATTAGTCTATCTTTAAGTTTGATTTTATTTAAGCTGTTTTCAAACTGTTTCAGAATTATTATTCAATTTTAAAATATATGTTAATAAACTGGATTACTTGGGAACTATTTATTTATCAATGAAAATTAGAAAAAAAAGTATCTTAGTTTCGTCACAAAATATTCAAACTACGACTCATTTATGCATTGAAAGGTCTACTGATTGAATTTCTTTACAGAACTATATTTTCTTGTTTAATAATCACCAAGCAAAAGTTCAATTCTGATAAATGTGGCTATTGTCTCTGGCAGATACCTAATGTCGAAAAGAACTCTTCCTAATTTTTCTTTTACAGAATTACAAGGTTCAATTCAAGAAATATCAGAAAATGTTTGATATTATAGGGCTGATATCTCTGACACAACAGTACATCTATAACACTGCTCTAATCAACTTATTATAATTCATTACACCTATGCTATGTTCAGTTGAACTTATTGCCAATTCGTTGTTAAAGTCAAGCTAGTCATTTATTTAGAATCTACGTATGCAAAAAATAAATAAATACACAGATCCCCATTAAATGAAGTTTTACTGTTTTTTGAAATAAGAGAGTCAATAAAATATTGATTGACACTTAATGCAACTGACCGTATATTATCAAATTACTCAAATAACCAAAACTTGCTAAATGGCTATATTTTCGCTACTTCTTTTTTTATTTACATATACTTTCTTCATAAAATGTAATCAATTTAGAAGTAGTTTTGTACTCATGTAATTTTACATTGTTAAAAAGAAGTATAATTAGCTCATAAAACGCTCACAAATTCATGACGCTTAAGACATTTAAAATAGTTTATGTGAATGTTATTTCTTTCATAAATTATTGCTCCTGTGATTAATAATAGGCCATCTATGCTGCTTATCAAGGAGCAATCTGTGGGCAGACATCAAGAACGGTTACTGAATAACAAAAATGTGATATAATGCAGTCATTCAAAGAACTATTAACATCTAATTTTGTAAGGGTTGCTTTAATAGCAGAAATCTATTAAAAAAGAAGTAACCAAAATATAGAGATTTAGCAAGTTTTGAAATTGGAATATCTTGTTATCTATAAAAAAAAATGACAAGGAATCTCAGCCCTTATTTAAAGAGACCTAACCGTATTGAGTCATTTTCGTACACGATTTAAGATATGAAATGTATTGGTGAAAAATGCAGAGATCGCTTATCTCGGACACTGAAGCGATCTTTCATGAATCACAGCAATATCATATGAGGATGATTACTTTCTGACTAATATATCTTGTATCGTAACGAATCTCTTGTTTGATTTTGTCAGGACATATCATTACCAAGCAACCTTTTCTAGATTTTCAACGCCTTGACATGCTTGTGGACATGCCGTTGTAGTCAGAGTGAATTACAGTATACAATTTAACATGTGTTTCATACTGGTCATAGGTTATCAGTCTGTACTTCACTAAAGTCGAAGATCATGAAAGCACCACTGTCAGGCAAATACGCAAATTAACGGCAAGTTCTAGAAAACCTTTTGTCCAGGAGAAAGGGTGTTTCAACTGAACAGCCATCTGACATTTTGAAATCAACAGGAGCCATGTGTCGCCTGAACAGAGAATCAAACGGTTCTTCAAACTCTTCTGAAAGCCATTCCACGGAGATGAAATTAAATGTTGAAGAAAAACTTTAATGAAGGAAGATAATATACGGTCAGTTGCATTAAGTATCAATCAATATCTTATTGACTCTTTTATTTAAAAAAAAAAGCTTCATTTAATGGGGATTTTGTATATTTATTTATTTATTTATTGCGTACATAGATTCTAATTAAATGACTAGCTTGACTTAAATGACTAGCTTGACTTGATTAACAGTTGGCAATAAGTTCAACTGTTAATCCTCCAATCTAAAAGAATAACTATTATAACAAATTTTTAAATACACAAATAAAAAAGATCTTACACCATTGTGTTACTGACAACTTCAGTTTAATCATGATTTCAGATCTGTCCAAGATTTTACTCCTAAGCTCTCTCTTTCTAAAGAATTGAACCTTCCTGATTTATATAAAACTGGTTAACTTATTCGCTTTTCCTTTCTCCATCTGCAGAATTTGGAAGAGAATTGCCTTGAAATAAGAGTTTCAATAAAACTCTCAAATAGGTTTAAAACTTCCCTATTTATTTTTAGAATTTTATTAACAACGATTAGATTTCGGCATTTAAACCCATTTTAAGGATGCTATAATATTTGCATCAAAAATACAATGCCTGTTTGTGACAGTGACAAAATAATTGATAACTGATTGGTGAGAAATCTGCTGAATATGATGATGAAAAGATATTGATCTTGTTTCTTATTGATACATAAGAATGAATAACATATAACCGACCCTATTTCAAATTCATCACTCATTTCACTGGTTGAGATAATGCTCTTCCGATGTCTCTAAAGGCATATTTTGCAGTTTAAAGTAAGCAAGGGCTTCTAATTCAAGAAAATTCTCCAGATAACTCCAGAAAATAGAAGCAAGTTTTAATTGTAAATAAAGTAATATGTAATATGGAAGTAAAATGTAATAGATAAAAGGCTTAACGTGTGTTAAAACTGCATTTAATAGAATAAGAAATCACTAAACGCACCAAAATTTGTTAAAAAGTCTTTGTAATAAAAATGTTTTAAAAATACATTACGGTAAACTAAAAGGAGAGCTTTCGGAATCTTGTGCGATTTCGTTGTTAGATTGATAATGGAATCGCACAAGATTCCGAAAACTCTCCTTTTAGTTTTTCGTAATGTATTTTTAAACATTTTTATTATAAAGGCTTTTTAACAAATTTTGGTGTGTTGGTAATTTCTTATTCTATTAAATATAGTAGTTAAGATTCTAAACGTACTTCGACTATTTCAATAAATTAGGTGACTTCCTGTTGAAAGTTGAGTTAAACAATGAATAGAATTCCATTCTATATTAATTTATTAAAATTAATTTATTAATACCATTACAAAGTTAGTGATTCCATAATTTCTCGAAAATTCCCAGGAAAAAAGACTGAGAGGTGACGATGCAACTTACCCATAAATATACATACCACGCATATTTATTAGAAAACTACAATAAATGTAAGCAGATTTGCCGAAATTCAAAAGCTGAATCTGCTTATGAATTGCATTAAACTGGAGAAATTGAAAGGTTTCGGAAAAGTAAGCAGATTCACTTCTTTAAGTCTATTTTAACAAATGTTGCTATCGATCAGTGAAAATCTTCTCCAATGAAAGACTATGTAACAATTACCTATCAAAACAATAAAAGATTCATCAAGATTCATCTAAATGAAATTATCTTATTTGCAAGCAATAAATTAATAATAATCATTCCACATTAAATTTCAAACGTATTTAAAGATGTCTTTGAGGACCAATATAGGGTGTATCAGTTGCAATTTCGCATGCAGTAGCAACAATCAATGACTTGATCAATTTTGACTTTTCAGCAGCGCTTTGGCGATGATGCGTTGGTTTTCTTCGATAGTGATTGTGGTGTATATTTCGCAGCATATTTTCTTGCACCAGAATCAGTGTCTTCAAATTTATTTCTTGATTGCAGTCGATGTTTCACATTTCAGAGAGAAACCAAATTCCTCGTCAAACAAATGTCTTGCTGCAGAGATGTTGCCCTTCGACTCATAAATTTACTGACCTACACACGTTGCTCTAACGTCAATCAGAACGCACCACTTTCCCTGCCTGCCATTGTGAATTACGACACTATCACTAACTTGTGTTCAATGCCACGAGATGCTAGTGTCACTGACGTCAGGTGCATGCCCATTGTTATATATTGGTGACGCATTCCGGTGCCCGCCTTGTGTTGGGATACTGCTATTCTTGTAAAAACGTATCAACTTATATAATTTGCTAATTTCGTCTGTCTGTCTGTCTGTCCGTCTGTCTGTAACTCGATATAATTAAGCTATTAAGATAGATCGAAGGTTCTCAGTGATACCATCGAATCAAGGGTACTCAAATTGGATGAAATATTAGTTCATTTTGTCATTCCATGTTGTTTCCATGAAATTTTAAGTAAAATTCTAACAAAACATACGTTCAAAACCAAATAAATTTGTTACCACTGCACCGATTTTAATGAAATTTGATATACTTACTCAGTTTTTTACGCTAATTTTGAAACTCAAAACCATTTTTGCGATAGAAGCTTCGTTCATAAATTAGCGCAGTATTTAGATTATACAAAGGAGAGTTTTAAATGACTTTCGGCGTTATGAGTCAAAAATAATAATTATTCTTTAGATAAATTAAACTTTAGATATGGTTGGTAGGCTATTTCGTTTTTCTTTTTGGGTGGAAAATGATCCTTTAGATTAAACTCTCAGAACCTATATTACAGGTGTAAGGTAAGAAGTACACCTAAATAGGTCTGATAAACATTAAAAAAAAAAAAAAATTTCAAATCAAATCATCAATCGAATCAAATATGTATAGATATAAATTGGCTAAGTTCGGTCTGTCTGTCTGTCTGTCTGTTACTCGATATAATTAAGTTATTAAGATAGATCCAACGGTTCTTAATGATACCATTGAATCAAAAGTACTCAAATTGGATGAAAATATTAGTTCATTGTGTCATTCCATGTTGTTTCCATGAAATTTTAACTGAAATTCTAACAAAACATACGTTCAAAACCAAATAATTTTGTTACCACTGCATCCATTTTAATAAAATTTGGCCTACTTACTCAGTTGTTTACGCTGATTTCGAAACTCAAAACCATTTTTGCCGTAGAAGCTTCGTTCACAAGTTAGCACAGTATTTAGATTACATTCAGTTTATATTTGATAGTTCTTATAATGATTTTTCAGATTGTTTATGCCTGGCGTCCGACAGGCTTTGCTGCTAGTAAACATATAAACGAATTGCAGTAAGCTCTCGGAAATAGCTTCCAGAGAGAAGTTATTGGGTTAACCCGGGTCCAACTGATGCACCCTGTATAGCTCTAGCAAATGTTTTCTCCAATAGCAACAAATGAACTACTTGATTTTTTTTTCTCTTTAAGCAGTTATGCTATAAAAAAATCCAGTACAAACATAACATTATATTATTTGTGAGAAATAAAAAATGCAATAAGTTTATAATATAAGGATACAGTTAAATACCTAAATCCTAACTGTACTATACTCAAAGTGTAGTGGAAACTCATATATTTATGGCCTGTTAACAGACTTTGACGATTTTAGACTTTGTTGAATGATGTCTCGTGAGTAAGATAACTAAGCTAATACTATACCAAGTTACATTAAACTTCAGTTTTAAAGATTACAATTATTATTTAGATGTAGTTCAATTTAGAACTTTATTTTACGTCGACACTAATACTTTACTCAAACTTTAACTGAAGATTAATATACTCATAAACGTCAATAAATTCATAATAAGTTTTAATTTTCTGGCTTCATTAAATTTAAGTACTACTTAAGTTTTTGTGAGTTACTATACAATGCCGCCTTGATAACTGTATTAAATAGTTTTATATCCTAAATTTAAAGAATAATTTCTGCCAAGAATGTAGCCTAATGCTAAACTGTAAAAACCATTATGTAAATTAAATAAATCTTCATTAAACTTCTCTATTTAAGAGTTTTATTAACCATTATTATTAACTGATTAGAATTCAGCATTTTAAGAATGCTGCTTTTATCATCTAGCATTTTGTCTTGATGTTGTTTCTATATTTTATGGATCACTATTTCTGAAATGAAAAACCGGGTTCTGGTTTTCTTCATATTTGTTGAAGAGGAGTCGAGGCCTTTCGACACTTCTTGTTCTTGTCAAATTGGGGAAGACAATAGATGTATTTATATATGTGTAGAAAGAAAGGATGTGCGTTTAGAGGCAAAAGTGCAGAAGCAAAGATGGGAAGAACAGAGTGAAATTAAGACTTTATCGGCGATTGTAAGGGAGATGTAGAAGGAAGAAGTGAGGTTCCAATAAGAAGCACAGAGAGAGAGAGAGAGAGAAGTGTGTGTCCAAAGAAAAAGCAACTTGCTGAGGCTGGACCCATCCCATACACTGATAAGGAACTGGCTTTGATAATGGCAATATATTCACAGATCTTTATCTCAATAGATGTAAATCGAAACCGTTGATAGTCATTAAAGATGCCAATGAAACCTTTGTGACACAGAATAGTTCAGTATATTTGCATGCTTTTTATTTCTGTAAAAATGTTTTGTGTGAAGGAGGGTTTAAGAGAAGGAGGGAATTTGGTAAATATCCTTAAAAAATAATAAAAATTCTACTTTTCGTTATTATAAAAACTCTATTCCTAAAGTACAAAAAGAACATACTTTACTACTTAATCGGCTAATATACTGTATGATTCAAAATACTACAGTAACTAAATAAATAATACTTTTCTCAGTACCAAAATTCAATTGTTTTATGTTTATTCTTTTGCCCTTTCAAATTTATTGTCCCATTGCATTAACCATGTTACGTTAAGTTCCCTAAGTGATTTAGCCCATAATAATCTGACTAGATTTTGATGCCACTATGTCTGATTGAAGGTTTATTGCTCCCTTTTGTAGCTTGCAGTGATCAAATTTATGTTAAATTAATGCTCATTTATAGAATTTCGCACATTTACATGCATACATAATTTACTATATTTTTAGAGGCCAAGCGTTACAAACTGAATAACTGAAACATTATTTGGTTCCAAATTATTTGATATTATTCACATATGAAGAAAATCTTGCAATGATCGCATTACTATTTAATTTTTAGTTTGTTGTACTTTATTTTAGATCACATGAAAGCACTTCTTTTATTGAAGATCAAAAGAACCACAAAGATGCTTCACTGAAAAATATGTAAATTTGTTTATAACACCAGGCCTATCGTATTTGTCTCATTTGAATTTACAAACGGTGGAAATCGTATTGTTTTGCAAGGTTACAGTATTTTGCCAGATGTCCAGGATACAATATTATACCAGGATATTGAACGTATGTCCAGGTTGCGCTCCAACTGAATGTCAGAGAAAGATAGAAATGGATATTTCTATTGAAAATGTCTCCAAAGATATGTTAATCTTCCAATGATATTCATGAATGGAAATAGCAAATTAAGAGCAAATTAAATAGGGATTGAATGAAGGACTACAATATTTTGTTTGAAAATTGTATGTTGATTAGCTGTTGGAGTTTCCTTTGCATAATGTATGATATGAATGTTGTAGATATTCATAAGATTCAAATGGAATATGATAAAAGTAAATTTTCTGTTTGAAATTCTTTTCTGAATTCCACAATCTGTTTGGTTTTCATTTTTGCTTACGAAAGGAAAGAAGAAAAATCTAATCTTCATTTGTTTTCCCTTTTTTTTTATTTTTCGGAGGGGGTGGTTGGGCGAAACTAACACATGTCTGTTGAATATTTAATCAGAGCCGGAGATGTTAACAGAGATTCGTCTATGTTTTCTCATATTAAACATTGGAATTTCATTAATGAATTAATTAATTAGGTAAGTTTGCTTCGTGTAGTGAACGCAGGTGGCCCACTAGCACCTTTTTGATTCCATACGGATTAGTCGATTCTATTCAAATGCTCGCGCGCTCAGTGCGTTGTTGCTTCCTTTCCCCCTTGGCTCTGGATGGACTCAACCCCGCCCGCGTGGTGGAGGGTCGTGCATCGCTCGGCTGCGACTCGTTCAACGGCGTTCGAGACGCATGGTCATGGTAAACCGCTCTGCAAATAGCGATGGGACTGACCCAAGGTAAGTGCTCTTTGAACTTTGACCTCTACTATTTAACCCCTCCTACCGCTTCTCTCTCAGTTCAATACGTCTATCTACCAAGAATCCGTGGATGCTAATAACGAAGGCATCCAGCAGACGCTTCTCGGACGAACTTCCTAAAACCCAGCAACAACCGCTTTTTACAAGCAAGCCCATACTGCGCCTTGGAAACATTAGTTAATTAAATAACCTGGCTTTGGTCAGTTAGCGGACCAAAAGTACAATGCTAGCAAATCTTTTTAATTTTTTTTTTTTTTCATTCTTTAGAGCTACCGAGTATTGTTCAATCCTGGCTTTCAGTGCCAGCAGGTTGGTTAGCCCTAAATAGGTAGTAAATATTTCTACAGAGTAGATACCGTTTAACAGTACTTTACAGAAAGTCTTTGTTGCTCTGCATCATTGACTCGTTCAATTTGGTCATTTCCTTCAATAATTACGCACTTTTTAATTTACTGTGCAACTTGCTTATCCTTGTTCAAAGTCAGCGAGATTTTCCAGATCACTTGATAGCAATGAGAAAAGCAATTACTTGGGAGATTACGTTGTTTATTTGCGCATGAAATGATTCGAAAGTTACCATCACCAACTTCATTTCATTCAAACTCATCTTTTAGGCATTTTCAGGCAGCGAACAAAAGTCGGTGAAAACCTATTTTTTTCCATCTCTTTTTTTTAATTCTTTTCTTCTCTGAAGAACACCACCTATCACTTTCATTTTAGAATAAAATTGTTTTTCAGCCTATTATTCGAAAAGCGAGAGAAGTAGTGTTATAATGCCATTCACTGTCATTCATCCGTACAGCAAAAAAACTATTTATAATGTTTAAGAATTCATTAAACTATATATAAAAGACTGCAGCAAAGTTAAGTGATTTTTTTTTCCTATCTCTACAAATTGTTTTTCTTTAATAAGAGAAAAGAATTTCTATCAATTCAACAAATCCACAAAGAAAACCAATTGGAGCAGCAATTCTGTTTGGAATTTGGTAGGACTCCGTCTGTCATCAGTGCGAATCCATCAAAATACCTTTGATGACCAAAAGGATCGAACTTTGATAAAGTTTGTGAAGGAAGGAAGATAGAAGACTTAATTGTGATTTACAGCAAGTGCAGGGTGACGAAGAAGAACACTTCTGAAATTGAATCTTGATTGCTTTACAGAAGAACATGTCAGGTTTCTGGAAGCGAAATGTTATTATTGGATTATTCTTTTTCCAAAGTGAGTTTTATTTGTGTATTTTAATTCGGGTTTATTACGGAATCTATCCATGTGTTTCGTTGAAACATTAAAGCTTTCTTTTATTGCCTTATTAAATGACAAAATGCATTTTTTATTAGTTCCTTAATTTTACTATGGCAATAAATGGTTCTTAGATTTTTATTATGGATTTTTCGGAACTTCAATCCCAGTGAATGTGTGGGTGTGGGTGTTGTGCTATCGACAGCGCCAACAGTTTCTTCTTTCTCTAATCTTTTTATCGTAAATAACAATTAATGAACCAGTCTGTAGGTGACGCCCCTTTTGAGCTAAATTGTTTGTAAATGTTCGTTGACTAGATTTTTTTTAACGCCATTATTTGCTTGGATAAGAATTTTAGCAAAAAAAAAAAAAAAATTTCACTTCATAGTTACTCTGCAAATGAGAAAATAACGTATATACCTTGCCAAAAATGTTACCTTTCTTTCTTTCGTAATGATTTTTAGACAGTTATTATGTAGTTAAGAATAAGAAGCACTAGATAAAAAAAGAAACACTCAGCATATCCTATGTTTATTGTACATTATCTTAAATTTCAAATTATTGTCAAAGAACCTAACGTTTTTAAAGAAAATTAATTGAAGTTTGGCTAATTAGAAGCATCCAAGAACAAAATATTAGCAAGAAAGAGATGGAAGTTATTTCTGAATTCAAAAGCAATATTATAAGAATTCAAACAAAAAATAAGTGATTATCTGTTTTAAAAAGTGTTTTACGTTGTTTACAATTCTTTCAACTTATTGTTTTTGTTTGTTTGTTTGTTTGTTTGTTTGTTTTTTATTTTGATAATACTATATTCATTGGTTTTATTTTATTCACTTAACTCTGCACAATCGTTTTGCAATTTTTATAACACAATGAATATCGTTATAACGTTATTTTTTATACTAGAAATTTTCATGTAATTCTGCAATGTTTTCTTATGTAATCTGATTAAGTAAGAATTTGTCTTAACTCTCAGGAAAATTTATATGTTTCATTTAATAAAGTAAGATGTGCCAGGAATGTTGTTGGGTCTTTTTATCTAATGCTTCTTACTTTTAACAATATGAAGGAATTTTTGGCAACAGGAACTATTTAGTTCCAAAGCGATGTTCTATAAATTGATTTGATTGTCAACAGATTTCAAATATTCTGCTGTTTGAAAGTATAGATGGATAGTATAGTTTGAAAGTATAGATGCAGTATGGAGTCTCCTAGTTTCATCGAATCCCAAAGCAGTTCTATAGGATTGACAAAAGTGATAGAATCAGATACTAGTTCAAAAAATTTCCTTATTATTAGAATACTTTTTGTTAGTTTTTTTTTTTTTTTTAAATTAAGTTCTATAGAGATACGTGATATATAATTCTTTTCTTTAACATCAACGATTGACAAAACACACTTGAAACATTTTTAATGAATTGGGTTAGAATTATAATTAATTGGGTTTACTCAACTTAAATGTGATTACTTCTACGAAATGAAATTGTGTTTTGTTGGAGTTTATTTTAGATAATTTTATTTGCCTGTTGCTACAAATATCGCATAATCAAATGACTCCCAAACATTTTTTGGAAATAGGAACCAGTATATTTGTTGATAGGATGTACAGAAGTTCATTTGCATAAAGTTAATAAAAGTTTAATGTTTAGTAAAGTTTGAAGCAATTACTTAACAGGGAAAAGACAAGATGACTAAGTCCTTCTCTTAAAGTGATACTCAAAAGAATGTAAAATTTTGTAATCCAAGTTGTACCAAGTAAACCAGTGCAAGAAGCGATATTAAACCTCACTTAAATTGTAAGTAAGAAAACTGTATAAAAAAATAAACTAATAAAATTGTATAATACTACACCAAAAGAATCGTCAATTTAACACAAAGCAATGATATTGTTTACTTTGTACAATTAAGTTTGGTCGTTTAAAATTTTATCAATAAGTTTGTCTTTATGATATCTTCAATGATCTGTTTTATCTGTAAATCCCCTTTTAAGGTAAGATTTATAACTCTTCAATTTCACTTTGGCTTCTGTGTCAATTTATTTTGGTCGTAACTCTTTTTCGAAAAACGTCTTGAGTGAAAATGAAATCCCTTTTTTAATTGAGATGTTATCAAGACAGGAAGTCTTAAATGAGTTGCTTGAAATACTTAAGAGGCACTGCAAAGGAAATAAAAACTTATAAAAGTGAAATCAGTTCGGGCAGCCGAAACATGATTATCTGATAAAAATAAATAAATAAATGATGGCAATAAATCAAACTAACGTTAATAATTCCTCTAGAAAACCGTAGATAAAATCTTTTTATATTCTTTTCCTATTATTAAAAATCGATACTAACAAAAGACTACTGACGTCTGTTTTTTTTTTAAATTTTTCTTGTATTCTAATATGATACAAAGTTGAAATGAAACAGAGGGCAACCGAGAACCTTACGATGTAACGTTCCAGATAAAGTAGAAAGCTGAAACTTCGAACATTGATTGTTTTATGCTAGAAAAATCGGAAAAACAAAAAATACTGGAGATAGGGGAAAGAGGGGGGGGGGGTAAAAGACATTACTTAGAATTAAAAGGAAAATACTATTTTGTAAACATATAATCATTGTCACTTTCTCTTATAGGAACAAAAGCTAGTAAAACGATACTGATCAGAACAATAGAAATCATTAATATAATATATTTAAGAAAAAAAAAAGCAATTAAAAAAGCAACTATAATCTTTTATTTCTTTTTCTCTCCTCAAATAACCATTTCTAGCACATTTCAGTCTGCTTGTCACGCACAAAATTGTTAAACAAAATAGCAGATACAAAAAAAAACAATGATTCCATTTTGTGTGCTACTGATTCTACGATTTTGTCCCTAATAGTGCTGACACCACTTTATCATGTCGTAGCCACCAATCTCCTGTGACAGACTTGTATTTTTCTTTCGGAATTATCCAAATTCACTATCTCACTACCTCTACTATTAAATGTACCCTAAAATACATCACTGCGTCAAGCAGCTAGAGGGGTGTGCTACTGAATAGTAAATTTGAGCACAAATTGAACGTTTGTTTGCATGTTTGCTTATTCTGCGAAACGCTTGAAGCGATTTAATAGAGCGCAACCCTTACAGGTACACACTGTTAAAAGTTTGTAAACGAAGCTTTTTTTTTGGAAAGTAATGTACCTGCAGGTTTTGTGATTAAATCTTTATTTAAATTAACTTTCCTAAAAGCATTACATAATTTACAGTATTGTTCAAAATATAGATAAATTAGAAACAAGACGTTCCTGAGAGAACTTATAGACTATTTATAATGTTATTCTTTATTTTGTTTTTTTGTTTTTTGATTTTTTGAAGACGTTTTCCCGAAAAGCTACATATATTTTTTTCAATCGTAATAACTGCTAAGTACAAATAGAAAACTTTCATTTTCTAAAAAGTTGAATAAATCGTTATTTACATAAATTCTCTAAAGCTAATTAATTTTAATCATGTCAAACTATGTACAAATTAATGGATTAGCTAAAATGATTAATGGCTATTATTTCAGATATCGTTAGGAATACATTATATCGTTTATAATGTTCTCTATGGAAGTTGTTTAGTTTATTGACAATGACCTTACTTGGAAAAGATTTAAATTAGAAAAGTTAATTCTTTTGCAATCCTTAAAATGCTCATACTAAGTTTCAAGAAGACCCATCCAGCAGTTCCTAGTTAAGATGACAGACACACACACAGACTGAATGATTTGATGCTGCTCACTTTCCTGAGAAATATTTAGTAATTGAACATCATGAGGGAGTAAAGGAGTAGTGGAACAAGAATTAAAAAAATTACAAAATAAGGGCCTTATGCTTTTGTTAAAATTTATGCTGATTTAATTCCTTACTTTTTTATTTCCTGTTGCCCTGTAATATCGAACTCTGTAAATCTTTATTTATTTTATTTCTTTTCCCTATCACAACAAACTATTCTCTTTAATGCTTTCTCTGTAAACTTACAAAACAATTTCCATTTCTCTCTAAGATAAAATGATAAGACAAACTTAATGAAATATTAAAGTTGGTTGGCAACTAACTTAAATTAACCTTATATTTTGAATGGATTGCATCACATTCTTCATTGTTGAGCAAAATATTGATGGAAGTAATTTAGCAATACAGTTACTTCGAAATGAAAAAAATACCAAAACCTTCTGACTGTGTGTGGTTCAACTGACAGATAACAACAACTGTAAACAAAGACACAGGCTGAAAGGCAGTCACTTTCAGATCACAACATAGAATAACAAACTATCACTGAATCATACTGTGTCAGCAATTGTAAGGTTTGCGAACGTTTACCTGATCGATTACGATATCTGTAACTATTGAATTGAAAACAATAAAACTTCGTATTATATCACTGATTAATTATTACTGATATTAAAAAAGAGACGTTTTATTGTATAGTATATTCATTTACTCTTTTGTTTAAATAACTTTGGTATTTTGTTAATGAAACTCTGATATCATCAAGCATATGCTTGACTTAGTTATAAAAATATGATTTTTGTTCTTATACTTTTACTATATTTCTATTTTCTCCAAATTTGTTAATATTTTTGTAATATTTATTTCTTATTTATTTCCTAAAACAATGTTCTGAGAGAAATTTGAATAAAGGCAATTAATTAAGGAATCTAGGGACGATGGATTAAATTAATTAAATTTACGAAAGCATTGAAAGGAAATACCTATTTCTAAATATTACTCCGCGTTCTTTCTTATATGACGTCACATATCCCTCTACCTCGTACTTTCAATTTTTCTAAAATTTCCTGTCCTTGATTATCCCCATTACGTAACTAAAAATCAATCAAAATAGATTACGATTCGCTGATTGATAAAAATTCAAATGAAAATTCAATAGAGATGACAGCTTTGATATAAGTTTCAAATTGGAACGAATTTATTTGAGAGCTTACACAAAATCCTGCAAGTCCTTCAGGAAACAAAACATAAATAATTGATACATTAAGTAATCTATCAGTTAAGTAACGTATGAAAGAGGAGTAAAAATAGGGGAAGAATCTAGATGGCTGCTTGTATAACGTGACTTCAATAACATGTACTACTAAGAAAAACACAGATTAATGTTACAAAGAGCTCATCATCTGTCAAATAAATGGCTTCAGAGCATTATACTTATTTGTGAAGTGTCAGCTTCGTATTTGATTTTGTCAAAGCCTCTCAGCGGCAGGTTTCTTATATAAGCTTGGCAATGTCGCGGCTTTAGCGAAGGAGGCTATAATCACTGAATTTAGTGATTTCTATTTTATCGTTATTACACTGTCTTTAGTGATGGAAATAAGTATATCTTAGCATCTTCGTGTCCTTACGAGATTGAGAATCCTTCAGAATTAAAAAAGAAAAGAAAAGAAAACAGAGAAACTTTTTTTTAGTTTGGTTGTGTTCTACGTTATATCAATAGTTACCTCTAAATCTTCACAGATAGTGATGTGTTGTTTGATCCCGTTCTGGTATTGACCTTAAAGTTTTCTTTGAGTACGTCACGTTCGCCACTTTTAAAACGGCTCACACCAGCCCATTCTTCTCAATAGTCAAGTGTGCTTCAATAAATAAACAGTCCACAGCAAATAGTCATGTGATCGAGAACATCCTGCAACCAACCTCTTTATAATCGAAAACTCGAGAAGATTCCCTTGTAAGAATGCCAGCAACGTAGTTGGCGAAATGACGACATCAGTAAATGTAATCAACGTGTCTAAGTGGTCATCAAGGAAAATATTCAATTTCACGTCGCTATATAAATTGCGGTTGAATTTATTCGGTTTAGAGGGGAATTTGGTAACCACATCTCAAAAATAATTTAGCCAGAGAACTTAGCGTTGGCGAAGCTTCATTAATTAAGTAGACTTTATTACCATCTACTACATCTAACTTTTCAATAGAAGAATGTTATTGTTATTAAATTGTATTATTTTTTTGTAAATATCTTACTTCTGGCCTTAAACCTGTTCCTTCATTTGGAAACCATGAAAAATTTAGATTGTGTTGAAATGGGTAAATAAGCACTGAATGAAAGTTAATAAAGATTTTTGTTAATTTTAATTCTACTAATTTGCATAGTTTTGAATATTCCTCCTTCATTTAATATTTTTTTATTTAATTTTAGTGATTCTAAAGTTATAAGTATTAATCGTTGATCATTAGAATGGCGAAATAAAAAAAATGTTGTTAATAGTATTTGCATTTCTTAAATTTATGAAAAGTTTAGCACTAAAAGACATTACTTATAAAAATAATTTTGGAATGAAAAAAATTACATCTATTAAGAATTATTATTCTCCTAAAATGAAACTCGTTAGAAAATGAATAACGAAATCAAAAATTAGAAACTGTTATTTGGTTAAAAAAAACAAGGGAGTCCGAGAGAATAACAAAAAAAAATCATTGTGTTATTATCAAAGTCGTTTGTTTTTAAAACTTTGTTTTTAGAAAATGAGAATAGACCTAATTTTTGCGAAAGGATTTCATAAAGGTGATTTTAAAAAGTTAACATTTAATTACAAGATATCCCAGATCCCAGGATTTCCTATAAATTCATAATATTCCAAATTTTTCTAAGATCCGTGTCTGGACTATGTCTGCAACCGATAATTTTCCGGAGGAAATGATTCATCCCACGTAAAGCATCAGCATTGATATAATTCGTTCTGTCTGCTGCATTACTAACCTAGACCAAATAACCTCTTAGCAACGGAAGAATCTGCATCATTTTGAAATACGAGAGACAATGAACCACTGAAAACAGAATAAAGATGTCTTTTAGGATGAATCTGGTTTCCAGGTATGTTGTCTGGACAACAAGTGAAGCAACACAGGAAGTATCCTAGGAAAGGTATTACCTTTAACAACCAGGAAATAATGATTAATATTTTAACAATAACTCAGTGGAAATTTTTAGCAATGGAATAAAAGCATTCTTCTTTATTTGATGGACGAGCTAAATATTGTTTATATAATTATCTCGATTTTTTTCAAAAACAAGCAAGAGTCGATAACATTTTGGCTTGGTGGATGTCTCTCAGAGAGCTGATGACTGAGACATTACTGGGAATGCTGTAAATTATCCATCCTGTAGAGCTTATCAGTGAGATTACTTCCCAATTGAGATATTTCTCAGTAAAACAATGCTCCATGTTACTATTTACCTATTTACTCGGCTATTTACCACTTTTGAATGTAGGAAATGATGGATAATTAACAAATAATAACGAAAGAATCGTACCGTTGAAATGAGAGCGCCCCGGGACAATTGCTAGCTGAGCGAATGCTTCCACATAAATGCCCTCAGAATCGACACCGGAGAAGAAATACCAGAATCTATTGAGATACCAAAATATAGGCCAGTGATGAAAGATTATTTTCTACAAATTTGTTCAAAATTAAATAAGGTAAGTTTACAATGTCCAAATCAAGTCCGCACAAATCGATTCCGGAAATAATTGCAATCTTATTTATGAGCAAGTTAAAAAAAAAAAGAAAAAAGCAAAAATGTAGTTACCAGGCTAACCTGTACAGCAATATTTAAAAGGAAGTTGCTTAAAAAAATAGGATAAGCTAAACTTAGTAGTAAATTGTTTGCTTACTTGTTACTTATGTTAATAAACATAATCTTTATATTAATAGAAGTTTATTTATTGACAATTTTAGTTAGTTTATCGGTTCTATTTTTTTTTTAAATCGTTCGAAACTGACTTTACCAAACATCCTTTAGCATTGAAACTGTTAAAGTTCAATGGAGAAGTATTCTAGTAGTTTTTTTGTCTCTCTAAGCAAATAAGACCTAGATCTTAAAATCAGCTGGTTTTTTTTTTTTTTAATTATCTAAACATCATTAAAAGTTTGATTAAATAATGTTCTAAAACTATTTGTAGTTAAGCTACAGCAGTCAATGTCAACTTCAACTATTATCTTTTTGAACTTCTTTCTAACACTTTTTTTTTAATAAGGGAGATGTTAGAAACTAGCTAAAATTATCATATAAACAAATTATAATATTATAATAAATAAAATATCCAAAAAGTATCATATTATTTTCTGCCCATTTGGAACAATATTTGACAGTTTCAGGCCTGTTTGGAAATCTAACGATCTTCATGTAAATTTTGAAATGATTGATAGAACAAGAAACAAGATAATCAATATATTACGATAACAATTTTCATTTATCAGTCAGGCAAAAAAAAAAATTGAAAACAAAAAGATAAATTAATTATGATGAACTCTATAAGGAAATACAAAATTGTTTTGAGAATGGAGAATAGTTAGTTCAGTCTTAAGCTTCGTTGATAAATTTGAGTTATTATAGCAACTATTTTTTTTTAATTAAGCTGCATAAAAATCATCATAAAAAGCATCAAAGAACAATTTGTTTCTACATTTCCAATTGATACAGAAGATGTAATAAATGCAGAAATTTATGGTAATATTGCAGTACTTTTCAGCTTCATTGTTTTTTTGTTTTTCTTCTTGGTTTTTTTTTTTAACTGAATCTTACTTTTGATGCATCAAAAGAGCTAACTACACCAAAAGTAATAATTTTCCCCTAAAAGATAGTTTTATTAAAAAAATAGTAACTCTTCATCTTTTACTTCAAGGGTTAAGCGAAAATGTCTTAATAGTGAATGCAGCATTAGAGAATATGCGAAATTGCAGAACTCAAGGCCTGGAAAGTTAGTGCTTAAAGATAAACAAGGACTTTCTTAAATAGTTAATAACTGTCCATGAAGTACCATTAAATTAATTCAATTTACGTAGAGTTATTTTCATTCCTTTTAGTCGAAAAGATAATAAGTTAACTATGTTACTGTAAATTCTATGCTAAATGTAGAATTTTCTATAAGTTATTTAAAATGATCAAATTTCATTTTATGGTTTTATTACTTTGTCAATACGAATTGTTTTGATAAATTTCTAATAATCAATATTGATAATTTGATATTATTTTGATTTCTAAATTTCTAGCATTTTTTTTTTCAAAATCAGAACTATCCTTTAACCCATTTTTTTTTTGTACCTTATTTAAAAATAGGAAATGTGGACTATTTAGAATACTTTGAGAAACTGTTGAAGCTATAATGTATGTTTGATCTTCCTGATATTGGTATTCAATCATTAGATATGAACAAATAGAAGTTAAAAGAGATTTCGTTTATGTATACACAGTATGTAGCCTACGATATATATATATATGTATATTGTTATGTTTATTAAAATTAGGCCTTAATCGCTGAGGGTTTTTTGTGTGTAAACATCCACACGAAAATGTATTCCAAAAATTAAAATGGCGATAGTGAAAGAAATGTGCTTTGGGGCACTGGTAACCAAATCTCCCATTGTGCATGCAGACGCGCGAATTATATGAAGTTGATTTCATTCTGAAATGAGAAATTCTTTTAGCTCTTTAATTGCAGCGAACCACTTAGCAGCGCAGTAAAATTCTTCTTGAGCTTCATGTAATCAGGTAAATAAATTGTAGAATAATTTATGTAGATAAGGTAAATACGATATTTGTACCTTTACTTATTTTCCTATAAACTATTTTTTGTTTGAAATGTAAAGAAAAAAAAAAAACCAAAGCTTTTTAATTGATTAGGTCAGTTTCTGCAAAATGCGGTTGGGAAATGAGACTCCTATTGAAGACATTTCCTTCCGTTTCCGAAATCTTTTCTCTAATGACCTAAAATACAATTATTTTCCATTTGAATTGTATTAAGGCAATGATAAAAGGGAAATCTCCAAACCAATTTAACGGAAGTTAACATATGCCATTTCCTTTTCAGTTAAAGTCACTAATTAGTCTAAATAGAAAGAGTTCTTTAGAAATTTCTTATAAAAGTTTCTTATGAATGCTCCCTGAATGACACTCTACCGCATGATAACAAGCTGATCAATAGGGAAAAACCCATAAAATTTCGGCTCCGTTTTTCTGTGTTCAAACAAGAAAAAATTAAAGTAGTGGAAAATTTTTGAAATTCTCGGAAAATACATATTTTGAAAGCATCCAAGCGAGTTAAATAGCAGAAAATGCTCTAAAAGTTTCAAAAGAAATGTTTCAGCATTGTCTTCGTAAATACATTGTTTTCGAAGATAACTATGATCAGCTGCAGAGAGCTATCATAGAAAACAGTTTGGGGCTTAAAAATAAGATTCTCAAAAGCAGCCTTGTCCGTTTTTAATATTTTTTTCATGTTTAAAGCTAGGCGAACACGGAGCGATTTTATGGCAATATGATTGGGACAAGTTGGCCCAATTTGATTGCGGACAACTTTATCAAGCGCGAACACGTAGTTTCTCCTGAACCAATATTGCCCTGAAGTTTTATGGTTACGGCGCTGCTCACTAGGGAGAGCTAAAGAGAGAGCGTGTTTCCGTACAGAATTGCTATAGTATTAAACGCCGTCCCTCTGTAGAAATCAATTACGATTCTTTCATTATCAATTGACAAAATGTTGTTGTTGGAATTATCTGTTTTGGGCCGACCCATTTTGCTGATTTTAAGCCTTGCTTCTCAAAGAAAATGGCCGGCGTGAGTGACTGAATTTCCGATGTTCAAAGTCCCGCCTCCTTCGACGTCAGCATTGTCACGTGATTTCATCCGTTCATTTGATTCGCTTTCGTACCACCAATATTTTGCGACAACTAATATTGGGCCAATATTGTTCCTTTGGTACCGACAATAAAATTGGGGCAATATTGTTCAGGTTGGGGCAATCAAATTGGGGCAAACGGTTGCCAGCAATCAAATTGGGCCTGATTGTCCCAAAATATCGCCTCGTGTTCGGCCAGTATAAAAAAATGTAGACTATGCTTTTTCAGTCCAAAGAATAAATTACTTAAATATAATTTTCATTGATTCTCATATGATGAACTTTCTTTATCTGTTATGAATCGGAAGACTTATTTTATTTATGTATATCCTTCAACATAAAATGAGATAGCAATGCTTAAATTTAAATTTTTATATAAACAAATAACCTATATCAATTAACTGTTTCGATCGTTTCGATTACATCAAATTAATATTTTATTTTATATTGTTACATCCATGAAAAGTTTTTGGTACTAGTGCCAGGTTGGTATGTGACGACTCAAAGAGTAAATGTAAATAACCGTATTGCTTACATTTATAAACTAATATGTATGGATTTGTTATAAGCTATATCTTCCTTTTTGAACAATTTTTTCTGTATCTTACAAAGTGATAATCTTACAAAGTGACATTGAAGGTTGGCATGCCAACTAATTGTCGTTCAATTATTAAGTGTAATATTAATAATTATTATAAGAATATTGTAGATATATTGAATTACTAGGTTTGAATTGTATTTAAGTAATTTAAATACTTCAGATACAAAATAACACTTTACATTTTAAATGCTATATATACATTCTTGTATAGGCTACATAAAACCATAAAATCTCCAATATATTCCAAAAAAGTATTTATATTTTAATTATATTATGAATAGAATGCATTTTAATAGCATTTTTTTAATAAAAATAATTAAATAATTAGGTAAGCGAATTGTTGCACTGAAGTGTTTTTTGAAGAAGACAAAGGAAAAAAAACTAACATCTTATTAAAAAGAGATGGATAGAAGGAGGTTGTATAAGGAGAATAGTTGTGTCTGATTTGACATATGAGGTAGTTAACTTCGTTCAGGTTGTCTGCAAACATTTGCTTATGGTGAGGCAATCATAAATTACGCTAATGATGTGGGAGCAGCTAATCAAACATCTTTCTGAAACATATTAAAAAAGATCAAGTTAATTCGTTAATCATTAATTGTATATGTATTGATCCTGTACATGTTTTTCCGTGTGGAGATTATTCGAATGTAGTAATTTATTCTGGTCAGTTTAGGAATCCAGATTAATATTCTGTTAAATATCATAGGTGTTATGAAAAGATAAAGAAATCTGTTGAAAAGGTTTACTAACTGTTGCTCCGACAGAAAAAGATTTCCCGTCTTTTATTATAATTCAAGGAATTATAGAAGGTCAAAATTTGGAAAACTAAGTCGTCTGTTGTGACCAACTTCAATTCTCTTCTTCAAATAATTAACAAACTTTCATACAGTTATTAATGGTTAAAGTTTATCCATTAATTAATTACTGTATTAAGTAAATTTGCTATGTGCATCATTGCAGCATTTTTAGTGTTTTATATATAGTATAAAGGATGTTTTAAAATTAGGTACGTAATAATATTTCTAAATGTCTCTACTAATATTTTTAAGTATTTTTTTTTTTAATTTTTTGCTTTCTTTTTGTTTTATAATTTTTTCGTTTTCCAATTTTCCAATATTTTATTTACTTTTTTTTAGTAATTTGTAAAATAAACAGGTGCCAGAGTTTTAGTAATGTTTTAATTTATTAATGTTTATTAAAACTTAGGAAAATAATAATGAATTTTTCCTTAATTTATTTTCAACCTTTTTTCTAAAAAGATTTCTATTAAAATGAAAGAAATAAGCAAACAAACTACAGTGCAACATGGATAATTCGAAATCGTGGTTAATTCGAAGATTTTTCTTAGGCTTTTGAACTTCTTATTAAATCAATGTTAAAAAATCGTGGATAACTCGAAGTTCAACTTCCTTAATTCGAAGTTTTTTATAACGACTTTTTATAATGACTTTTCGGCGTTTCATTGTTAAGAAATTCGACAAGTGACAACTGAAATCCCCTTCCCGCTACCGTTCGATACGTGACGCTTCAGACGCCATTCGAGCTTCCTGCTGTCAGTGTCACCATGTCTTTCAGTAAACCACGCGTGTACAAGAATTTAACATTCGCTGAAAATGTCGCCGTCATTCGCGAGGTGGAAAAGTGTGTGAAGAAGAAATGCCAAATCACCAACGAGTACGGGAAAGCGCCGAATTTCGTCGGTACATTGAAGGACAAACCGAAGTAAGTGAAGCTGTTTTCCGTCACTAAACATGCTTGATGATTTTGCTAACCTTAAGCAACTGAATTCTACAAAACAATCAGACATTGCACAATTTTTTGAAAAACTATAATTTTCTATATTGAATATAATATATACTGTAGCTTATGTAATATAAATTTTATTTTGTTTATATGTATGTAATATAGTGTTTAAGTCTTTCATACTAGGATCTTTCTGAATAAATATTTACTTATTGACAGAATAATCTTTTCAAGCATTCAGTGGACCTGAAATTAAAGTTAAAAGATGTAACTTTTTTAATTCTGGTTTTGGATAATTCGAAGTTTTGTAGTGGTCCCTTCAGCTTCGAATTATCCAAGTTGCACTGTATTAACGATTTCTTTTAACTTTTAGCAAAATAGATTTTAAGAACTTTCGGCGCCAAACTAGAGAAAGCTGTAGTCCGACCACGATAAAGTGACGATCGGAAGGAACCGCATGTGATTATGACGTATCTGTTTTTCATCCAATCACAAACAAGGGTGCCTCAGAGCACAGGTCTCTCTCTTAATTTCCCTCAAAATGTCGCTCTAGACTATTTTATAGAGCAGTGCTCGAGAAATTATTTTACAGGTTGAAGAATATTTCCCAAAAGGAATTGGAATATGGAGGATTAAAATTAAAACTAAATTTTTGTTTTTGTTTTGTTTTATAGCTGTAACGTAATATTCCGAAGAACCTCTGAGAGAGGCTAGTCCTGACGTCGGATCGTCACATTATCATGGTCGGATTATATATTGAAATGAAGTTCACTTTGGCGCAAAATTAGCGAAAATAATGGCACTCATAGAGGAACACAACAAACAAACTTGCTGATCATGCTTATAAATTATTTTTGCCGTTCATTTATTTGTAATATGTATCGCTGTCGACGATTGATCAAAGCTGATTCTATTTGTTTCTGCAAGATATGTTAAATAGAGATAGAATTAGTGAGTTAAAATCAAATAGTACTGAATCGTTTAATTTTTGAGGGGAAGAATTTTTTTTGCTTTTCCATGTTTCCAACCAAATGTTATAACAATATCTCCTAAAGATCAAACAGTTTGCTTCAAATGCCCAGTTGAAATTCAAGTTGAAATATTTATCATCTAGTAGAGAAAAAATCACAACTGGACAGTAAAAATGCCTTCGCACACTGAGCCAACATTAACGGGAATCCTGAACAGCTGTTTCATCCTTATTAGGAATCATCAGCAGAATTTACCCTTAATGTTCAGACTGCGCGAAAGCTACGAGGAAAGCATTCACTCACTCTGGGAATGGCCGCCGAGATAAAAAACAATCAAATAAAAAATAATCCTGTGGAATCCACAGTATTAATCCCTTGTCCTTTCACTGAATGGCACGAAGAAATTTAATTATAAACAAGAAACATCATAAGTGCAATGAAAAGGGTAAATTCTGCTGATGATTTCTAATAAGGATGAAACAGCTGTTCAGGATTCCCGTTGATGTTGGCTCAATGTGCGAATCCTTCTTTACTGTCCGGTTGTTTTTTTCTCTATTTATGAAATAATATGGACGTTAAATTTTGTTTATAGACTAATAATCAAAACTGAATAAGTAAATATGACTGCTGACAAACTATGAAAACTAATTTTATCTATAGTTTAAGTCGAGTTAAAGGTTGGCTGGAGTTCTGTGAGGAGACACCCAAATGAGAACTCCTGTCGATGGACTCCGCTATTCGAATTATGAGGGAAAGCTGATGAATGGCTGTGGAAGAATGGTGAAATGACGATGCCAAGTAATAACGGAAAAAGAAAAAAAATATGAGGTTTTTCCTGGTACGATAATTAGATAATTATTGTCGTGTTTGATGACCTGTGTCTCAGAAGTGGGAAGCCAGTGGGTAATCAACTAACCAACCACATTAGAATATAATAAAATTGTTGTGCATATTATATCTAAAAGATAATTAACTGTTTGTTTAGTAAATCTGATAACAGAAAACATTAGATAAAACCGAATATTATTTATTTCTGAATATAAAATTTATTTTCGGTTTTATTTATGTTTATTCCGAACATTCGTCAAATTTAATCAGTATATCCATATCTCATATGGAATTGAAGAAGGCTTCCTTTGTATATTATTTCCTCAACAGTAGAATATAAGTAGGGAGGGACTAGGCGTTGACATGTATTCCAATCCCAATGTTTGGAATAAGGGAATATATATATCTATATATATATATATATATATATATGTAACTTTTACTTTCTTGATAAACACTTTTTTTTGTCATCCAAGAATATAGCTCATTTCATGATATATACTCTTGTCTCTAAATATAATAGTAAATTTTTTAGATATTTTAAAATTTTTACAAAGTATACTTTATTTACGATTTGGAAGTGAAATATTACATTCTGTAATTTAATTATCTCTCCCCCTCCGCTTGGAACTATCCAAATGAAATTCAGTACATACCTGACCTATTTTGAATGCATGATTTACCTGATTTTCAATCATTGTGGGGAAAAAAATTTTCTTTGAATAAATATATCGATTGCCTTTGCGTATGATCTTATCAAAACAAACCTGATATATTTTATTTGCATTAAATTAATGAGCAATAATGAGACTTTACGTTACTGTAAAAAAAAACATAAGATTTTCATTCATCTTATGAAAGTTTAGAAAGTTTATGACTTCAGCAAACTTTCCGAAAACAGAAGACATAATGTTTCCTCTAAACAATTTCTCAATCTGTGAAAATATCTTCTTGATACTTGACAACCAAACTTGTGGAGGAAAAAGAAGATATATTTCAATTTAAAATCCCAGATCATTGTGGGAATATCAATGGGGTCAAATAAATAAAAAAACAAAACAACAAAAAAATAATTCCAATTCAGTAAGCCTTGCAACGAAAACAGTTAACTATAACTGACGGAAAACAATTAAATTAAAGGTTTAATTGCTTAATCATTTAATTTCATTGAGTGATAGATGTTATTGGCACTTGTTTCTGATTTGATTAAAATTCATTGGATTTAGGCCATGTAACATAAATTTTTGTGAACTGAACCGCTTCAGTAAATGAACATTTTTTGAAGGTTGTTTGTTTTCAGTGGATAAGATAATCTATGGATCTGCATTTTTCATTTATATTATCTTCAAAATTTAAAAAAAGAAAACATTAAGAACAACAGAATTCCAATGAAATTCCTCTAACCAGGTTTGGACATTAATATTTACAATTTAAAAGTGAAAAGATAAAATTCATTGGTAACATTCATACGACGTTTCTGGCCTCCATCAAATCCCTTCTCGAGAACCTGGAGGCCAGAAACGTAGTGTGAGTGATACTAATGTATTTTATCTTTTAACTATTACATTGTAAATATTAATGTGCAAACATGAATAGAGGCATTTCAGAAGATACTTTGCGCGTAAAAAACATTTTAATAGAATTCCAATTTAAGCCTGATTTTTTTTTCTGATTTTTTAATATAAGAAAAATCATAAATTATTTCATAGTGATTATTATTTATTTGTTAATTTGTTAATTAGTAATTTTTTTTTCTTATTTAAACACTTTTTTTTCGTTATAAACAACTTTATTTATTATGTTTCATTTCCACATTATCACTAGATAAAGCATAGCAATTATAATGAAAGTGATTTTTTAAAAAAAACTGAACCATTATTAATAATTCAATTGTATGCAAAATACATAAACAGAATATCGAATAGACTAATGAAAAGATGATTAGATTAAATAATCACAATGAGAGTGAGTAAACAACATAACGTTCTAGAAATGGAATTGATTGAAAAGTAAACCAATATAGTTAATAAATCATCATTTGTATTAAATGCTGATATTATGAAGCAGCGGTAGCACTGCTTTGATTCTAATAGCATTTTGGATTTGGTTACTAATTACTATAAACTTCGTAAACAATATTCAAGCTATTCGACTTCTTTGAGGAAATTCTTAAGAATTGACAAATTATCATATCAGTATATTTTGATTAAATAAAGATGTTAACGAATTCAAAATGAATGGAAACTCATTTATGAATGACTAACTGACTGAACATTTTATTTTTATCTGTTTCTCTATTTCTCTGCTCGCAAATCACGCTAAAACGGCTAGACTGATTTTCTTAGAATTTTGGTAAGTTACTTATTTGTGGCCCGTTTAAAATTTTTGAATCTCCGATATAGGCGATAGATGAACATATTTTTAGTACTAATTTAGGAGTTATTTTAAATGGACTGTACTAACATAACTCACTAAATTTTCCATCTTTGCCAAAATTTTTTCATAGGTTTTTTTTTTTTTTTAATTTCTCCAGCAGTCCCTTAAAAAAAAAGGGGGCTTGTAATAAAGACCCGCCACACTTTTTTTTTATTCTATACTGGAAGACAAATAAGAAAATGTATAATTGCTGTAGTTAATACAGTATACTCTCGATATCTCGAACTTCGATATCTCGAAAACCTTGATATGTCGAAAAATAATTTCTCCCCTTGATATTACGTATTCATCTAATGTTAATTTTTGAATGATTTTTTTCCCCCCGGAAAACTTTGAACCATGAAATATCGTAAAGGATTAAGAGTAAAGACTCCGCTTCTTAAATGATGACCCACATCAGTAAGAAAATGCAATTTTAAACAATAGTGAGCACTCGGAGATAAAAATTAAAAATCAAGCCTAAAGCTTAAAATCTTAACTATTTATAAATTCAAAAATGATAAACTATAGGATAGGATCCATCCATCCATCCATAGTATTCTGTCCGGAGACAGGTCCAATTCTATGGAATTCGCATGGAATTCCCAGAAACGCCTGAGGAAAGATACTGGGGTGGTTTCCTGTTGCCTGCCCCAGGACGCCATTAAGGAATGACGTCAGACCGAAGAGAAAGCGAAGAGGCGAACAACACAGCAAAGGAATTGAAACAGCCAAGCCACTGGCGGGAATCGAACCCAGGTACTGGCGCACTGGCCACAACGGCAGACCACCGTCTAGACCGCACGGCCACGCCAGCACGGCTAGGATAGGATATATTAATAAATGAAATTGTAGGAATCTATATTATAACGTTAATGCCTTGAGGATTGTTATTGTAAATTCTTTCATTTTAGTCTTCTGTTTAAGATCAGAAGACTTATATTCCCGTTTTGTCGTGGACAAGTATCATTAAAATATCATTAGCAACAATCACAATAATCACAACAATCGCAATAATTGCGTGTTTTGCAAGCGCAACAATTACATGTATAATACAGCTCTACAGCAATCACAATAATCGCAACAATTGTGCCTTTTGCATTCGCTACAATCACATTTATAATAATAAGGAAATTAAAGCAATATCAATTATATTTTATACGTATTACAAGACGTTGATTGGTTTACTAATCGCTATCCCTATCTTATTTTTAACCTAATTTCATCAAATCAGTCAGTACACGGGGTGTCCCTTAATAAATTTGAATCACTGGTGCATCTTCTTGAAACTTGGTATGTATGTTGATGACGAGCTCTTATATTTGGAAACTCTCCCAAATGGGTTTTGTAGAGAAATTACCGTGAGAAGACGATACAGATCTCCGTACGCTAATATCTCATTGTGTTAAATAATGAATATTAAATCCTTATTCCATTCCGCGTGGTTTACGATTAAAATTAATGCAATTTAATTAATTGAATTGAATTTATTAATGCGATTTAATTAATTATCGTTCATTGTGTGTATTACGAAATAATTCAAGATGTATGGTCCTTGAATTAGTCCTTGTGGTGTGTATTGTCCTTGAATTATTACCAGTTTAATTATTTTTTTAAGAAATGCAAAACATGTACTGTTTGTATTCAATAGATATTTTACTTTTTTTTTAATTATTTAAAATTACATGACAATCCCGCAAGAGGGATATACATATATAAAAATAATAAATCCCTCTGACAGCAGGCTCTGAAAATTTGTTACAAACCGTGACATAAAATATTATATTTTAATTAAAAATTTATTACAATTTAAAACATTGATTAGTATAAGTTATAAATCTGTTGTTACAATTACATATAAATAATAAGAAAAAAATGATACATATTGCAAAATAAATTACTTGATATGTTAAAGGTTACATTATAACCTTGATATATTAATGATATACTATGAATTATTTTACAACTATTTTATAACTTAATCTTCCCATCTATAATATTATTATATATTAGTATTCTTAATCCTTTATAATTATTTGTTTTGAGGATGATTTTGGAAATTTGGTTGAAAATATAAGGGGAGGTATAATATTATAAATATTAACCTTATAATATTGAGACTTCTATTTTTGATTCTAAATCCGTAATTGTTTTTGGAGGTTCAGTATTACAAATAGTAGCAAAATTCCTTCAATTGTGTAAACTACTGTAATTGTTTGAATTACTTGTAATTTAAAAAAAAAAATATTAAGTTAAAAAAAATTTTTGGTTAGGATTTAGGATTTTATGTTTCTTTGATATTTGTATTTGTTCTTCTTCCGTTTTTGGTTTTAAAGTCTACAAAAATTAAATTTAAAATAATATTTTTATAATTGAATTGTTTCTGCGACTAATTTCTGTTTTATTTAGATGAATTCAATTATCAAGTCCGTAATTTATATAGAATGAACAAAAGTCTTATAAATTATGTATTTAAATATATTTGAATGTAATATTTGTCGTTTAAAAAAAACAAGTTAGGGATACCGATTAGTAAACCAATCACAATCCTTCGCAACGGCATCTGAGACGTATAAGAAAATATAAAAATGTTATCTCAAAGTTAAACCATAATACCTGAAAATTTCATTGCTCTTCAAAATTTCATTCCTTCATATCTACCCTTAAACTGCGATAATGTTCTGCGATAATTTTGCCAATTCTTCTTATATTCTTTCCTCCTCTTCTCCGCCAACCGCTTCGCTTCCTCTGATTTCTTGGGCGGCGCCATTATGCCAGAACTTTTTGTCATTTTGTTTAATTTATGTTGAATTATTGCTTTAATTTCCTTATTATTATAAATGTGATTGTTGGGAATGCAAAAGGCGCAATTGTTGCGA
>JAFIDM010000001.1:111122897-111153334 GCA_023159025.1 Thereuonema tuberculata | reverse complement strand
TATTTATAACGTGATATTGTCGAAACCATAATCTCTCGAGTTAAAGACGATAAGTCTATTTCATTTTTCATTCTGTGATACTGAACCCACCTAATGACCCATCTAAGAATGAATTATATTGATTGAATTTAGTAGAAATGATTTCAAACAGGTCTTCTTCATTTTTTTTTATTAATGGCTTGTTATTGAAAGGCTTTGTCTTTATCATTAAAAATTTAATAAAAAAATCTTAACGAGTGTTGAACAAGAATTTTTTACGTAACTTGACAAATGCATAGGTTCATTTAAAATTTCACTGTATCCAATTTTCATTAAAACTCAATACAACTTTCCGTCAAATATACCAAAATTCTATGGATGTAAAGCTTTTCTATTGCTTTCCTTTAATTATTTATTTTAATCACATTCACATTTCTTATGTTTTCTTGAAATTCTACAATTTTATCAGTTATTATTATTAATTTCGTTTGTACAAATTAGCTGAATTTTTTCTTTTTAAGTTTGTTACATAATGATTAATAGCGACATTATAGTAATATTTGCATTAAAAAAAAAGATTTTTAAGTTTTTTTTTGTGATAATATTTCTTAAATTTTGAGAAATAAAGATTCTTCAAACTCTTTCTTCAGAAAAAAAGGAAAAAAAAATTGTATATCGTATGTCGAATAATCTTAATTATAAAGAATTTGTCCAAATACTTTTTGAAAAATTTTGAAAGCGAATAACAAAATTCCAGATCTTTGATTCTGTGATCCAAGAAAGAAACATAATTATAACCATAAAAGAAAGCAAAGTTGAAATTAGAATGGCGTGTGCGTTATTATTCGTGGAATAACTTCAGTTTATTTCTAACATCCTTAATTGCCAAGCAATTGAATAGTTTTCGTAAGAATTATTTTTTTTGTGTTTTTTTCGTTAACTGTAATCTATTACTTCAATAGAATTAGAATATAATCGGCTTTGGAATAACTTCTTTCCTAATGTAAATATGTTAGATCAGCTTAGTAAAGATATTTTACCAATTATATAAGTTTTGTTGATATGCCAATTAAAATTTCTTTCTCATAATGAAGTAACGTGTTTTGGGTTCTGAATTGAATGACATTTTCAACATTTTCATTTCAACTTTGTTATCTGTTCTTATCCAAGATTGGCTGATATACATCATTATCTCGACACGGCATCACGATAAATTCACACAAAAAGAAGTAGCTAAATTTACAGTAATTTTCTAGAATACTTATTTGTAACGCACAATTTAGTTTACTGTTAATAAAAAAAAAAAAAAAGATGAAGTGATTTTAATTTTTAGCGACCCATTTGGGAGCTACTGTGATAGCGACTAAATCGGTAGCTATTGCGTTTGTCCTGTCCGTCCGTCCGTCGTATCTGTTCACCTCTAACAACTCCTGAACGGAAGGTTCAGGATTTCACTATCGTATTCAGAGGCCCAAACACCGTAGGAATGGGGTATTTTCAGGGGTCAAGACCCCCCGTCCCCAATGTTCGAGATATTTGACATTGTTTTCATTGGATTTCCTCTATTAGCTTAAATGTTAGAAATGCAACCATCTTATTTCAGTTGTCAGCTATAGCTTGATGCTTAAGATTTCGACTCATATACTGAAGGTTGACAATTCCAATCAGTATATCCATTTTTTTTCCTCTTAACCTTTTTTTCTCATTGTCCTCCTGTGTATTTTTTTTTACTTATTTACTAACGTTTTTTTATAATTTTCCTTTTTTTTATTTATCCTTAATATACTTCCTTTTTTTATTATTATTTTAACTTCTTTGTAATGTTATAGGTGGTTATTGTTATTGTTATTGTTGTAACGTTAGAAATGCAACCGTCTTATTTCAGTTGTCAGCTTTAGCTTGATGCTGAAGGTTTCGAACTCATATCCTGACGGTTCAAAACTCTTACTTTTTTTTTTCTTTCTTATTCTTTTTTTCTCAATGTCCGCATGGGTTTTTTTTTTCTTCTTATTTTCCTAACTTTTTTTTTTATTTTTTTCCAATTTTTCTTTTATTAATCCGTTAATGTACTTCCTTTCTTTCTTATTATTTTTAATTTTTTTTTTATTGTTATGTGTCGCCCTTAAATTTTTGCTTTAGCACAAAATTATATTCACTTGTTAAAGGAAATTTGCCCAAACTTCTTAAGAACTCAGGGAAACTTTATTAGCAGTAAACTGGAAATCTCCTTCTTTAGACACACTACAGGGTGTTCTGATATTCGACCCCACCCCTAATTATTTTTATTTGTTTATTAGACGAGCGAAGCGAGTCTCTCAATTCCCAACTAAAATCACATTTTGTGAACCGTTTTATTCAAAATCTACAGTAGCTGAAAATATGAAATTTTGCTCGTTCACTTAGAAATCCATGTAGAAGTGCACAATCATATTTTCCACACTTAAAACTGTAAATTTTATAAGAATTATTTGTTTTTAAAAACTTGGAAATAAGTCGTATGAAAGGCCATAACAAAGCTCCAACTTTACTTCTTAAACCGAAACAAAAATTTTTAATTTCTAATAATACTACAGCTTTGTGGCATTAGTCACTTTTAAATACCCTCAATCTTAACACACGTATAATATACATATCAGGAGCGTATATAAGGGGGGACATACCTCCCCCCGAAATAATGAAGGTATGTCTTCCAACGTTTTTTTTTTGGTTGAGGAGATAGGTTTTTATGGTTTTTTTTTTTTTGGTTAAATAGTTTTTTTTGGGGCCCGGGCCCCCCCCCCCCGAAATAATAAAGGTATGTCCTCCCAACATTGGTTGACTTAACCTTACATTAATCTTAGGACCCCCCCGAAAATATATTCTATATACGCCACTGATATATATATATATATATATATATATATATATATATATATATAAATATATATGTATTTTCGGAAGTGATTTTAACACTGCACGAGGATACTCAAAGCCTGGCTTTTGTTGTTTGCTTTTTGTAGTTTGTTTGTTTTTTTCTTTCCTCTTTTCTTCTTTCTTTATTTTCTCTAAAATAAAGTTGTCCTTTATTTTATAACGTATTACAAATTACTTGTAGATAATTCTAATAATAATAAATAAGGAAAATATTAATAGCAAGATAAAACTTTCAATTAGAATATTAATAAATATCTGATTTTAATTTATAATTTATCATTTAATTTTCTTACTTTTAAACAAAGTTTATATATAAAATATATTAAAATATAAATGCATAATATATGAAAAGAAGTATATTATTTATACTGTACATTAGTATTATAATTATTAAAAATGTAACACTTAATATTAAAATAATACTAAAAATTACATTTAAAATAACATTATAAAAAAGGAAAAAATAATTTCCTTTTCTTTCATCGAGTTTATTATTGAATCTAGAATGTTCTTTGAATTTCCTCGAAATTGAATAAAATTTTAAAGAAAAACGCCATTGTTCTATTTTTTTCTTATTAAAAAAAAAGGGAAAAAATTGCAAGCAAAAATCGATGTAATTTCCAATTCCATCATTCTATTATTAATCTAATCATTTTTACATTTATCGATTTTATTCATGGCATAGCTAGAAATCTTTGAGGTCAAAATTGGTCGAAGAAAAAGTATTATAGAACGATTTAGAATTAGATTAGAAAGTTTTCAGTTAATCAAAGTATTTAGTCAAATGAAGTTAAGTATATTGAGATTTCGTTTAATAAAATTAATATTTATTAATCTAATAGTTATAAAAGTTTTGGTTGACATTGCGTCATCATTTTTTTATTGCTTATTTCAAACTTATCTTCACGAAAGATATTAATTATTAGGTTTTGATAAAATGCAAAGAAATTCCTCAAATATTAGCTTTTTTTTATTATTATTACTATTATTAGGCTGTTATTATTTTTTGCTTAAAGTATATTTAATCATAATTTCGAATATTATTGTCAGAAATAACCCTTTAGCATATGTGAAATTTCTGAATTATATTTGTATTTATATATTTACGTCCTTTTATTTAACTTTCTTGGCTTTGTTTATTTGTGAGAGTGAGCAAAAATAAAAGAATTAAGTCCAAAGAATTGTGAGCTTAATTTTGCAATTGAGGACAACAATTAAGTCCTCTTTGGGAAGGGGTCTTCAACAGCTGCTTTTTCGAACTGAACTCTGGTCTAAATTTGGTTGTCGGGACAGGAATAGCTTGGCGAGTGTTGGTGATGTCACTACCGGACCAATCGGGCTTCCTGTTAACTAACCAAACATTGCCGAGAGTACTTCAGGTAAGGTTCTTCTGCCAGGTGTTTGATAGAGCAGGTGTTGCAGGCAGGCATTCTTTTAATTCGTGACAATTAATGTTTATTACAAGAGTTTTTTATGACGACAGAGATGCTATTTATGTCTTAAAAACAAATTCATTAGAGAATGTATTCCATTGTGCAACGTTTTCTTCACTTCTTTTTTGCTTTGTTTTTTCGTTAGTGAACAGCAATAAAATACCGTTTTTATTGACTTACGAATTTATTTGAATGAAACAGAAGCAACTAAATTAACATAAAAGGTAGGATTTATTTATTATTATTATGTCTAGAAGAATAACAACAAAAAAAAGTCACCACGATGATTCTTTTCTCATTTTCCCATTTCTGTCATATTTTCGTTACAAGCTATAAACTATGGAACAACTTTTCCCTCAGTTAATAGGGTTTTTTTTTTTTTGGCAATATTTTACAATTTTTTGATATCAAGAAACCTAAGAATGTGTTGTTTTATTTTCTTTGTTTCAATCAAAATTGAAATTTTAGTTTATCTAAACAAATTATCTATTTTAATAAGATCTTTGGTTGTTTTTTTTTATAATCATAACTCACATAAAAATTAACATTTTAAAATTAATATGTCATGTTTTGATATTTTAATCAATTTTTTTAGGAATTTTAAAATTTATCGAAAGAGCATTCTTATTTTTTGTTTTGTTTTTTACTTGAAGATAATGTTGATAATCATGCGAACTACATTTGAACTCAGTTTATCCATAAACGTCATGAATTCTTGAGGAAGTAATGAGTTTTGTTTATCTATGACTCTTTGTCTTTCTGCGACCTAAATTGGGAGTTATAAACTGTTTCTGCCAAATTTTCCGGCGCTTGGGTACATGCCCTCCTCCATCCAAGCACGTTCAGTTTGGAAATTATCATTAAGTGAAATTTTAGGTAAAACATGGAAAAATATCGAAAAAAATTATATATTAAAAAAAAATTACTAATTTTCAATTAAAATTTATATAATTAGAAGCAGTAAGAGCGTTAACTCCTATGAAAATCCATATAAATGTCATCTAAGCATAGAATGAGAGAAGTTTTAATTAGTGGTTATTTTTTACAGCAAGAATGAAATTTTAAGCATGAAATTAAACTTATATTACTTAAAAATTTAAACTTAACCCTTCTATTATAGCACTGTTAAACTAAACAATTTCAAACTATTTCGAACTTCTTAGGAGCTAATTTAGACTATACAGCGTAAATGTTTATAAATTATACTTGCTCTATATATTTAATGATAGTTTATAAATTCCTATTGTATTTTACTTATAGGATACAGACTTTCAATAACCATAATTTCTTTATATTTCTTTTTTTTTTATTTCCTATTTATTTCAAACAATAAATTTATATTAAACATTGCAAAATAAAATTAGGCGAAGTAGAAAACAAAGTATTGTTACTGATCTCGTTGGTAATTGTATCTTGCATGTTACTAGTATACCCAAAATGGCTGATTCATTAAGAGTGAGTGATTCGCTTTTAGAGACTGCGGTGCTCTTTGTAATAAGAGGGCAGTCACTGTCTAGACAGCTCATTCGCGAATAGTTTTAGAAGGTAATCTGAGAATGCGACTGTTATTAATATAACTGTTTAAGATGATTGTGTAGAAATCTTTTATAATTTCAACAAATTTCTAAACTTTTAAGTGTTAACAATCACAAAAAGTTGCATTGGTGACTATCGTCACATTCTTCGACGAGTATAGAAAAAAAAAATGAAGAATTGTAAATGAATACAAGATGTGAAAAGAATTGAGAGAGCTAAGAAACTAGGCTGTTTCTCCTTGTTATGGAAGATGTATTGTCATTCTTTAGCCATGTTTTGATTGCAGACGTCTATACATAGGAATTCAGATGGCAAAATGCCCTACATTGTTTCTTCATCAAGAGTTGTCATCTGTTCTAAGGAATGGCTCTTTTGGCCTGGTAAGGTCTCTATGGAATTACACTCACTGAATGACATTCTATTCTTTCTTACAAGGAGATACAAAGCTATACAAAGTACGGATTGAATCGACCTCTTCAGAGATTGAATACTTTTATTTAACTATATGATTGGACCTGTTTCGATTTTGAACATTTGATGTGGTTCTATTCCAGTTTTTTTCATTTGCTTGTTATTGTACTGGTGTATGTACGCGACCTTTAGGTCAGTACTGAATTATTGATGACACTTGAGTGCCTCTTCCTGATAAGCAAAGTTTCTCATTTATTTATTTAGTTTCTGTGGATATTTTGTTTTCTTAATTTCTTTCTTATGCTATGTACTTTTTTTATTGAGGCTTTGTCTGATATTATATTTACAATTGATTTACATTATTTATGTTGGAACCAGAAATAATAAAAACTTAGACAGGTATATAAACAATATTCGTTTCTCAAACTAACTAAATATTTATTATTAAAATATATTAAGAAAAAAATGACAAAAAGTAGCTATTGAAATGTGTAAAATTTTTTGTAAATTCATATTTGAGCCAGAAAATAAAATAAAACGTAAAAATGGTGTCACTTTCAATTTATAAAACAAAACTTAATTTTTTAATTCAAAATAAATATTTAAAAAAAATGTTTAACAATTACTTTCTTAATGTGTTAAAATTTATTCTTTTATTTATTTATTTATTTATTTATTTTTTTTATATATAAAAAACATAATTTGTACCAATCTTTACACTAATTTATATTTTATTTTACATTTTAAAAATTTTTATATATTTTATTTTCTATTTCAAGAATTAAAATAAGGTCAAATATAATAAAGAAATCGAGCTTTCCGTAAGATAGAAAAAAAAGAGACAAATAATAATAAGAAAAAAAATACTATTCCAATCAGCAGAGGCGAACCTTGAATTGAAAAGGAGACACTAAACCACATTGATTGACATTTTTACTTTTAACAATATATTGATGATCAATTGAAGGAAACCCACGAAAGAGACATCAATTAGCTTTAAATCAATAAGGTACTGCCCTCTATTGTATTTAGTTTTCAAAACATTTCAGATATACTTCAATTCCATTAAAAAAACAAATCAATCTGTGATATACATACGGTAACATCTTGTTAGTGAATGAGGATAGCAGGTAAGAAGAATAATTTCTGAACTCAATTAGTCCAGCTCCTGAAGACTTTTGCAAATTGTGTTTGGAGAATGCCTTCTTCGAATATATCCGAATAATTATCTAATTGCTTGGAAGGTCATTCTTTTCAGTATAGTATGAGAAAGATTCTTTTTTTTTTTTGTGCAGTTTCAATATTTTCTATTGTGCCAATGGAGTAACTTACCTCATTCAGATTTACGAAATGGAATAACTGTTTCAGTGCCAGGTAAGGGCGCTTGGCTGCGGGTTGGAAGTGGCGGGCTTCGTTCTCCTCCAAAAAGAAAAATGGTTGTGTATGTATGGGCTCCAGTACACTGCTTTGCCCGGGGGCCCAAAACGATGTTAAGACGGCACATGTCCTAGGGCCTATCGAGCCCTTTGTTGAATGGGTACTGGGTTTCTTTCCCGGTGGTTTAAAGCGGGCGGGCGTTGGGCTGACCACCCGATCTCAACTTAGTCCAGTTGGTCACGAAACCTCCCGTGACCCCAAGGGCCACCTAGACCTGCAATGGGACACTTTACCTTTAAATAACTTTATTTCAGGTTTTTTTTTGTATTGCCCTGAGGACCTAAGGAAAGGAAAATATGCTTAAGATAATTGTATCATTTCCTATTTTATTTGAACCAATAAAAAGAATTCTTCGATTTAACATGCAGTGTACGAAAAAAAAAGGCATCTTCAAAATTTTCGTAAGCTTTCCACTAATACATTAAATTCAGGGTTTTGTGGAACGGTAGTTTTTTTTTAAATCATTCTGAAGCATTTTCTTCAAAAGTAAAAGTTAAGCAATGGCGATTTCGTGATAAGTATGATAATGAGAAGTAGTCACCAAAGTCTTTCAGAAGCTTCTAGATTGTTTTTATTTAATTTCTTTGAAAATTGAAAACAGAAATTACCAGATAACAAATCTGCAAAACGATAATATGAATAATTCTTTTTAGTTGACTTTTGCTTAATATAATTTGTCGGTGGATTCTTGGAAAGCTTTTGAGATAAGGCAGTTTCCGAGTGCTCAACTTATCCACAATTGTCTTAGATTTTCCATCCCATGAGTTTAATTTCTTCGGAACTTAATTTTCTGGTGTGAGAGGTTTTTTTTTTAATTAATAAGAAATGGTTCTTAATTAAAAATTCCTAAGAATGGCAAATCTCGAAAGTCACTCTGTGCATAATTAAAATTTAATTAATTATTTCCATTGAATTTCATTACTCTCTTATTATGAATTCTTTGGCTGATAATGTGCACCCTTTATCACTAGTTTTCTCCCAGTGATATACTCATGATATTAGTTTTTAACTTCAATTAAGAATGATTTATTAGCAAAAATGTTATAAATTACATTAATCTAAAGTTACTAGTTAAAATTTAGCTTTACAATAAGCCTAAAAAGAATTTCAGTTTTTTTTGTTGTTGTTGTTTTTTTTTTTAATTTCTCTATCATTACATCATTCCATTTAACTGCCAGTAATAGAAGCCAATACCCTAAGTACCCTAAGTATCTAAATCCCCTAAGTACAGGTTACAGAGCATGAGATGCGACCTCTTTCTGGAGTAATGTGAATGCGATTACGTCAGTGTACTAAATTCTTATTGCATACGTGCAATAAGAATACGTTTTTGACCATTCTCACATACAACTCAGCTCCAGCCTTTGAAATTAGTATGGATTGATCTCCAATGAGTATTGTTCCTTTCTGATCTTGTAACTGTTAACAGCTTTTATTCGATGCCATCTTCAAACACGAAATTTTAGTGTAGCCTACGCTAAGTTTAGAGCAGTGCATATTTTTAAAAGATCTGTAGTAAATTTTCGATAAACAATCACATGATAATTTTTCAGTTTTTTTCCTTTATTTGAAAGACAATGATAATGATTTAAAACCACAGTACTCAAACATAACATTCGAAAACTCGAACTTAAATTTGTTTCGCATTTATTATACTCTCTTCATCTGGAATTATTGCATATGCAGTAGCTCAGTATTAATGGCAAACATTAAAAAAAAATAATCAATAATCATTAAAAAGCAAGAAAGAACAAAAAGGAAATTACAAAAGAAGTAGTTAACGAATTAAAAATAGCGTAATCACAATTACGAAAAGTTTTCAGAATTAAGTAATTGAGAATAATTAATTTTCTTTAGTATTTTATGGAATTGAATGAAAAAAAAAAGTAGAAAGGAAAGTAAGAGAGAACGGAAAATTAATCTGCGAAACAGAAGAAAATAAATGAATAATGGAAGAAGGGTTTTCAAGTAAAGACTCGTGAACACGCGCGATTTAAAGACGAGAACTGCGCTAAAGAGTCTTCGGAAATAAGAAAGCCAAGTTCCTTGAGGAGGTATTTTATGTTAGGCGACTTGAGAATGGAAATGAACAATTTGGTGAGTCACTAATGTCTGAAACCGTTTACGACGACGAAATGTTCATTAGGGAGTCGTTGCCTCAAGTCAGGTAAAGGTGTTGGAGCTACTCACTTAATTTGAACGCAATTGACAAAGGCACTTGGGCTGAATTTCATCCCCAACTCATTCTTCTCGTATTGACAATTGAACTTTTGACTTTCATCACAAAGGCTTTTACTTAATTAAACGTTTTCAAGAAACTCTTGTTTCGATTTTACTAAGGAAATCTCTCTCTTTTATTTTAAAAAATATTAGAATGGATTAAATAAAGATGATAAAAAAAAAATTCCTTACCAACGAGGCCATAGAAGAAAATGTTCTAAAATTTAATCGGAATGATTCGATTTGGGAGAATATGTTGATATTTTCTTTAAAAAAGGAGAATAGAAGGTGAGCCCATCTTGATATCGATTTTTAATTTTCGTCAGTTTTACTGCTTACAAAAACGCAAACGAAAATCTGCTTTATTTCAAGAGACGCGGGCATAAAAATAGAAATAGGAAATTGAAAATAACAAAGACAAACTGAAAAATTTACTTTTATTCTACTTTTTTTATTACAAATATCTTTATGCTCCGAATAAAACTGCGGATAGAAATTGAAGGGAAAAAAGTAACTATATTTAATTAAAACCCAATGCACTTAAAAACTTTTTGCTTGTACAGGTTTTATATGCAGATACACGAATTTTTATATATATTCTAAATTATTATAAATTGACAATATTGTCAGAGAGAAATAAAGACTACATAAAAATGTTTACAAAATAAAATAAATCCAGGTTTTTTTTTTATAACTTTTTGTAGCCTTTTTATTTTTTAACAAGTTATCAACTTATTGGAGTTCTCATCAAATCCAGATTTTGTATAAGAATTATTACTTCTTGGGGTTTTTATTCTTAAAAAAAAATGGAAAAGAATTGCAATAAAAAAAAAAAAATAATCGAAGATTGAAATCTTCAGAGAAAGACTTCAGCAGGAAAAAAATTATAAATCAGAAAAAAAGAATATAATGAAAATAAAAAGATTTAAAACGACGAATCAAAATTTGGATTATTGTTTCTTAAGTCTAACATCTATTGTCTGCTACAGGTCTTGGCTAGCATTCTAATATTTGACTGGTGTTAATAAAGAATCAGTGTTAAAAAGCTAATTGATTCAAATGTTGTTGACATGTTGATAAAAGATTAAGCAGACCAGAAGCGTATATAAGGAGGGGGGGGGCCGGGGGCCCCCCCCCCCCCCCCGAAATAAAGAGGGTATGTCCTCCAACGTTTTTTTTTGGTTGAACAGATAGGTTTCCATTGTTTTTTTTTTTGGTTGAAGAGATAGGTTTCCATGGGGTATCTACTTAAAATTACTTAACTTAACCTTACATTAATCTTGGGCTCCCCCCGAAAATATATTCTATATACGCCACTGAAGCAGACAGTATAGCTTTCTGGCATTGGTTAGATTTCGGAGCTGGATCTGAGTTTCGGGATCGTTATTCTGTGTTGGTCCTTTCCCAGGTTAGGGATAATCGTGTTTATACTTCATGGCTTAAAAAATTGAGAGCTTGTTTTTATTCTCCATTACCACTTTATACAAGACAGTAAAAGCTGAACAGTAAACCAAGGTTGCTTTTACAGTTTGTTACGAGAGAGATTAATAAAACTAAGGACATTTCGAAGGACTTTTCTTATGTAGCAAAACGTAATTATGTTGATAAGAATGTTTAGGTTTCTACTTTCTTTTACTACCTTTTTATTGCTTAAGTCGTCGAGTGTTTAATTATTGTCTGTTACTATGTAATTTAAATTTGATCTGATTTTTAATGTTTCTCTTCTGTAAAATTAAAACTTAGTTTGTATTTTAAAAGAGTGTGGAAATGTAATGTTTTTGTAATTTGTGAATTCAGTATGGAGATTCAAATGCCATTATTTGTTAGGAAGGAAGAAATTAAAATTACCTAACTACAATGTGGAAGTGGAAGTGTTTTCTACATTTTAACTTTTCTCACTGATATGTAGAAGAAAAGAATACTCTTTCTTAGTATTATAGAAACTCATACTCGAAATCTGAAAAAACTCATACTTGAACTTTGACTTACAAGCATTATAAAATACTCAGTAGTGTGTGAAATCGTTAGAAATTAGTGCGGGATTAGTGTAGCAATATGGCCGCACACATGATTCTCTGCTCAATCAAAATAAGCCTAATTAACGAGAAATATAAGTGAATAACTTATATTACAGATACTGTAAAAAAAGAAGATAATATGAACTTTAAGAATATCACTATACGAACAAAATCAACCAAAGAAGCTAAGAAAGGAGAAAATCAAGATACGCATTACCAAACAAATGAAATGGAATCAGCTCTAGAAATACGTCAATTATTACAGGAGGTAAGAGAAATCAAGTCGGAAATACAGGAAATAAGAAGTAGTATCAACTACATTCATGAACATTATGAAGAAATTTTAGATAAATTATCAGCCATAGAAGGAAAACAGGAGAAAACTGAAGAAAGACTTTTAAAATTAGAAGAAGAAAAGGATAAAACACAAGAGAAAATCAAAAACTTTGAACTAGAAATAGACAATCATGAAGAAAAATTAAGACAAAATAACCTAGAAATAAATGGAGTTATCCAACTTCCAAATGAAAAATTGCAAGACATTGTAGAAAAAATTGCAAACAAGATAGGTGTGAAAGATCAACTTCAAAATGTAGAGGTTATGCATAGGGTTCAAACTTTTAATAAGAACAAAATAAAGCCTATAATAATCAAGTTTTCAACCTTAAAAAGTAGATTAATCTGGATGGAAAAAATGAAAGAAAAGAAAATCTTAAGAAATAATGAAATTTCTGATAGCAATGACACCAGTAGAATCTATTTTAATGAGAACTTAACGAAAAGGAAAAAAACCCTATTTTGGAAAACAAGAATAATTGCAAAAGAGAAGAATTATAAATTCACTTGGACAAAGTTCCATAAGATCTTAGTAAGAAAAGATGAAAATTCATCTATAATAAAAATAATGAATGAAGATGATCTTAAAAAAATAATCTAAAAATGTTTGACCAATGTTTGAAACATCAGATCAGAAAAAATTAAATATTTACTGTGATTTTGAAGAATGGTATATAAATAGAATAATAAATCAGTCTTCTGAAAAAATATTATACTTAAATATACGAAGTATAAAAAAGAATTTTGATTATCTCATTTGTCATATAAAAAAATTTCTAAATGAAATAAACATAATAATTTTAGTAGAAATAAACATAAATGAAAATGAAATTAAATATTTTACCCTGGAAGGCTATAGTATGATATATAATCTTAGGAAAAATAGAAGAGGTGGTGGGATAATAATGTATTATAAAAATGAATATACATTGATGAATTTTCAGATTGACACAATAACATTTGAAAATATTACATGTGTACTTAAATATAAAGATATTAATATAAGTAAAATTGATAATAGTACAAATTTAAAAAAATTATTAATAATTTATAAACCTCCTCTAACGAATAAAAACTATTTTCTTAAAGACTTAGAAAACACTATAGAATATGCTCATAAAAAATTGGAAAAAACTAATAATTTTATAATTATTGGTGATATGAATATTAATATTCTAGAAAAAAAAAAACAATTCTTTGGTACTGAAATATTTAGAAATTTTTAATACTTATGGCTTTGAGAATTTAATTGATACTGCAACTAGAGAAGTACAGACAATAAAATCTTATACTTCAACATGCTTAGATCACTGTTTTATTAATTTAAAAAATAAAGATACTAAAAGTAATATTATACAAACAGAAATATCAGATCATTATATAATAATGTTAGAAATATTTAATCAAAAATTAAGTAAAAGTAATCAAAATCTTAAAAAATTCAGAAGACACAATAATATAATAAATGAGGAATTATTTATTGAAAAATCAGAAAACTTACTTAATAATATAAGAAATAAGCAAATAATTGACCCAAATAAAATAATAAATAAATTTGTAAAAATTATAAATAAATCTAAAAAACAAATAAGTAATAAAGAAAAATATAGAGAAAACCATGAATATCATTATCAAACTAAAAATAATAAAAAACAAAATTATAAACATGAATGGATAACAGATGAAATATATAGTCATATTAAGGAAAAAGATAAGTTATATAAAAAACATAAAAACAATAAAACAAATAAAGAATATAGAGAAATTTATAGAAAAAAGAGTAATTGGTTAAAAAACCTAATACAAAAAACAAAGCAAAGATTCTATCAAAATAAATTTCTAAACACTTACAATAATAATAAAAAGACTTGGAATATAATAAATAATATTATAAAAAATAATGAACATAAAACTATTGATAGAAACAAAATTTGTAAATTAATAGAAAAATATAATTATAAGCAAACTGATGAATTATTTGGTAAAACATTTAGTAAAGTTGTTAGTACATGTAATTGTAACACTAGAAGTAATAACACGGATATTGAAACTTCAATAAATTCAATAGTGTTTGATATACCTAGTATTGAAAATATAATAAATATAATTACATTAATGAAAAATAAAAATACTGTTGGTATTGATAATATTGCTGTAAAAGATATAAAAAAGTATATGGATATATTTGCAGCAATATTGCATGAACTTATAAAAGCCATGTTTGAATATGGAACTTACCCAAGTATTTGGAAAACTGCGAAAATAACTCCAGTATATAAAAAAGGAAAAATTGATGATATAAAAAATTATAGGCCAATTTCTGTTCTTTCCAATATGTCAAAAATTATAGAAACATGCTTAACTAATACAATATATAACTTTCTGTATAAATATAAATTACTAAAAAAAGAACAATTTGCATATCAAAAAAATTTAAGTACTGATAAACTCTTTCAAGATTTCCAAAAAATCATAAATTGTGCATTAAATAACGGTTATTATATATATATTATTTTTATAGATTTTGAGAAAGCATTTGATAGTATTAATCATAAGATATTGATAGAAAAATTATTTCATATTGGAATAAGAGGCAATATGATAGAAATATTAAAAAACTATTTAAAAAATAGAAAAATAAGAATTAATTTAAATTCAAAATTAGGTAAAACATATAAATTAAAAACAGGAATTCCTCAAGGTTCAAACTTAGGGCCACTTTTATTTATTTTATACTTAAATACATTATATAGTACAATATCAACATCAAAAATTTTTGCTTATGCTGATGACATCATATTGATAAATATAAATGAAAATTATGAAACTGCAGAATACAATATACAAAAAGACTTTAATAAATTAATTATTTGGACACACAATAATAAAATGAAAATAAATAGTGAAAAAACAAAACTAATGATATTGAAAACAAAAAATAAATTTTTACATACAAATCCAGTAATAAAATATCATGATTATAATTGTTTATTCGATGATGACATAAACTTCCAAAGTTGTAATTGTGAAAATATTGAAATTATTAAAACAATTAGATATCTAGGTTTATATATTAATGATCAATTCTCTTGGAAAACACATTATTTATATATATTAAATAAACTTAATTCATTAATATATATGTTTCAACATATAAAGGGTATCTTTTCTATAAGATACAAGATGTTAATATATAAATCATTTGTAGATTCATTAATAAATTATGGATTATGTTGTTGGGTACATTTAAGTAATACAGACACTAATAACATAAATAGAATATTAAATAAAATAATGAATTACATAATACAAGATTATTGTATATTAACAAAGAATGAAAAAATACAGATAAGAATAAAATATAAAATTTTAATGCCAAAAGAAAAAATATTATATTCTTTAATAATAAATAACTTTTATAAAATTAGAAATCAAATTAGAAATTATAACTTAGAAAATATTACTAGAAATACATTAATAAAGATTTTATATTATGAAAATCCTAAGAACAACTTTGGATTAAGAAATAAAAATAGAATTCTATTAAAGATTTTTATGCAAATTACAAATGAATTAAAACAAAATAAATTTAATAAAATAAGTATATTAAAAAAGCAAATATTGAAAAAAATAATATTTGGCGAAATTATCTGGAATATTTAGGTATTTTTGATTACATATACTATATTTATATTTTGTGTGTTTTTGGTCTTGTGTATTGATATTTTGTTTATATATTTTTTAGTTGAATAATTTTGGCATGAGAGATTGTTATTTAAAGTTTTATTTTCACAATTAGATTTAGAAATTTTTAATGTTATACAGTATAAACATTATGTTATACAGTAATGTTATACAGTATAAACTTTGAAAGAAAGAAATTGTAATTAGAATAATAAGTAAAAAATAATTTGGGAACCTTAAATTTGATTGTAATGAATGATATTTATAATAATTTTCTTTTTGTATTTGATTTTCTTTTTATATTTCTGTGATATATTGATTTTTATATAATTATATAATTGAATCTAATTTAAGTATAATTCGTATAATTGCGTAATTATATAATTTTTATATGATTTTATATGATTAATACTTTTTAAATTACAAATATAAATTATTTATACTTTCAGCACCTGCATCACAGGATTTCATTTTGAAAACCTAGCAGGACTGTAATTTTAAATTTAGAAATTTAGAAATAAATAAAAAAAAAAAAAATAAATAAATAAAAGAAACCGACAATTTAGTATTAGAATTCTTCAACGATATTCCTTCTTTCTTTAGTATTAGAATTATTTGTTTGCTGATGCAAAGGTTTTAAACGTTTGAATATTGAATCTACATTAGCTCTCCGTTCTATATTGTTCCTTTATATAGGCTTCCAAAGAATGTTAAAGATCTTGGATGGGATGCAGTGACCCATTCAATGGTAAATAAGTAAAGTTGTTAATAAATAGGCCTAAATGTCATACTTTTCCAAATCAGATGTTAATCCTTGGTTAGGATCTTAACTTAATAGATCACTGGCTTAGTAGCATCATTTGGTAGGATATTTATTGTAAATTTCAGATAGACATTTCTATTTAAGACATTCATTTGATTGTTTTGTATCAAAAACCATAAAACACTCAAGAACAAATAAAATGGAAAAGAAATAGAAAACCCAAAATGTCAATAATTTATTATTGATTTCCTTGTTTGTATTAATTCTAATTTCAAAATCATCAATTTCAGATTATTTTCAGATCACAGCGTCAAAAAATTGAGATTTAATATTTTTATCTGCAATTGTTTTTCTTTTATTTTTTTAGGTCTAATTGAATATTTAATTATTTTATGACTTCTGCCTTCTAACAAAGACAAAAAGAAGAAAAAAAAAGATATTTCCTATTCTAATTAAGGATTGTTAAAACTAAGTCTTAATTAACTATAAATTTGATGGTTTCTAAGAAAAGATTTTATTACAACACAGAGATACTCTAATTAATTTTTTGTGGTGATTTTATAGTTTATTGTAGAACTCTTTAAATGGAATCCTCTTTATTTTCATTTTATTCCTCTTTATACTATATTATAATGATATTATTTTTATATATTCCTTTTTGTAATTGTTATTCCAATCTTTTTCCATTATAATGTTTCAATGAAATTAATTTCAAAATTTTTGTACAAGGAAAACTCTCATTCATTGAACATAGAAGTGTTGTGCTAAAGTAATTGTGGTAAATGTTCTAAATTTTAAAAGGCCAGAAATGGCCTTCCATGGAAACACAATTTTCAAAGGAATTTGTACCATTATCCTCTTTCATTCTTCTCCTTCGAAAATAAGTTTGTATATTGGAAACTGGCTCGTGAGATAGTTACTCATATTAGGAGTTGGCACATTTGTCTGCTACATTTATTAAAAGGAAATCTACCAAAACAATAATCATCATTAACAGAAATCATAACACTAAGCATTAAGTGCTAAAAAGACAATTGTAAACAACACAAATCGTAGCAATAATTGCAGAATGAATCTCATAACTCGCCGTAAGCGAACTATAATCATACTGCAGAAAAATTTGATATAAATGTTTATAGATATTACAGAAATAAAATTCTAAAAACGATAAGAGATTTACTAAACTACGGCTGTTTTTTTTTTTTTGTTTTGTTTTTTTGTTTTTGCTTTTTTGAAAACGGAAATAAAGGAAATTACCAAAGAAAAACTTTGTCCTCTTAACTAATTAAACGAGCCACTTAGAAACATTTTCAACACTGCATTTCAACACATGCAATTTTTCCATCAATGAAGATGATATTTTAATTCTCATTTGTGGATTTGGCAATAGAGGAAATCTTTCTAAAGAAATATACGTTCTATAAATCTTTCAAAACCTAATTTTTATTCTAATTTATTCGTACTTACTTAACATTAATTATTTATCATTTTATCATTATTAAATGTTATTTACAATTTATCATTAAAAAATAAATTTTTACATTACAAATGTTATCACTTGTAAGTGCAAGAATGCAAGCAATCAGGATTGAAGTTGAATTTGTATTGAAAGTTCAGTAATCCTTATTAAAATAAGAGATAATTCAAATTACCTTTATAACTCTATAAAATCTTTTATTTAATTTTAATAAACTAAAATGTAAGTTTGACAAAACCAATATATAAAAGATTATAATTTTTTATTTTCTATTTTCTTTTATAATCTAGTTTTTTTAATTTAAAAAGTGACGAAAAAGTAATACAATAACTGATAATAAGTATAATATCATTACATTATATTTGTTTGAGTAAGCTAACTTGAGCAAAAACCAAAGGTTAACTGATGAAGGGTGTCGGGGCACAGCCTACGTAAAGTGCTAACATAGATGTTTTCATTTCATCTGTTTTCTTTTAATCAACGCTACAGATGCCTGAGATCTGTCAAATAATTCTCAATTTTATTTTGTTTAACTACATTTCCGCCATTTTTGCTAAACACGGACAAATTAAAACAGTTTAAAGTTTTGCAAACACGTTCATTGGTCAGTGTTCATGATTCATTCACAAGCAAGTAAATTAAAAATGAAATGCTTTTCAAGTTCTGATAATAATCGTAACCAAGCGAAACTGTAGCTTTCATAATCCATAGTGCGTTCAGATTCCCTGAAAATGTCTCCAACACCAACAACAAATGACCACATTCAACAACAAAAGTACAGAGAGGGGCTCCGGCGCCAACATTGAGACTCAGGCATCGCGTCGACACAATCGAGGCCATATTGTTTCTGAATTCCAAACACATCACCAACTTACCAATTGGTCACATAAACAATTACTCAGTCGACGGCAACCAGCCATCGTAAAACTGTCATATGGTTTGCTAGTTTTATATCAACTGACTTGCTGTAAACAATAATGTAAACACAACTTACTAAAAGAACATTTTTTTATGTATTTTTTTACTTCCATGATTGCAAAAGGAAGGATCACGATAAAAGAAAAAATTCTTAGGTAAGATGAGAATTAAAAGCAAAAAAAAACAAAAAACAAAAAAACAAACAAAAAAAACAAACAAAAGTTGCATATCCCAAAATTAAAAAGAAAAAAGCTGCTCATTTTTTCACCATTTTCCCGCCTCTACGTTGTCACTGATCAATAATTATAGGGAAATCATCTTTTTATAATGGTGGTAAATCCAGAATTTTAAGAAATCATTGAAAAGTCGAGAACTTTGTATATTTTATAATGTTCAATCAAAATATAATAAACCCTAATGTTTTCAAACTTAGATTTTTACTGCACGCGAAAATGAAAATTGTAGAAGTACGTTGCTAAATTTTGAAAATTACAAAATTACTTGCCTTGTTTAAGTTAACGTTCAAACAATTCCTTCAAAATTGAAATACGAATTTCTTAATAATAGTTAGAATAATGTTTTTTGATTAACAATAATGATAGAATAGAATAACTTAGAAATTTGAATTCCTTCGAATAACCAAAGGAATTCATCTGCAGAAATCTTAATGTTATTCATGTATTATTAAGTTTTCAATCTCCTTTAATTTTTATTTCTTTCACTTTTCTTTTTATCTTAAATTGACAAATTTATAAATATATAATGGAGGTAAAACCAATTGGTTTTGCTTAAAGTACATTTCTAAGCCAAAAACTAATATTTTAATATTTGATTTCGTAATATAATTTCGCTATAAATTTTAATCAGAGATAAAAAAATACTCTTACTATAATTTATATTAGTATAAGTAAAGGTTAAACTTAAAGAAGACGCTATAAGCACAATCAAAATGCTATATTTTAAAAATAGATAAAAACAATTATTCTGTAATTTCTTATTGTCTATTTTAATTGTTACCTTTTTTAAGAGCACTTTAAATATGTCTTTTAAATTAAAATTAAGGATACATATCTTTAAATTTATTATTATACAGTTATTAAACAATTATTACAATTATTATTAATCAAGGAAATATGAGTAAATAAATATTATTTTGTTTAGGTGAATATAAAATATGTGTAGTTCACGTAAACAAATCGATTTTTAATTCATATATAAAACTAGTTAATTTCATAAATATTCACAATTGTTAAGCTTAAATGTTTAGCTTAAATGTTAGAAATGCAACCATCTTATTTCAGTTGTCAGCTATAGCTTGATGCTTTAGTCTTCGGTTCATGTACTGAAGGTTCTCGGTTCGGATCAGTACACATATCTACTTTTTTTTTGGTATTTTTTTTTCTCTTAATCTTTTTTTCTCAATGTCCTCGTGTGTTTCTTTTTTTTTTACTTATTTTCCTAACATTTTTTTTTATCATTTTCCCTAACTGTTTTTGTTATTTTTCTTTACATTATTGTACTTACTTTTTTTATTATTATTTTAATTTTTTATATATTGTTATGGGTCGCCCTTAAATTTATGCTTTGGCACACAATTATATTCACTTATTTTATTTTTTATTTATTTATTTTTTTTTTGCCAATTTCCTATTTAATTTTATAAATTTGAATCATCATTGTTATTATCTTATTAAAAAAAATACAGCAAAAATTATAAACTTAAAAAAAAAAAAAAAAAAAACCTCTTCAATTGGTGTATGATTCATGAAAAATTCTTTCTCTCTTTCTTTCTTTGTTTTTTTTTTTTATCTAATGAAATCTATGAGGAGGAAAAAAATCAACAGAATGCCATTTGGGGAAGATTGCTGAACAAATGTTTTGAAACATTCTCGAAATTCTCATGACTTGATTCAGAAAATTGCTGTTTCTTATCCTCGGAATGGAAGCTCTTTTCCGGAAGATTCTGATTACATTCTTTAACAAAGACATAATGAATTAGAATACATAAATTTAAGAATAAACAAGAGATAGTTAAATAGAGTTTTAGATCTCATTTTTCCTTACTTCCTTATTGTACTATTTGTTTACTAACAAGTCTTGCATCTACTTAAGGTAAATGCTAAGGTAAACGCTACTTATGAAAAAGTGACATTTGGCTGAACTTATTGCTGCTTCCACGACCCCTATCATTGTATCGCATTCATGTCATAAAGCTAACTGTAATCGTTCTTTCTTATAGAAATGTATCAAAATTGTAATGGGTAGATTTAGAAAGAAAAAAATATTCCAAAAAATTGAATTTTTTCCTCCAGCTTTCCTTGTCTTCTCGTAGGATTATATATTTTTGATAATTTAGCCACGGATAGGCAGTCAAATAGAATTGAAATTCTACCGTTGAATCTTAAATTGTTATTATTGAAGCATGGATAAGTAATAATCATATCGTCTTTTCTCCGTTTATTTACCAATTAAATTAAAAAAAAAAGAATTAGATTGAGCCTCTATTTGTTGGTGTTTCTATTCTTGTGTATTAGTCATTTTCATTACATATTCCTGCACAAATTATATTACAGAACGTGTGGCGATTGCTAAATACTAGATATGTTGTCTACATTCGGTAACTCCAATGCTCATAATTCGAGTTTTCGCGTTTCAACAATAAATAAATAAATCAAGAACTAAAAACATAGGTTACATATTTCAGGTAGCTTTATAATTTCTAACAATCGGTGGTTATTTCTATTTTTCCAGGAAACAAATTTTGATACTTTACGGTAATTATTTCTCTTGTACTTTGGTTAGAAGTGTTAACATACAAATAAAAACTCAAATTAAATTAAAAATGAAAATAGTTAAAAATATCCCGACGTTTCAGCATGTGCACAACATATAGTTTTAATGCTGAAAGACGACATTTTGTGAGCATGCTGAAAACGTGCTAATATTTGCAAATATTTTCCTTTTTAATATTATGTTGATCTCGTACTTTAAAATAACCCAAAAAATAAAATAATGTTCTTAAGCAATAACCTACTTAAGAAAGAAACCAAAATCTGCGCCGCAACAGGCTGTGCGGGACCAGAGGTGCGCGGGAAGTTTACGCTTTAGTAAGAAACTAGGTACCCATTTTACAAAGGAGCTGGATAAACCTTAGGGTCCGTCTAGAGGAGAAGTAACGCTGGAAAGATCCCTGCAACGCCGGAAATTGAACCCGGGCCGCCTCATGTCCGCAGTCCAGCGTCTATACATGGCTATAATTGGATTTTTCTTCTTTATAAATATAGTATAAATCATAATAAAATCAACTATATCAAAAATTATTTACGTAAAATTAAAATTTGATTATTTTCTTAAACAATCTTCATATTTCATAATTATAATAAATAGTTTATAATAATTACAAAAATATAGATTTATATTGTATGTAGATTGATATTTTTTGTTTTTTTTAGGTCTATATAAGATTTTATAAAACGCATAGATTAATTCATTTGCTATTAAATATATCAGTTCTCATAATTAATGAACATTTTATCTTTGAAGAAGTTAATTTCAAGCAGTATTTAGGAAGATAATGGATAAAGATATATCATATTAAAGGTTTCTCTTTAAAAACGAAATAATTTCAAGAGAAGAACTTTTTTTTTCTTTACCCTGACTCTTCTGAATAATTGTAATTTCAGTTTTGCTGGAACTTCATTAAAACACGAGTGAACAAATATTTTGTAAGTTCTTTTGAGGCATCGATGTGTGTTTAATCGAATTTAACGATCTTTTGCACCACTTCTATTTTTTTTTTTCGTCATTAGGTAATATTTACTGAACCCTCCTCACCTGAATAATTAATTTTGATTGACATGGTAGCATCCATGAGTAATTATTTCCCCTGGTGAATAATTCATGAATCATTCATTGTAAGAGGGGGTGATGAGATGCATCACCTCTAATTAGAACCAAAAATCACGGAATTGGTTTGTGTAGACATAATAGGCACTTTTAATGAAATTGTCACTTAAAATGTAGGAACGCTGTAGGAAAGTTCATTCTTTGTAGCCAAATTCCGCCTTTTTTAATATGGAATTAAGAGAGGGTCTTCTTTTCCCCTCTTATCACTCCCCATTTTTTTATGAAAATTTGATGAAGAGAGGCATTTGAATTCATGCTTAATTTAGTACCTTCTGAATAAGAAAATATCTTTTGAGTTTTTCAATATAAAACAATCAGCAATTAATAACTTTGAATGAATTATATTCATCATTTTTAGATCTTTCATCTAATTCATAAAAAAGGAACAGAAAGATTTCATTGGAGGATTCCATCGGAAAAATATTCAAATTAACTAAAATTATGTGTAACGATAGTAACCCATAAACACTAATGATGATTTTCAACGATTAAAAAGCAAATAGAAAAAGCCTAAATTTACTAAAAAATGTCAGTAAATTAAACCTACTATTTCCTAAATGAGATCTTAGACAACTGTTTCGCGATATTTGGAGATCGTCAGCTAAAGGTAAGCATTATTAAACAGCAATGTAGCTGACAAATGGATTTTCCTTTAGGTCTATTTATTGATTGTTTTATCTTGTACATTTTCACTTTATTGTTGTTGTTTTAGGGTAAAGTTAAAATCACAGCTAAGCCTTCATAGCTAAATATGATTCCGTATTTGATCACTGTAATCTTGTTGATTGTTTATTGGTATATCTTTATATGTAGAACACAAATACGAAATAAAGAAGCATTTTAATTTATACAGTATTATTACCTAGCCTACATATGTTTAAAATTCAATAATACACAAATTCTAATAATTATTAAAATATTATTACATTATTAAATTATTTTATAATTATTAAATATGTAAGTTGTTTAAAAAAATTATCAAAATTTAATTTAACGTAAATAATTTTTTAAACAGTTGATTTTTATTACGATTTATACTATATGTATAAATAAGATTAATCCAATTATTAGCATGTATAGATGATTGGTGGGAGGGGTTCGACAGTCCAATTTGGTTTAGACGCTGGACTACGGGTTGGAGGAGCTCGGATTCAATTCCTGGTTGGGAATTTTCCGATGTTATTTCTCCTCGAGACAGACCCTAAGGTTCATCCAGCCCTCTGTCAAATGGATTCCAGGTTTCTTACTCGAGTATTAAAGGCAGGCTGGCGGCCGTCGGGCTGACCATCCGACCTCAACTAATCCCGTTGACCGAGAATAGTTGGGAGCATAAACCTCCTTCGCACCCATGACCTGCATGGTCTATGCGGTGCAGATTTTTTTCCTTGTAGATGATTGTATATTATCGTGGATGATAGTAAGTAATTGCGTAAAATATGGATTATTTTAAAGTACAACATCAATATTCACGATGCAGTTATTAATAAAGGATGTGGATTAAAAAGATTTCAGGCAGGAAATTATTTCTATAGGGGATCAGTAGCTATCGAACTTTCCTGAAACTGAATATGAGCAATTAAATTTTGCTTTTAAGATTAAAAGGAGTGGAAGGAAGGAAATGTACGAAGTTAAATTTAATTCTGAAGTTAAAATTTTTACTCTAATCTTGAATAAACTGTTAGAAGCAGAATCAATAATAATTTTTAATCCAAGAAATATAAGAAAATAATTTAAGGAAACAACAAGAAATATAAAAAACAAAGAAATATAAGAACAAAATAATTAAAAGCAAGAGCATATAAATGCAAAACCGTTCCTTTATGTTTTACAGGCAAGCTGTAATCTAGGGTCCGCTAGTACAATGCTTAGTGCATCATTTCGATATGTTACAGAATTTATGAAAGAATTCGTTTGTAAATATTAATAATGACTTCCTATTGGTAATTGTTAGTATTGTTATGTATGAACCATCAGTATTATTACTGTGTTAATTGTTATCATTATTACTAACACTGCTATGTAAAACGTTAATTTGAGGGGTCAGGGAGTGGTCCTACAGGTCTGGTTTTTTTTTTAAGTAGTCACCTACTTTTGGATGCTGAACACAATGGTGAAGGTTTCATTCTAATATCTCTAACCGTTTGGCCGCTACAGAGTGTGACAGACAGACAACACAAAAGCAAGAGCGGTTCCCTATGTTAACTGTAACATGGGACCGCTAATGATTAGTGTAGGTAGAATCGACTAGAAGGACGGTTGGTTTGCGTAATATCTCATTTCCGTGTGCATTCTACGTGCAAATGCAGACTAATTTGTAATAACAAACCCTTTATTTGTTTTTAGTTTGTTTTCTTTAGAAAGAGAGGATTTGCCAAAGATTGTTTAAGTAATCATTGATTAAAAGTTGCTGAGAAAGCAAAGACCAGGATTTAAGCAGAAGTGAATCTAAAATGTATGTATAGGTGTTACAAGTCACCAAAAGAAGAAATGGAATGGAACAGAAGGTAATAGCATGACATGTTAACAATAGATGGAGAAATCTAGGCTCTGAATAGAGAAAGAAAACGAACACAGAATCATAACAAAAGATGATGGAGAGAATGGAGCATCTGGTAAAAGACAGCGTTTTCTTGGAAGTAATGGAGGAAAGTTTCGCCAGTATTGGGCAACTAATAAGTGTGGATGAGTTTAGATGCACTCAGCAAACTATAAACAAACCAAGAAATACAAGCTGAAATATTAAAAAAAAAAAGAAGAAAAAAAAATATTTTAATGATGACTACGTTGTTTCATTTCATATGTTACCCAGCTATATCAGGAAAAGTAACATAAAAATATATATATATATATATATATATTTATAATAACTAACCTCTAATTGTAGCAGTCTTTCGAATTTGCTTCTACCCTAAACATACGAGTTTTAAAGTTATAAAGTTATTATTTTAAGTGTTCTTTAAGTTGTCAGGAATCCCAGCGTGAGTCTTCGTTTATTTTCTTTGTTGAAACAGATGTTATCCTCTAAAGAAAGCAAAGGCATGTTTGTGCTACAGGAAATACTAGTGGAATGAAAGTCAATAAAGGGCAAAAAAAAACATTCATTTGAAAACTGACCACCACAGAACTTCAGCCACTTATCCTTTAAACACGTAGGATTCATTGTTAAGTTTTGGAAATTTGGTTCCTATATGAAAACAGATAATTCAAATATTACAAATATATGATAATTCAAATCTTCAAAAAAAAGGCTATCGTTTGAAAAATTCGATACTAAATTAAATAGAGTACAAATTTTCTTATTATCATTACTTAAATCTTGCAGTTATTATAAAAAGATTGTATTAGTTGCTTATAATTGCAGACTTGAATTGTATTAAAAAACAACAGGATTTAAGTGTTTTTGTTATTAATGGCAAAACAATAATTTTCCTTAACCGAGCAGGCTTCTTAATCCAGGTTAGATTGGATTTTTTTTTCTTTTCTCTTGCACGTTCTCTTCTCCTTTCCTTTCTTTCTTGACGATGACTTTATGATTAAAGCCGAAATTGTTTATCTATACGTTGAACTTTTGTAACCTCAGTCCTTGTGCAGTTTGGCGTTTTATTTACTAAATCATGTTGACATAACTTATTATAAATTCAAAAATTGTGAATAACGAAACTTTTAAAATTAAAAGAATTGGTATATAGAGATAAGTAAAGTTAGTAATAATTTAAAAAAAAAATACTACTAGATTTTTGTTAGTAATTAGTCTACTATACATCTATCAAATCTCTCTATCAAAGAAATCAAGCATACCAGAAAATACGGATATCTTTCTATTACTTTGTATCGCTTCAAAATCTGTCATTAGATCTTTCTACCAATCCATTCTCAACAGTGTCTCTGCTATGCCTATTTTAATGTTGATACTGGAGCAGTGAAAGCGAGAATTTCTCTCTCTCGGAAATTATATTTCTTCTACAGTCATAACGGAAGAAGAGGTTCGCAGTTGGGAGTGGGGGAGTTGGTAAGCAAAATATAGATAAATTGGCAAATTCATGTAACGTTTTACGTGAATTCTTGTTGTGTTAGTTTTTTCTGCAGTTTGGGAAAAATTCAATCTATATAAATTAGGGAACAAATATTAGGGATCAGCAATAAAAGACTGTGTACAGGAAGAGTTTTTGTTTGTAAAGCATTGATTCAGATGTGATTTTCAAGGATATGAGTCTCAAGAACTATTGGCGAAAATCTAATATGTTAATATAACAATGGAAGCCTTTTTTTTTTAAGTGTTACAACATTTTTATGTGTGTTAGCACATTAAAAAATTTGCAGAAGAAAACGGTCAACAAACGATATAGAGATGAATGTCAATGTGCAACATTGAGCAGTATTTTTTTTTAATCATGCTAGGTGATTGTGATAGGCTAATAAGTTTTCCTTATCTTTCTAAAAAAAATAACTGAAGAGAACAACATTTAAAATAATTCAAGTGAAATGTTGCAGAATTTATACTTAAACAATGGAAGTTGAACAAACAATTTCAAGTTACTGTTACTAATTTATTTATTTTTTGTAACGCCCATCATTATTAAGATTGCAGAATTATCGTTTTTATCGGTTATAACAATTTTTTTTACAAAAGTTTGTCAAAAAAATTCAGTTGACAATTTTATAAAAAAAGTGAATTTTCTAATATTTTTTTAATATCTTGGTTCATCTTTAAAAGCAAAGCAATTTGAAATATTTTAATATACATTTAAAAATCTAAATTTAAATTTGAAATCATTTTATTAAGAAACTATTATTCAACTGTTTTTTCTTTCTTTGATTTTTCTTTGCAAGTAGGGATTGAAACGATATGTATTTGGTCTAATAGTTTTATATTTTTGTATTGCTGGTGTAAATTAATTATGGTTTTGTTCTCCTATTTTTCAGTAGGAAGTAGGCTTATCTAATCAATCAGTCTGTATGCTGATGTCTCTGTGTGAATGTTCCCTCCCTAATAACTTTTTAAAGCATCTTCTTGAAACTTAGTATACAAATTCGAGACGATTTAAACTTTGATATTTGAAATCTTTTCGAAATGGGCCCTTTGTTGAGAAATTACAGAAATTGGCATGAGAAGATAAGAATACACATAGAAAAGCATTGGAATCTACATAATGGATTTCTATCCTATTTCTGTTAATATCTCGTTGTCTTAAAATTGAATATTAAGATCTTAATGTATTCAACATGGTTAATTTTAAAATAAATCCGATTTATACAATTGAAGTAAATAATGCAGTTTTAATTCAATTTTTCAGGAAATAGGAAATTTTTACTGTTTATATTCAGTAAAGCTGAAGATGCTTATTTTATTGGTAAAATAGAAAATCTGGCATTATGGAGAATGCCTAGGTATTGTATAAAATGCGTAAAACCTCTAGGCACAGTGGTAAGTAATTACCATTATTTACTTTACCTAGATATTGTTCAAATTCATATAGAGAATGCCTAGGTTATGTACACAATGTCTAGGCAAAGTAGATAACACCATATTCATTTCCAACTTTGGCTAACAAATTTATTGAATTATGTACATTTCCTAGGCATTCTCTATAATATCTAAATTTCCTACTTTACCGGTAACACATATAAATTTTATACTATCCAGCTGAAAATGTATTTTCAGTAGATACTATATTTTTATATAAATTTAGAAGTGTCTTTTTTGTAGTTTTCACGACTTTAAAAAAAAAAAAAGAAAGAAAATTTAAGAAATAACATATGAAGGAAAGTAGGTTTTAAGTTCTTTCGAACTACTACTTATTATATTAAATTCACGAGAAGCTAATAGAGGTGTTTGTTGCTGTTCATTTATTAATAGTATCTCATTTTTTATTAATTTCCTTCATCCGGCTTTACATACCATCACCTTGAAGAATAAACAAATTACTTTTTCTTGAAGCAATATATTTTATTATTAGATTGATTTTAAAAGCTCTAACTCTGGAAAGGAATTCGTTATTTTTTTCTTTTGAAATTTGATCATTTATATCGCATTACAGACTCATCAATTTTTTTTTTGTAAGAATAACCCTCTCGAAATAAACAGAACTTCATTTGTGCTAATATATTTCGTCGCGAGAATCTTTTAAGGATCACGAAGATAACGTGAGATGTAACCATGGCAACAACATTTGGCAAGTCCCTACTTATGCTAATACTAAGGTATAAATTTTCAAAGCTACATTATTTCAAGATGTGTGTGTATTTATTTAAAGAATAACTCGTTTAGAATATTTACTCATGTTTTTTCATGGCTGGAAGTGTGATTAATAATATGTTTAAAAATGAAAAATCATCATTATTCATACCTTCAGAAAGGTCCATTTAATAAAATTAAGGAAAACAAGCTTCCAACTTTTTTTGTATTATTTTGATGAGGACATTTCGATCATTTTGTAAACAAATTATTCTAATGGAAAGAAATGATAAATGATATAATTAAATTTAGTATTATAAAATGTAATATCTTTTAAAAGTATGAATTGTTTAATAAAAATATGAAAATAATTTCTTTTATTTAGTCTTTGTTTTATTACCAAAGATAAAATTAAAAAAAATTGACATTTATAAAATGAATACAGAATAAAATTTCACAGTATTTTTATTTTTAATTTCTTTCTGCATTCACTATATGATTTTGTAACTGAAAAATTCGTTAAATATTTTAATAATGATAATTTGAAGAAAATAAGAAAACATATGGGTACTTTAATAATAACAGAATCATGAAATGAAATGTAAATTACTATTGATTTTGATAATTAAAAATAATGTTGGTATTATTTCGATAATAATGGATAAAAAATAATAACATTTTTTAATTATTTTTTGTTATGAAACTCATTAATGAATTCGATCATACAAAACACTGACATAAAATGTAGACAACACACAAGCACACACATACATATAAATACACACACACACACCTGTATAAATATTGTAGAAATAATTCATAAAAATAATTTCTTTATTTTTGTGCTTTTATAAGATATCTTAATTATCTGCTATATTTTTTACGTAATTTCTTTTTTTTACTTAATGATGAAAATAAATTCAATGTTATAATGATCTAATAGAATGGAAGGCATGATCAATCAAGGAAAACATGCATTAAAACATTAACCACTTAATAAATGGTGTAAAGAAATACAAAAGGGCAAAAAGAGGAGAAAGAAAATGAAAGAAAATGTCCTTTTTCTTTTATCCTCAAAATTTCCCTTCAAATATGGTTATATCTAAATAAGTTAAGTAAATATGATATATTTATTCTTCAAAACCTCGTATTGGAGGCGAAAATGTATTGATATATATATATATATATTTTTAACTAGGCTTGTGTGTTGGCTATCCGCGATTTTTTAATT
>JAFIDM010000001.1:111110159-111122887 GCA_023159025.1 Thereuonema tuberculata | reverse complement strand
ATTTAAAAAAAACGTTTGCATGAATTTAAGAATAAAGAGTACAGATAAAAGTCCAACTAAAGAAATAACTTAAAAAAGTTACAATGTAGAAGTAAAAATAAGTAAAAAAATAATATTTTGTAGTAGATTCTGAACGTAAAGTAGTACGATTGATTGGCAGAGTTGATGTAATTCATTTTGTTTATATTTGTGCTGCTTGGTCTGTTTATTTGTAAGATTTGATGATTAATATCAGCATAACAAAGAAAAAAACTATTAATGGAAAAAAAATGCTTGACTCAAAGTTGATGTTTCAATATTAAAATCACTTTTTAATACTAATAAAAAAAATTAGAAAAGTCCTTTTTCAATTTTCGAATGAGCTGATTGGTGGAATTAAATCGTCAAGGAATAGGTATTTTAATATCATTGGAATCCACCCACGTAAGAGAGTGGTCGCTACTGCTCTCGCGAGGATAAAAGAGGCGGGAAATTTATGGACTGATCGTTTTGGTTGTTTTGTTCGTCAGCAGTAAAAATGAAGCCAGGTTGGCCAATGCGTGTGACATCATGGAAATGTGTCGCCCACGAGTCGCTTTTGGCGGGTCACCTTGTGTTTATGGATCCTCGGTTGCATGATGGGAATACTAAGAGTGGAGATGGACACCAACCACCAACTCTTTGGTCACTGAGCTCAGAGTAAACTCCAAGTAAAAAAAAAAACACACACAACCAACAGACGCAAATGGATGATATCAAAATACTTAGCAGTTATTTATTACGATAACGAACGATTACGAAAGTTTACGTTTCGTAACTTGACTAAATTTACGAAAGATGAGGTGGCAAATGTAAATAAATGATGGATTTTTCATTTGCAAACGCAACTAGACTAAACACTACCGTAGACAGTAAGAAATGAGGAGAATTGCGTTGTAAGATGCCTGTACCAAAATAGGAATTGTTTAACTTTTTTATAATCACTTCAGTTTTAGATACTCATTATTTATGAAATACTTCTACTTAATTCTACTTATATTTATATTTTTTATTTTTGTATAACAACGTAAAGATTACTTTTTTTGTTTTGTTTTTCCCAAGTCTTTGTGTTGATCTTTTTATGAATAATTGGGAGTGGATGTATTACAGTTTAAAATGCTTGTAGACATTTTAAACTTTTGGTAAAAAGTTCGGAAAATCGTAAAAAGAAACTAAAATTTGCCAATTATTGCAGACCAAATCCTTTGAGAATGAGGACCGCCTGCTTCATATGTGAATTGTAACAATGGGCTGGCGCACACATTGTTGAATTAGTATTCCACTTCCTGAAGCTTTTAATTGTTTTCATTCATCGCCACAGGGTGGCGCACATAAAACCGGCCCCAATAGGCATTTCTTTTTGTATTGTATTACTATTTTGAGGCCGGTTTTATATGCGCCACTCTGCATATTATAAAGCCCATTACAAATAGACTAATCACAGCTTAAAATTGCGTTAGTGTACACTAATATATTTCAAAACTGCAATTTTTAAGTAGCTGTTTTAAAAGTTTCATAATTTCGCTTTGATTACATTATCTTTCTTGTTGTAGATTACTTTTTGCACATTTCATTAGCTGTATTAAATAGCATGTAAGCCCGATAGCCAAGTGAATAAGACGCTTGACTGCGGGTTTGAGGAGCAAGATTCAATCCCCAGCAGAGAAGAATTCTCCTCCAGATTGGTCCTAGGGTTCACTCAACCCTCTGTACCGGACTACTTTCCCATGAGTAAAGGCGGGCGAGTCGATGAAACGTTGGGAACTTATCTCCAATGTAATCACGGGCCAGTGGGCACATATGGGATATACCTACATCTATATCTATTAAATAACATTATGTTCAGAAAAGAATTACTATACTATTAGCATTAAGTAGAAAAAAATTAAAAGCATTTAAAAGTTAGAATCACGGACTAATCTAATCTCCATTGTAATTTCTAGCTTCTGTTCTGAAACAATACATATAGAGTCGGAAATTTTTTTTTTGATTAAACATATGAAAAACAAAAACAAACAACAACAAAAAAATATAAAGAATCTAAATTCAAACTGTTTAAGTTATCTTATTGCAAAAATAAATCATTAATCAAAGCGAATAATTTTGTAAATTAATATTTTTTCTGCAATACGCTTATCAGATTTAAGAATAAAAGTGTAAATATCTCTAAAACACAAGGTTAATTATAATATAACTTTTGATCGTCCATAATTTTTTTCTTAATATTGAATTAACATCCATCTATTTTTTTAACCTTTTCTCCTACAGAAAAAAATAAAAGTGTTTTTACTATTATTAATAAAACAATAAATGTGATTATATTTTATTCATATAAATATTATTTGTAGATAACAATATTCTAGTTTTCTTTTTATTGTCTCCTGTTGTATTTTGTTATTAAATATTCTACAGAGTTTCATGGTAATTCCCAACTTAAATGACCTTTTTACTAGAAAACCACAAGAATTGATATTAGTTGGTAGAGAATTTAATTCTTCCCTTATGGTTGACTGAGTGCTTTGAATTTCAAGGGAAATTTTCCTAAGTGAATTTGGTAGCAGAAGCTGTTTTTTTCCTTTGCGGTCATCGTCGCCTGTAAATTCCTTTGTACCACTGATGCAAGTATCGATTGGCCCTGCTCGTCTATTGGTCCTTTTTCGTTGGCCCATAACGAGTTAGTCTTATACTGATTGGGTCCAAGGAAAGCTTTTGGGGGAAGAGAAAGTTAATGATGCTGTTTATTCAGCCAAAGGAATGCGTTTCATCATGTCCGACCTTCATTACGAGTTTTGAAAAGAGCATCTTCTTAAAGCAGAGCCTCGTTTTCAATTCCATTACTTTTTCATTTCCATCGGAGAAAAAAAAATAAGGAACCAGGAGGAAGACAAGTCATTATTAGAAATCAAAATAAAAAATGAAGAAACCTTAATAAATAAATAAACCTCAAGTTTTGTTAGGAAGAAGGAAAACCTGAACTGTACTTGAATGAGGGAAAAAAAAAAGAAATTAAATAGAATGGTAAGAAATAATGTTGACGTTGAGGTCAACTTTCAATTAAGCTTCGAGATGTTTTACATTTTCCAAATTTCAAAAAATGTTTTTGAAGTTTTTGGATAAAAAAAATAAATCAATAAACTGCATTCATCAGTTTTTGTCCCCAAACATCCTTAAAGCATATAGTACCTATCCCTTTTTGGATATATTAAATAAAACTTAATTTTTTTATTAAGTAACTTTATATAATATTGAAATGAGTAGTTTTGGCAGAAATAGGAAGATTGACAAATTGCAACAGATGACGCTTGAAAGTTTATATCAAAGTGCCTTACCCGGCTAATATGATTTTTAATAATCAGTTTTGTGAATTTGAATTGCTGGTAAGGGAAAATTGGTAGTTGTTGTTTAAGTTTTATTGGTTGTTGTTGTTTATTTATTGCAATTCAAGCTTGAGAAAGCTTCGATTTTAATCTGACTCGATATATCAAAGAAATATATTGAATTTTAAATTAAAATTAGTATTAGTCGTTATTTTTAACTTGTTAGCAATACCTCTTATTCAGATTTTCTGTATAATTATCTGTTAATAATCTGTTAATCTCTATATAATTGAAATTTTATTATTAATCATCAAGGATAAAAAAAATCCTTATCTGAAAGATAGTCTATTAATACTTAATTTTTCTCCCCTGATTATCTTAGTTAATTATCGTAATTAAAAAAAATAGATATTCACTTGTTACGTTTATACAAATATGATTGAAAAATAAATGTTCATTTTCACATCAACTGTTTAAATTGTTTTATTAGATTCCAACAAATCAACAGATTTTGTATTAGTCCTGATTTTTGTTATTAAAGCAACTAAATTGCAATTAATATAACAATAACAACATGAAAAACGATTATTAATTATTATATTTTTAATCAAATAATATATTTAATTTTAATAAATATTGTGTTAATAATGTAAGGATATGAAAAAGTAAAATAAAAGTCAATATTTTAAAGTAAATATTTTTAATAAATATGAAGTAAAGCTAATAATAATAATAATAATAATAATAATTAATATTATTATTTTTATTATTTTTGTTTTGTTTTATTTAAATATATTATTACAAAATACAGTCTTGTTAAGATTACAAAAATTGTTATTATTATTATTATTATTATTGTTGCTGTTCTTAATTTCAGTATATTAACATTGCAGTAGATAAAAAAAAAATCATTTCCCAAAATATTTTATTCGCATCTCAAATCTACATTTTTATTAATATTAATAATTTAACTCCGTACCAGCGACCTAAAAGATGAAAACTTCTGGCAAATTAACTACTTATTAAAGTCGAAATAATTCATTATCTGCCAAACAGGAATAGTCCAATATGAGGCGTAGCTTCTCCAGATACCATTCCTTCTCGGTTGAGAAACATACAATTGAGGTTTTCTTGAGGAATTTCCAATTCCTGTTGTTCTTTAGACGATGGTTTCTGATTTTCTCTAAAGCAAGTGCCAAGCATGTTCCATTAAGGTTAGATCTAGCAGGTGGATGACCATTCATTTCTATTAAAGCTGTCCTCTTGCTTATCTCGGCGTAATCCTTCAAAGCACAATAAAAAGAAATTCCGCCCCGTTGTACTTCAAATGGTATATAGATAACTGAATCGACAAACATCCGAGCTGACATTACTTTCGATATGAATTTATTCCCATACTCGATATCATTTTAGATAAGAACAATTTCATCACTAAAGAGCCTACCACTTATCGGAGAGATAAATTACGATAAAAACAAGATATGTAGGGTTGAAATCAGACTGAAATTCGACTAAAATTCCATCCGCGAATAAAACACTAAAAATGCATTGCGCAGTAAGCACTGATCATGTGTGTCCAATGGAATCACAAGAGCGCTTCCACGGGAGAGAGACATAAAAATCTTGCAGCCCTCAACGGAGTTTCGTGAAACCGATTTCTGATCGTCTTATCCGAAACAATAAATCGGAAGGCCCGTTGAAGGTACCACTGCACTTAGGCATTACAGAGGCTATGTTGGAGTCTTTTCTGGCTGAATGAACCAGATGTGTTGCTGACAAATTGTAGCCTTTACAACATCTGTGACACCATCTGTCTCTAAATAGCTTCTGAGGTTTTAAAAATCAAATCCTCTGGTACTTGAAGAATTTCAGAACCCATTCGTGAGGTTTAGGGTGTCGAAAGAAGTATCACGTAATCTAGTTCCCATAGTGCCATCTAAGTGGAGTCCTTTAATGAAAAAACGAGAATATATTCTAATAATATTCATTGTAAATTCTGTTGCTAATCATAATCTCACTAATCAAGGATAAAATGACAAATTATTTTCTGATTAATCTTTATTTTGAAGAAGCACAAGGTGATCCCATGCTAATTAGGAAAAAAACAAATCTTTCCGCTTAAAAAATCTGCAAAATTTATAAAATTTACTAAATCTATAAAATTCCAATGAAATAAACATCGTAGCAACTTAAGTAACAAAAAGCATTCAATTCATTCTGTAGGAATCAGAAGTTATTGGACAACAGAAATTTTAACCTTTATAATATCCATTATAATTTCAAATAAAATGAAGGCTCTCAAAAATAGTTTTGTTTTAATAGTCTCTTTGTAAAGGCTTTTCTATGATCATTCTGAAAAAAAATTCTTGAATTTTCCGTTGCATCTTTTTCATCATTTTCTTTTTATTTATAGAATTTATTTCTTATTGTCACGAATTTCTGTGACGGGTATTAAAATAAAGGAGCAAACTTGAAAAACTACAGTTTCCGTGCAGTTTGTACCTGCATTTGTTGGCGCTAGATAAGAAAATATGAATTAGTGGAAATAAGTATAGAAAAATCTCCCGACCACTTCCATTAAATCTTTATTATTGCTTATTGTAATTTCAATTTATGCCTGGCTGACTAATATATGTTTGATTATTCCTAATGATTGCCCATTAAAGAATCGTCGCAAACATTTTATCAATATTTGTCAAAATATGATTTTTGACTGCACTGATCTTAAGATATACGATTTTTTTTTATATGATTAGGAAAGATGTTTTTTAAATATTCAGCATAGATTTCCTTTAGCCAATATCTCCATTTCATATGAATAATTCTCGTTAACGAATGCAATTAAGAGAGGATTGGTCTCTTAGTTCTTTCACTAAAGACGATCACATACCTATTCAGTGATCTTCAAATAATACTATTAACTTTTAATATTTTTAATGCATTATACATAAGTTTGTAGTTTTTCCAGCAAAAATAGGAGAGATTTCATGTTATCTGTAACATGATGATTTTTTTTTTGCTATTGAGTTTTTATTTGTTTTTTATTCTTGTGGTGATATTTTTACAATGGTAAATAAATAGTATATGCACTTTTAGAATATAGCATACAGTAGATTTTGAGTGTAGTGCAGTAGTTGTACCATTTACAAATAAATGCATTAGAATCAATTGCATTCTGCATTCATTATAGGATCAAAGTTAAAGCTCTAAGGGATTAAGTAAGTTCAAACAACAAGGGAAGTAATAGAGAAGAGAATTTGTAACAACGGGATATTGCGCATTGTTTTCTAGAATTTCATATTTCTTTTACTTAAGATTTAGGCAATGTTGATCGAAAAAAGTTAAGAGTATCTATTTATTACTTTCTAGTTGATATGATCCTCTTGGAGGTTCTCAGTTGTCAAATTAAAGTGATTTTGCTCCCTGTACCGTAGGTAAGTCCTTGTTCTGTACCTTTTAATAATAGAAAATCCTTTACTAGGCCATACTTAAATCAATTTAGCAATAGATGTTTCGTATTTGTTAATATGTTACAGAGAGTTTTTTTAGATTTCATGATTTTTCCTTTAGCCTACCTTTTTTTGAAAATTAAAGCTGAAACTTTTTTTGAAAATGTTAAAATGGAAGTGACAGATCGAGTATTCTTAATAAAATCTAAGGACAAGATATTTCAAAGTTCTCCATGAATATTGGTTGAATGGTTTGAAGTTGAATAGTATTTACTTTGTTTATTGCAGCAGTGAAAACGATAACTTTGTTTTAGTTTTGTGATTTTTAATTTCATGAACAATGATATGAGATTGTTGTTCTGTTTCTGTATACTCCACCATGCTTCATTCGTGAAAGAAATCAACAGAGATAAACAAATTAAGGAGTAAGCTAAATAATTGAATCAGAAAGGCAATTTTTATTCAGGTGCTGCTTTATTTTCATTTTCTAATAAACAAATTAAATTTAAATATTTTGCAATGGTTTCTTAATACTTCACTTTTCGCCCAAATTTTGCAGAAATATATTTTTCTATTTTCTGCAGAATTATCACTTATTGTAAACAAAAGGAAGGGTTAACGTGCTGACAAATTCACTGAAAATGTTGGCTTCACCATAGGCAACGCCTTTCTGATTCATTTCATCGAGGGTGGCGGGTTAGGGCTGATGATCTCGTTGAAGAGTGAAACAACTGTTCCCTAATCCACCCCGTAAAAATGAATCGGAAAAGGCAATTGTTTTTGTTTATTCTGTGCTGGGCTTAACAGACATTTTTCACTATCACTTATTGTAGTTTGGATTTAACTATTCGTATAAATTATTTTAGTAAATTCATAAATTTCATAAGGATGACTTATATTTTAATAAACTATAGAATTTCATTTACTCTTGAGTTAATTCTCGTAACTAAACTAAGACTTTCCATTAAAAATAAATAGAAACAGGGACGTAAGTCATTTCAAAAGATAGCTTTTCAGTTACAAAGAAAGTGTGATGTCCGGGCTCTAAACAATTAACAAAATTGAAAACCCTTACTTTTTCTAATATTATTTTAGAAATTTTTTCTGAAGAGGACATATGTATCTCATTTTAAAACTACAATCCAAATTATGTAATTTGCGTTAACTATAAATGCAGTTACACGTTACTTGTTATAACTCTTTCATATTGTAATATGCTTTTTACTGGTAATTATTTATTACACATCAGAATATTAAGACTTTTAATTATTACAGTAAATTATAGACAGTTAGTAAATTTTTAATTCGAATCATTTTTGAATTTGCAGCTTCTTCAGTAAATTTATAAATTGTTATAAATTTTTGGTTTTTCAGAAAATTATAACAATTTGATAATATTCCACTTCCTCGCAGATTGAGTTGTAGAAATGTTTCCGTGATTTATGGCTTCAAAATTATACTTTTAAGTGTTTGCAAGCGTTTAAGGTTGATTTGGTAATTCTTACAGTCTACCAAAGATCTTCACCAAAGCTTAGACACTGTAATACTTACACATATTCTAAAGACAACATACATATAACATTTTTCTTTATAGATTAAAATATTGGAACGCAATACGAATTAATATATACATCTACAGAACTCCCAAATATACGGCTAAAGTAGATCTTAAATATAAATCTTAAATATAGATCGTAAAGTTTTTTATATTGAAAAGAATCAAAATATTAGAAGAATTAAAATATTAAAAAAAAATCATTGTACACTTGTTTTTCCAGCTATTTGAAATATTTTTAAATATATATTTTCTTTCATTCTTTCATAAGTGTTTGCAAGCGCTTAAGGTTGATTTCTTACAGACTTCACCAAAGATCTTACCTAATGTCTTTTAGTGTTTTGCTTCAGAAACTTGAGTTATTAAAGATAAACTTTAAGAAATTGCTTTTATAATAAATTGATCCAAAAACCTTGAGAGAGTATATGTTACTTTATAAAGTGTTTTTTTTAATGCTCTGTGTGTCCCTTGTGAGACCCTCTTCTGCTTCTTTAAATGCTTTGATTCGGTCTGACATGCTCTAAAGGCTTCGAAAAAGCAAGCAGAGCTTAACAGCTCTTTATCGGCTGCCAAATTCTCTCGAGTGAAAATCTTTGGCAAGTGGTGATAACAGAATTGAGGAACCATAGTTGTACCAATAGACATAAACTTATTGAAGTTTTAGTGGAACTTTGATAAAGAAAGATTACAGTCACTATATTTCTTAAACTGCGACAAAGCATCAGACCGAATCAGGAAATTTAAAGGGGCAAATATACCTCAAGAAGATTAACACGGAAAATTAAGAGTATGTTTTCTAATTAAAAACATGTTTACATTTTCATCAAGAGCGTTTGGGATGAAATTACATCTTAATTAAGTCTTTAGTACATTTGGAAGAACAAGTCTTTAGAGGGTTTCAACTTGCTAATCTCAAAAAGAAAAAAGAAAGCTGAAATTAAATAAGTGTAATAGACATCAGAGACGTATAAATAGAATATTAAGATATATGTCATAAGCATGTAAACAGTACATAGTGGTGTTCTTTACTTAGGTTATAACTCGATCCAAAGAAGTAGTAGCCACGGTAATTAATATACAAATAATGAGATGGCTTGGATGAGAGATTTTAGAACTCGGGTTGTGTCATTCAATATTTTCGGCTTCAAACTATCCTTCTTCAGGAGAAGTTTGAGAACTCATGGACTATTTAAGTAATTCTCAGACTTCTCCTAAAAAAAGGCTCAAATACTTACTGAGTCAAAATTTCGAACAAAAACACCCGGAGTAGAAAAATCCCTCATCAAGCTTATATTATTTGTATATTTAATTAGCTGAGGTTTTATTTGCCGTTTGTACACAAATTAGATAGGTTATTATCTAATTTAATTAATTTGTATACTATGTAATACGAAATTTCTTAACATTTAAAAAACGTAAATTAAAAAACAAAAGATTAAGAGAATTTTCAATAAAGATATAACCTAAATATCAAATTATGTAGAGTAAAATGGAGAAATACAATAGGAATTTATTAATTAACTTTTTTCTTCTCCACGACTTTTTCTAATTCAGTAAATTGGAATCAGTGGAAACTTTACTCTCAGCTTTAGGATTGATGGACACTATAAATCTTATTCTTAAAGAGACTTCTCCCCAGAAAGGTAAAATTTTTCATGTTTGCCCACTAGCAAAGTACATGACTGTTCAGTCAAGCCCGAAGTCATTCTGGACTCCAGACCTCTTTAGCCAACAAAGAGTAGATACGTGTACTACTCATACTATTTTCATACGCTTGATCAGAGGAATATCCTTAATGAATAAAAAGAGAATTCTAAAATATAAAAAGGGAGTGTGTTCGATTTCTTTTAAAAATTCTTCCATTCTTCTTTTGGCTTTTCTTCTTGCAAAAGACCAAATAAACCATCCACGAGTAATAAGGAGTTAATCTGGTATTTTACCACTTCTGTGGTGGAAAATTTTCCTCTACTGCAGCATTATTCTTTCAGAAATAGTTATCTATTTTCTCCTAACCCCCAAAGTTTATCAAAGAATAATAAGGAGAATTCTTCATATTTAGTTTCGTTGGATATTACTTTTTGTTGAAGGAAATTTGTAGTGTTGACGGTTTTTCTTTCCTTTTTTTTTTGAGGTTTTTTAGCCCCCTTGAAGTAATAAATAGAAGGAATTTACTAGATTAAATTTGTGGCATAATTTGATGAGAAGTTTTAGATTTATTCTCTTAAAGTAAAGTTAATGTAAGTTATACTCATGATTACCCGTTCTTAATTAGAAAACATTACCTTGCTCTTAATTGAGTTACACCATTCGTCTTGAAGCATCTTTATTAAGCCATTTATCTGACAACTGGGCCATTCCTCATAGACACTAACGGGTTTTTTTCTCTTTTCGCTTTTCAAAAAGAAGAAACAAAACAAAAATGCAGGAGGAAAAAAAAATTCAGTGTTGGCTGTAGCAGGTGTCCATTTAGCATCTCAATTATTTAGTTGGTTTCCAATGAAAAGCAATCGTAAATTGTCTCCCTTCCGAGAACTGTTTCCAAGATATTCTGAAATTGCCCATTTCGAACAATTTACAATTACGGTTCTGTTTTGCCGTCCTTAAAATTCGGAAATAAGAGGAGGGGGGGGGGGGCGCTTCAGGTTGAGTTGAAACTAAGTAGTTCTTAGTTTGAAACTAAGCAGTTGCTAAGTAGAAGCACCACTTGACGATAAGCCGCTAAGGAGTTCGTCTTACAGTTTGTAATAACAAATTTATAAGGAAATTCTCGAAGGTTTTCGTTACAAAAATCTATATTGTGAGCAAATCAGCTACTGCCATACTAATTATATTTGAAATACATTAATGACATGTTTTTCCTTTAACAGTTTAACTTCAATGATAGTCCCTATCAGAGAGACGATACTTAGGTAGATAACAATTACAGTGAACTTTCTTTCTATTAGGGCACCATAATTGTGAATAGTAGTAATTAAAATTCATTCTTACTCTGATCTAGCAGAATGAAAACATAGATGAATGTCATTGTTAGTTATCTAACAATGGTCACAGGAATCTTAGATGGACTTTAATTATATGTTCTACTGATATTGAGTAATTTATGTACTTTTTTATAATTTATTTAATAGTTAATACAGTATTTCATCTAAATAGGCCTATCTGATTCGATTCGCTAACACATTTTTGTCATTTATATAAAAGTAAACATAATAAAAATGAAAAAAAGGAGCATCTTCTTACTCCTTGAAATTACAACAACATAAAAATAGTAAATATTAGCAATATTGTTAAAACAGATACTGTAACTAATATTGAAATTTTCAGAATAAAATAACAAAAATATTAGAATTTGTTAAGTTCTATATGTCCCATCTTCTGATATAATTCAGAATGTTGTGAATTATCAAGGATAATAAGTTTTTACTTGAAAATAATTGTTCTTTCCTTTGAATTTTAAAATTTCAAACCCAATCAATCAGAGAATGCGTATTCATTAATTTCCCTCAATCCAAAGTATCTTTGGATTCCACAGTAAGGAACCCATTGGAAAATGATTTTGGGATTTTTTAAAAAATTCGAATAGCTTAATTTAAAAATTAAGTCCTTGCTGCTTTTACTAGCGTTCCTTATCACTCTATAACGAGAGAGGATAAGTATTTTTATAAAAGAAGATTGAAAAACATTTTTGATTATTTATTCACATTTTTATTAATTAATATAACGAATATAAATTGGGAAAGTTGTAAATAATTTCCCAAATGACAGCAAAACTTCTATAAGATCAGCTATGATAGGTAAGGTATGATCGATCTTTGCAAATGTAAATAACTATTGAAGTATTCTTATTATCATACTTGTGGAAAAATATATTGAAGTTAAATTGCCAGTAAGTGCACAGATCCATTGAAACATATTCAGCATCATATATCTGATCGATATTTTGAAGATTGCAAACTTGGTTTGGAGAATTATTCACGCCTCAGATACATTCAGTTTAGCAAATAATTGTAATAAATTCATCGAAAACCTTCTCAATTTAAACAGTCCGGTTTAATTTCCTGAGATCATTGTTAGATGGCTAAGCAGTATACTCTCTTAGGCCAGCTTAAAAATTAATACTAATTAACAAAATTCATTCTTGCCAAGATATTCTAGAAAGAAAGTAAATATATTACGATCATTTTTTTTAAACAAATTAATAGTCTAAAAAAATTCAAAACTAGTAGAATAAAATCATTTCTTTTTCCTTTAAACATTATTCATATATATAATATTTAACATTAAACTTTGGTATTAGATCTGGAATTGGAGACGCGCCAGTGCTTTAGATGAAACAAAGCACAAACTTTAGTTTTTATTATTTTATTTCTTTGTAGGCACAAGTTTTAA
>JAFIDM010000001.1:111036960-111105159 GCA_023159025.1 Thereuonema tuberculata | reverse complement strand
GGGTGTCACGGGGATAGTCTGCTTACGATTTCGGATTATCAGGTTATTTTTGATCACATAGTGCATATAAATAAAAACCTTTGCAGTCCTGGAAAGACAGAAATTTGAACTCCTATGTGATAAAAGTTTTTTTTAAAATTAAAATTGATTAGATTTTGTAAGAGATATTAATGAAATTCCTTTTGGCTATGAGGGGATTTAAGTATAATGTTGGATCTTATTTCTAAAGTGCAATTATTAATTTGATCGCTATTCTTTCCTCCGAGAAGAAAAATTACATCAACTTTCGAAATTAGAAATTCGATTTTCTGTTTTAGAATATTACTCTGTTTGACGGTATTGGATAATGAACTTATCATCAAAACTTGAATATCTCTGTTGCATTGATAAGTTTTAAGTCGTAGATCTGGGTTATCACAAGAATAATTATATGTTGAAACTCAAAAGTTGAAGCTTATGTTAAGAATATTATTGAAATTTCCTCTATCACCAAAAAGAGACGGAACCCTACGAACGTATACTAAAATGAATCAAGTCAAAGACTTACTCTACCTAGCAGATGTATCAAGTTTCGCGCAAGGTTTTATTTTTTATTTTTAAGATATAATTTTTCCAACACCATATCTGGCAACTTCCTAAAAACTCGAGCAGAATATTTTACCTTTTTTTTTATACAGTGTGGCCGGGAAGTTCCCGTACCCCTTAATTAGTAGTCAAATTGTAAGAAAATATTTACACATGAAGTGGCGAATGTTTCGATGTGTTCGCCGTTATGCTGTACACACAAGTTCCTACGCCGCCACGTCCTACTTGATATTTTTGGAGCATGTCCGGTGGGATGGTTCGAAATATGTCCTCAACTGCATTGTGCAATTCTTCATTTGTAGCACAGCGACGTTCAGACATGTAGACCTTGATGATTCCCCAAACTGAGTTGTCAGGAGTCCTGAGGTTAGGACTTCGTGGTGACCGTTTCAATGGAGCTGGTGATGCTGGAGTACCGCGACCAATCGAGCGTCCTGGAAAATGTTCGTGAAGAAACCCGCGCACAGTAAGAGCAAAGTGAGCAGCTGCCCCGTCCTGCTGTAGCCATACGAGTTCCATGATGCCCGCTGAGAGATTAACCATGTTTGTAACATATTAAATAAGTTTCGCCATTAACATGACCATCCAAAAAATATGGTCCAAACAAATACTACTACTACTACTATACAAAAGGGGGTACGGGAACTTCCGGACCACCCTGTATATATATATGCACATATAGCTAAGCCGGACAGCTTTCTGAAACATAAAATCCCAATAATTTCAAAAAACTGTTTCTGTGAATGTATCGGCTTCGAATTACATTCACTTCATCAGCGGCATCTGGTGTTAAATTAAAATTTATGGATTTTATGTTTCAGAAAGCTGTCCGGCTTAGCTATATGTTTAGTAATATAAGTTAATTTTATTCTTATATTCTTTACGCTTTAAATTTCTAAATTGCAAATGATTAATTGAAATCTTTGCATCGCTAAACTCGAAATTATGCATCATTCGAGTTTGGCCATTCAATATATATGCACATATATATATATATATCGTGAATATTCGTTTAAATATCGGTAGTATTTCCGATTAACAGAAAAAAAAAAGAAAAAAATGTAGCGGCTTATTAATATGAGGATATTTTGAAGTAGCTCTACATGCGATCAACTGTTTTCCCTTTAAGATTAATAATTATTTTACACTAAAATTCATTGATTTGTTTTAATTTCTTTTTTTTTATTTATAAAGTTTTTATATAAGAGCATTGAGATCGTATCGCTGATCTCGGAAACGTTTTAATGATTATTTTTTTTAATTCGGGAAACTTTCCTCTTCCATTCTCCGTTATCATCTTCCACTAGATCCAATGGTGAGCCATGGGAAATTTTGTGAAAAGCGAAAATTTTTCGACACGTTTTTGAAAACTGAGTCCTGCCAACTCCGTCTAGAGCTTTTCCAGGATCTAACGATATGCTTTACAGCTTAGATACTCTTACAAAGCTTAGATACTGTAATACTTACACATATTCTAAAGACAACATACATATAACATTTTTCTTTATAGATTAAAATATTGGAACGCAATACGAATTAATATATACATCTACAGAACTCCCAAATATACGGCTAAAGTAGATCTTAAATATAAATCTTAAATATAGATCGTAAAGTTTTTTATATTGAAAAGAATCAAAATATTAGAAGAATTAAAATATTAAAAAAAAGTCATTGTACACTTTGTTTAAACATGACTCCAGAAATGATAATTATAATAAAGAGAAAACACAACATCTTCATCTTTTATTAATTTTTTATAAAATTTAATTTGTAAAAGAAAAGAAAACAACGATATTATGGAAATGCCAGGTGTTATTTATAAATTAAAATGTAGATCATGCAACGGAATCTATTTGGGAACACAGGGAGAAAACTAAAAGAACACATTAGTGCTACCAAGAACAACCATCCCGAGATATCAGATTGGGCCCACCATTCTCTAACATTAGGACATAACCCAGACCCGATCGAACAAATTGTTTTCAAAAATATACATAATACAGAACTAAGGTTTATGCTCGAGTCTTGCATAATAAGAAGCTTCAAATGCTTTAACAAGCAAAAAGGTGTTGAAATGAGCCAAATTATATTAGATAAATTCATGAAAAATTGTATAGATATCAAAAAATTCCAATAATATACTTATTTATTGTAAAAAGTTACAAAATTTCATTGTTCTACTCTTAACCAATAATTTATTGTTATAATGTTATTATTTTGCTATTATCATACTTATAATTACTTGATTTTGTTAAAAAGATCAGACAAGAACATTCACTGAATTAATTATAAATTATTAATATGTATATGATCTGACATGTATGACCCTGTATTGTGCACATTGTAATTACCATATATTGTTATTATTCTATCATTTAAACCTTTTGTTAATGAAGAATATTCTAAGCCCGAAGAAGCAGATAAAATATATCTGCGAAATATAGCAATGTTTTGAAAAGATGAAGATGTTGTATTTTCTATTCATTGTACACTTGTTTTCAGCTATTTGTATAATTTTTAAATATATATTTTCTTTCATGCTTTTTACTTTTACAATTATAATTTACTTGTTCCTTTCAAAGTTTAGTATTTTTAAGAAAGTTTGGTTTTTCTTTTTTGCTTGTTTTATATTTAAAATGGAAAAAATATGTTTTTCTCCTTACACTAACATAGAAAAAAAGTTTTAAAAAAATCAATAAAAATAATTTAAAAGATTTCTGGTCTGGAATTAAGATTTGGCAAGGAATGTCAGTTTCTTCATTAATTATGGAAAAAGGAATCAAAGTCATTTGTCATTTGCTTGTCTAATATCGTTTTGGCAAATGCAACCCTTCTGTCTTTCCAGTTTTTTTAAAAAATTCTTTGGTGTGAATATTAAATGTAAGACCATGAATCATTTGAATAGTTTTCATTGAAATTGGAAAGTGAGGCTTTTCAGTAATAAAGAAACTTCTATCAAAAACATTATATACTGTACTATCGTCAAAAAGTACAATAATTATAGTTTCTATATATGAGAAAATTTAAGTTGAGGCTAATATCTTCTGCAAAAAAATTACATTAAACATAAGGCTTTTGCTTTTATTTTAAAAATCACAAATGTTTAGATGTAATTCATTTTTGCGATATTTGCTATTTTTTTAAAAGTTGAAATAGCAACAATTTTGTATCCTAAGGTACGTTCTTTTTATTCATTTTTTTCCTGCTTACAAATGGAAAAAGTAATAATTGTTGTATTTCTAGTATAACAATACATTTTTCAAGTTATTTAACAAGGATTTAATAAATTTGGAAATAAAATTTATTTATTCACTTTGGCAACTTATTTCACAGAGTTTATACCATTCTTCTATTTATACTCTTTTATTTCAATATTTAAACTCATAATTCCGACAATAGAAAGAAGTAAACGAGCAGGAAATCTTCTATAACATTATTATTTTTATTTGGCTTAGCTTGAACAAAGAAAGAAAACATATCTTAAAACATTCCATAAAGTCGCTGATGTTTTTATTTTCTAACAAAACTGAACTTATGAATTTCTTTTTACGGGTTCCCAGAAGCATTAAGAAAAATGTGATGAATCTTTTTTCATAATTTTACATTTTTCTGACAATTGGGAACCGATAACCAGATTTCACTTTATTCTAATAAATTAAGAATGGTTTTTTGAATATAACCCTCTAAATTTCGCAAAATCTCCTGCAGGTCAACTTTCATTTTGCACAGAAGTATAATTTAAATTTTATTCTAAATATCTGTTAGGAAATAGAATCTTCAGTCATACTGAGAGAACGATTGATTTTCCGGTTACATGTATTGTAAATAAATACGATAAATATGAAAGATGAAGTGTTTCAATAAGGCCTGCTCTTATTAAATATAAATATCACATCACACTCACTGAATTGGATTCGCCAAAATAATTGGATTCGCCTGTATTATGTCATTGACTTATAAATAATTACGATTTTATCTGTTATCTTATAAATAATTAAGATTGTACCTGCTATCTTATAAATATTTAAGATTCTACCTCCTATTTCAATAAAAATTCTATTTTTTTCTTTGCTGAAACATGCGTAACGGGCATCTTATTATAAAGCATAGTACATTAAAAAATGAAAATGAATGAATGTTCCATATTTAAGTTCGTTCCTAGCTATTTGCTTCAAATAAGTGAGGAAGTAAAGCTACATTACTGTCGATTTATTTTCTAATAAATTGAAAATGTCGAATGGAAATTTAGAGCTACAAGTTTTAGAAATGCCTAAATAAGCTTGTTATATCAAGAAAAAAATAGCGATAAGCCAACTCGTAACTTACGAGATAACACGAATACAATGATCTGAAACATCACAAATCAGAGACACAAGTCACAGTTTGGAGCAATTATGGTAAAGCTATCATTAGAAGTGATGAGCAATTGTAAAGCTGATGTACACAGCAGGAAACAACAGGTGACCATTCTGAACTTTTGTAAAAATGTTATTTCCTCTAAAATTTCAAATGTTTTATGTATAACACTGGTCTATAAGAATTCCATTATAGCCGAAGAATAGTTGTCTAGGGTACATCGTAGGAGCAGTTCACGTTACACTCTAGAAACAGCCGAAAAACTGAAAAAAAGGCACATTCATGCCGATTCCGGGACTCGAACCTTGAGGCTAACCATTCAACCATTAAAATTTCCGAGTCGAGGCTAAACATTAAACGACTCGGAAATTTTTATGTAATTCAGGTTACAAAGAATTTATTTTAAAATTGGCTAAGTTATTGAGAATGACTTATCTAAAATCAAAGGGATATACTCAGAATTAAAACTTTTCTAACTTTAGTATTTAGTTTTGTTTTTCTTTTCCATTTAATGACATACAATGAAGGAAACCTGAAATGGTCATATTGAATCCATATCTTATATGAAATAACATGTAAATTGTTGAATGTCGTCATCATCAATACGACCCTATATTTATAAGTCTGGGAGGTTATGTTTTCCATTTCCTACAGACGATTCAATCGATTTCGGAAAACAACTTTATATTCCTAGAAAGAACCCTTTCTCTTTGCAATAACCCGTCTTCTATTCGTGATTTACATCAGCCAAACATTTTGGAGACATTTCATAACTGCTTTGTATGTTTCGAACCCAGTGATAACACTGGCTTCCCTGCAGTGTATGAACGTTTTCAGATACTTTGTATAAAGTTCAGACTGAGCTATCAGAAGTGTTAGTTTTTTGTTTTTCTTCGAGAGCTGTAAGGAGATTTCCGTTAAAGTTACTTCCCCAAATGATCATCTTACATCCTCTAATCCCTTTCTCTTCCATCTATCCATGTGGCCTAACCAATCAACGATATCATGTTTCTGTTGATAGTTTTCTTTTTGGTTAAAAATGCTCTTTACTTGTAAGCTACTTGAAAATATTAATTAATTTCTACATTCCGTAAATAGCTGATTGAAAAAAGATCTCCACATCCTTCTGCTCAAATGATATAAAATTTCATTATCTCCCATCATTCTCATTCTGATATTAGTCAGAAAAATAGAATATTCTTTTCCATAGCCACTATATTGGCTAATTTTCTTGAAATTTAATCCCATCAACAATTAATTTCCGATTTTTAAGCTTATTTCATGTTTTCTTTATCTGTCATTCAAACTGGATGAAAAGATCTAAAAGATCTGCTTTTAGATCTTTTCATCCATTTTGAATTCTAACAAGATAATATGTCATTGTTTTGTATACTGCTTCCGAAAAACCAAGTTTGGACCATTCGATAGAGAATTACAAAAAGTTGAATTAAAAAATGGTGATGAGCAAATTGGGGATGACACAAGTATGAGAAACTGCAATGTAAAAACAGAAAATAGGATCTTCCAGAGAAGCCAGTTTCAAAATATTGTTTACTTGGAAATATTTTCCACAGGACATAACTAGAATTTTCCTTCTGGAATTATGTCTGATGATACACATTGGAGCAGATATTTAATGGATACTGATGATATCTGCTTAGTTAATTAATGAAAGTTGATTTTAATTAGGAAGTCGTCTGTTTTTATGCTTTATTTTCTAGATTACTAGCTTAAAGTATCCGGCGTTGCCCGGGGAGGGGGTGAGGAGTCCCAGGAGTCTCCCTTCTCCTTAACCCTATCATATCAAACCTTCCCCAATTTTTCCAATTGTTAGAGAAAAATATTTGTGCATAAAGATATTTCCCATTGTCGCCACCAGATCCATTACGTGGCGCTATTTCAGATATTTCATCTATTTTCACCCTCTTGGAGACGGTAGGATATATTTTCCGCAGGGTAGTAGAGACTATCTATACAAAATTTGGCTCTGATCAGTCAAACGGTGTAAAATTGTAGAGAGAACATATAAACATACAAACTTTGACTATTATATACATGTATACTTATAGATTAAAGATTTATGATTCAAGTATATATCTTCAAATATACATTTAGGTTAATTATTTTAATTATTATTTTAATTATTTTTTCTAATTTTCTGATCTTTTATAAACTTATTGAATTCTTTGTCTTCAAATGTGATGCAATGTTTTTTTCACCTATAGAAAGCTCAGAATACACTGTGAATAAAAAGCCAACACACACGATATAATAAAAAATATTTAATACATTAAAATTCAACATGATTCAATCAGGCTGCGCTGATCTTTTTCAAGTGACCGATCTCAAGGTGCTTAGTGTTTAAATAAGCGAAATAAGCGAATGGGCCAATAGAAATTAAGCGAACAGAAATGTCGCGCCATCTGGAAGCAAGGTTACAAAACCTTAACTTCAGTGAAAACAGATGATGAATGAGATGTGACGTCATATCGTCATCAGCAGGGAAAAAACATATTATTTTTGAATTAGAAAGAAAAGGAGATGCTATCCATTTCTTACTTGGGAAAACCATACTGATATATAGTGGTTACGGAAATGCAATCATTGTAACACAATGGGTTGGTTAAAATTATAAAACACTCCTTACACTTACGTAAAAGATGTTGAGCCTCATGTGCAAGGATAAGAGGATGGGCCGTATCTATTGTGTGGCCAGTGTCCCTGACATATGAAGCGGTGAGATAATTAAAATCGTTAGAACGAATAGCAACGTGCGGCCCTACACGGGTTTTTATGGGCTGGGAGGTTTCACCGACGTACAGACAGTCAGAACCCAAACATTGTAATGCATAAATTACACCTCTGGGTTTTCGGAGGAACAGAGTCTTTATTATTAATAGCAGAGGAAAGGGTAACCAATACGGGAGAAGTCAAAGTGATATTATAGGGTCGTAGCAATTTGGAAAGTGAAGAAAATAAAGATTGGTTGTAGGGAATAGAAACGTAAATCTTATCAGATTTTTTTTGTGGTAGTCAATGGATTGTATATGTTATATATGGCTCAGGGAATGTAAGTATCAAGAAAATCAAGAGGATGTTACAATGATTGTATTTCCGTAACCACTATATATCACTATGGTTTTCCCAAGAAGGAAAAGGATAGCATCTCTTATTCTTTCTAATTCAAAAATAATATTTTTTTTTTCCTGCTGATGACGATATGACATCACATCTCATTCTTCATCTGTTTTCACTGAAGTTAAGGTTTTGTACCCTTGCTTCCAGATGGCGCGACATTTCTGTTCGCTTAATTTCTATTGGCCCATCCCAATTAATTTCGCTTATTTAAACACTAAGCACCTTGAGATCGGGCACTTGAAAAAGATCAGCGCAGCCTGATTGAAACATGTTGAATTTAAATGTGTTAAATGTTTTTTATTATATCGTATTTGTGTTGACTTTTTATTCACAGTGTAATTACTTTCTACACGTTAAATTTTATCTAAAGCTCAGAATATTTCAATATAATAAAAAGAAATATTTCAACAGACCAACAGAAAAATAAACTAAACAGTTTGTAATCTCAGAAAAACACACAACGTATAATCTTTCTGTCCTATCTGTGACCCTTAACGTGCCTTTTTAATGATTGTCTGTTGATTATGTTTATATCTTATCGTCAATGATCCACAGAAAATTATTTCTGAAAAAGGCTTGTTGCAGATAGTCATCTCTGGAATGTCTTTTTACCATAATTTGAAATAGGGTGTTTAAGTCGTCCCATCCTATGACGACGATGTTTTTGTAGATGTATTGGACAAAACGTTCTCTTCTGTCAAATTTGTTTTGTTAGTCTTTATTTTATCATATAATCTTATATTATTTCTCTGTGCTTCTCTTAAATTATCTTTACTTATCTATTATCTATACGAAGTTTACTGCATATTTTTTCGTTTCTATTCTAGCTTTCAAATCAACATGTTATAATGCTTGGAATACGCTGATAAGTTTTCGAAATTTATTGAGATGAATGAAGTTAATTAGCTGAAGGTAAATTCAGTAAACTCAGAAGTACAATGAACTTAGTTCGTTTTTAGCTAATTGCATCTACAATAAACCAAGCAAAGTGATCAGAACTCAAACTGCGCAAATTTGCATTGTCCTTATCGTGATTATTTCCATAATATCTCAGTTGCAAAGTCCAAACATTGGTCTTACACTTCATTTCCTCTGCATCACCTTCCACTCCAATTGGCTTCTTCATCTTTTAGCTGTGATTGGTTGTGAGATCGAAATCTGCTTTGATTGGTCGTTGCCCTTTTTTTTTGGAAAAATCTCCTGAGTTTCCAAGAGAAAAGGAAAAGCATTAAAGTTTATATTAAATTAAACTTAATGATCTTGGACTCTTTCTTCCCTTTTTCTCTTATTTTTAACGAGAATCTTCCGAAAACGCCAGTCAGTATTTGATTTTCTCAAAAAGTTGTCTTTTTTATATAAATGTTTCTACTGATGGTTGAGATTCGAACTAATGAAACATGTGAATATTCGTTTCATTTTCTTTCAGTCATTGAAAAAAAATTCCAAACTTTTAGTATTCTTACTTGAAGGAATTTATTATTTCAACATTTTTTTTTATCTCTTACTAAATCCTTGTTCCGATATTTTCGTTGGCATTTGTCCCTTAGTCCATTTAAGCTCATATTAGTTTCATTCAAAGTTATAATTTTATTTTATAGTTATTAATACTAAAATTTAATTAGAGCTCCGTCTGTTAACCTTTATCTTTCTCAGTTCTTTTATATTTTACTATTATTCGCATATTTTTCTTTTTATATATATATATTAATTCCCGAAGCAAAAACATGCTTCTCTATATCCAATCTTGTATCGACAATAAAATCTAGTTTATCCATGTCTCGACTTCAAACGAGTTCATCCTTTTTCTTATCCCTTCATTCCTTTTTTGCTATTTTTTTTTCGTTTACGAAGAACTGAAATTTTTTGCAAAACTAGCCCTCTCCACCTCTCAGATTTTCCCAATATACATTAAAAGGCTTAAAATTCTGCAAATGATAGCTTTCCGTAGCTGTTGCTGGCAGATATAGCATTGACATGCCAATGCTCATTCGAGTCACCTGCGGTTGTTTTAAGGCTATATAGTATTGAATGAATTAATAGATAAAAAGGGATAACTGCCAAAATTTAAAAGAACGATCAAATCACTGGACAGAAAGGAAGAAACAACGATATACAGTGACTAAGGGTAAACCAATAATAAAAAAAAAGCTAATAAAGTTGGGAATGGGAGAATGACTGCTGGTGATTGGGAAAAAAAATAACTGTGTACATAGTATACATATATTGCTTTTGTCTAATTTCATATTCCTTGTTTGTTTGTTTTTTGGGGGGGTTTGGTGAAGTCTAATTACTTCATTACTTTATTATCCGATTTGCTACCAGTACATCAGATAATCGACATAATCAATTTCTGTTATTTCATGTTTTATATAAAAAAAAAGTATTAGTATCATTTTTACCGAAGAATATTTGCTTCATAAAGAAATATTTCAGTTCTGACTCAAATTGAACCAATTTAAATCTACCTTACATATTACGATAGCTAAGATTATCTTAATGATATTTCTTCTATGAAATATTCGGATACTCCAATGGTTATTTTGTCGGTGATTTGAGAAGTATTGTATTTTTATTATTGGCATCTATCAGCTGCAGCTAATTAGTCATCAACTAATAATTTTGCGTTTTAAATTGATTCCCCGGAAATTAATCGAACTAACAACCATTCATGAATTATTGAAACGTATCATCCTTTTTGGAAAAAATGTTGTTGATAATAAAGAATCTGATATTTTTTTGTCTTTTTGCTTACATTATTAAAAATCTTTGTTTTTGTTTAATTTAGTTAACGAATGTTTTCATCAGATAATTAATGCGGTTTTTCTTAGTTCATTATTCTTTTCCTTTCCGTCTTTATGTGTTAAGGTTATTGATTCAACGATCAGCCTGTTACTCAGGTGTGAACGGAATTCGATGACGTCATTTGCAATGCTAATTACGTCATTTATCTCTGAGTTTCAACATAGTCCACGTGTTTTCGGTCTTCATTTATCAGATTGTGAAAGCTATAAATTGGAAGCGCCGTCGGTCCGCCCTCTGGTGTTGGAATTCTAATTTTCTAATCATGACGCCGTTCAATCGATGCGAAAAGGGACACAGTAATGAACCAATAAAAACCACCCTTCTTCATTGCCTACCTTCTGGCTCCACGAGAATTATGGCCATTTTCAAATTCTCCCCCGACATTTTATGAGTCTAATTCTAGTTGGCAAGGAGAGACATTATCTTAATCACCTGTTTCGATATCTTTTATGAGCCTCAATTAATTTTTATGTTTATATATTAATGGATCACGTGTAGAAACACCAGCATAAATTAATTGTTACAAATTATAAAATAATTTTTCTCTTTTATATTAATTTTCAATATCTATCGATCAAAAGATAGAATTCGGTAAGAAATCAAAATTTCATATTTTTTCTGTCAAAAATTGCGTTTTAAATTGACAGTGAGTTCTAGGAATTAATTAACAAAAGTTGATGATAATTCAACTGAAGAAAGAATAAAGATTTTAAGCAAGCATCAAAGACAATTAAATATATTTCTTTTTAATGAAATCCTCATTATCTTTACCTATTAAATATTTCTTGGTGTTATTGGAAGTGATTGCAAGTTTCCTTCCTTTTATCGAATTTGGCCAACTAGGGACCACGTAACTAGCTCAACCTGACAACGTCAGGGCGAGGCTAGTGAAATTCAAGAAAGGGGGGACGAGAATTATATCCCGTCCAGGATAACCTTGAGATAGTAAGTCCCAGGTGGGAAACGGACGAAACACAGAAGAAGAAAGAAACAACCATGCCACCACCGGGATTCGAACCCGGGTACTGGCGCATCGGCCATAACGGCAGCCCGCCGGCTAAACCGCACGGCCACGCCAGCACGGCGATTGCAAGTTTATTGATATAGGAAAAACTTATTTATATTGAATGCACAAAATAAGATAGACAATATTGTATTACTTAATAATACACCCACACAGGTTTTCAAGCAAATTCCCATGGTGATTATTTACAAGATGAAGGTCTTGTAATTATCTTTTTCTTTAACATTTTCTAATGTTAATGTTAATGTTAGAAATCTAACATTTTTATAGGTCTTTCAGATTTGAGATTTCACTTACTTAAAACAATATATTTCAAAAATAAATTTATACGAGTTACTTTTTTTTATTAAAATACTACGTTATTGTATTAAAACATTATAGACATAAATATACAGTTTTTTCATATGATCTAAAGCTTATATACATATTTCATATATTTGATTCCATTATTCACTCTATGCTAATCATTAAGCAAATGAAGTGCCATCTTTTCACGGATGTTATTCAAAGAAGTTTGCATTATGTTTACAAAAAGTAAACTCAAATATCAAATAAAGAATCGAATTGAAACACGTGTTATTTTCAAACTGTCGACCATCTGAACATGATCATAGTTTTGTACTTCAGAATAAATCGCACACGAACCAGCAGACAAAACTTCACAAAGTCACATTTTGTTTCTTCTTTAATTTTTCTAAAACTTAATAGTTATTGGAATTTTCTAGCTGTGATTATTTCTAAATTACACTGATGTAAACTTTTTTTAATATTGCATATAATATTTTTTTTTTAATATTTTTTAACAAAATGGATTTTTTAATGTTGAACTTTTGTTGCTGTCCTTGAAGTAGGTATATAAATGTTTATATAACTACTTCAATGACAGTAGCATATATATATATATGATCTCAGTTATAGGACCTTTAATAAATATATTTTTTTGTTAATGTGTTGTCTTCGGTAAATTAGAATATATTTGATTTATATTTATTCCGAATATAATGTTAAAGTAATTGATTTTCTGAAGCCTTACATTGAAAACCTTAAGTAACTTATGTTATTGCTTATTTGTTGAATTGTATAATGTCATTTTCGAAATTCACAGCGTTGTCCTGATGCTAGTTGCTCTTAAAGCCGAGTCATTTCAAAAGTTGTCAGGGAGCTTTAGTAAGAATGTATGGCTAGCCATCAGAGCTTAAGCAAAAGAGTAGGGGTGTTGATATGGTAGGACAGAAGTAGAAAAACGGACAGAGAAGGCGCCAAGATGGAAAACAAAATGAAACGAGATTTGCTGAAAGATCTTTATTGAATTAACTCACTAAATAGAAAATCGAAGGCAGATAATTGTTACAAATCTTGTTATTTTGCTGCTGCTTGTGTTTCTTTTTCTGAAACTTTTTCACTTGTATAGATCTTAACTCTTCACTTCGCCGTTCATTTCTTTAAATTCATTCTGCAGTATCAGGTACGCTCTAGCAAAGTATTAAAGCAGTGTTTCTTAATTGTCGAGGGCGACCCATGTCCTATCTCTCTCAAGATTGTTGCAATATTAAAAACTTACAAGTGCTTTAAAATGTTTTTACTTAAATTGTATATGTGTAAGATCTTTACCAGCAAAAATAGAGGATATCTTTAGAAATTTCGGTAATTGAATTAATAAGATTTGGTTCGTAGGTCAGTCGGTAGGAGATATTTCAGATACCTTCCGAAAGACGTTTTCCGAACATCTGTCTTCTTTCAATCCCTCCTCTCCTTCCAGAAACTTCTTGAAGGGCTTAAAAGGGCTTTTTACACAAGTAAAGGCATTAACTCCTATAGAGCTTCTGTCTCATAAACGCAATCAGAAGCGTCACCTTAAGCCATCTATTGCAGTGACTCACATTGGTTAACCTAAGTAATTTCATTTTACCATTTTTCTACTTTATTTAAGAAACAATTTATTCTTTCAGCTCCTCAGCTGTTCCTAAATACTATATATTATATATATTATTACATGTAAATTAATTTGCATGTGAAGTTTTTTATTTCATTTACATTACATTTTCATAAGTAACAATAATCTACAATAATTCCATACAAAAATTTGGGGTCTTTTAGTTATTGATTTGCATTTAATTCCAAAGCATTTTTTTGTTTTGTTTAATAATCTTTGTTGTTATTTCGATGTTTGCCCAGAACTTTTGTCAGTTAAACTGATGAATTTATGTTTTTATACTTATGAAAGTAATGTTGCAAGTAGATATAGAGAAATTTGTAAACCTTCACTCGTCTCTCATCGTTCTCTGCTCGTGACTGTTCTAAAAACTACAAACAACATCATCAACAACAACAACAACAACAACAATAATAATAAAATGCAGTTTGAAAAATTGAGATCTTAGTGCTGAGAGAATCAGTATCTGCAGTTCTGCTAATAGTCTTTGAAGCAATTCCAAAACATTTCAAACCAAATTTCACCAGTTTAATCTCTGATAATAATCATCTGATTTACAAAAGACGACCGCGTTAACGAAGACATGTTATATTTATTAAATACAGTACAACGGAGGTCATTAGAAACACTTCTATCATTATATGTTATCAGTTGCATAGAGATTTTTGGAAATCCAATCTGGATATTTAATAGCTTCTATTAGAAAATAGTATTGTTTGTTGTTTTTTTTTACAATCAAAAATATCTTTCTTAAATGTTTGTAAGTTTATTATAAAGCTACCTAACCAAAAAATTTTCCAAAACCGAGTTATTTTCTCATTTTCTGAAAACCAATCAAAACGAAGAGTATTAAAGATTCAAGTTTTAATCTAGTTTTTTTTGTTCCTTTTTTAAAAAAAAAAAATTATTGCTAGTGATGTTACGAAAGGAAAATGGTTTTTTGAGTTTGACACAAAACTTTTAGATAGCTTTTAAGTTTTGATTTAAATGCCAATCGAAAACTACAACAACAACAAAAAAAAAAAAAACTTCGATTATAATGATTAATCTAATTAACTGAGTTAATTAGTTTTTGAAGGTGTTTAATTGAGTTTTTATCTCTGCATTTAAAGTATACAGATGAACATTATCATACTTGATATTTGAATGCAGTTTTACCTACTGTTAAAATGAGTAAAAACTTATAATTAATAGGAAACAGATTTATTTTTTAAGAAGTAACATCTATGAATTTAAGATTGGTAATTAATTTTCATTTATGACAGTTAGATGTAAATAAACGAAGTAAAAAATTTAATTAAATTTGTCTTTTGCCTCTGGTCCAAATGGAGTCATGAGAAATGAACCAATTACCATCGTTATCATAGAAAAGAAATTTCCTGGTTCCCCTCTCCCCATAGTTTTAGATGACATTCTCGATAAATTCGTGCACAACTTTGCATTTGACTTTAATGCACTTTCTTAGCAACTTATACTTAAACTAAACTGATCTTTCAGGATATCACTATTAGAGTAAGGTCTGACTTAAAAATGGCTGAACTTTTTATTTTAATCATGCGTTTTTAGCCTTTAGCCCTTTGTTGCCTTATGTTTTTATAAGATTAGTTATCTCATGGAAATGCCTATATCTGATTGTAAACTTTAATGTTACCGTATCTTTACCCATATAATGTTTCTAATTGAAATTCGCCTGGATAGGTAGAAGTAAACCCTCAAAAGTTATTTGTTTGTCATAACTTTGTCCGCTTTTTAAAAAATCCCAATTGCATGAAGCCTGTATTAGTGAAACTCTCACGAATAGACTTCTTTTTAGCCTTAAGAAGAGAACAATGTACGAGTATATATATAGTTCCAGCTCTAAAGAAAGAACTTCGAAACATGAAAATACAGACCTTAAACAAAAATCGGTTTTATCTGTGTATTTTCATAATTAGAAATTCTTATATATTCTCTATCCCATTGAGACATTGTAGAATCAGAGTTATAGAAAAAAATATTCATTTAATTGGCAGTTATAATAAAACGGAAACCTCTTCATTAAATAAAATTAAAATTGAAGATCTGAAATAAGTAATAAAAATAAATACTGTATCTAGATATCTATCTGCAAATATTTTAAATATCTAAAATACAAATGTAAAAATAAAATACAGTTGATAAATTCTTTGATATATCATACTTTAATATTTGCTTATATTAGAAATATCTCTATAAAAATATTAAATTAAAAAATACATAACATAAATTCTTAAACAAAATTCTCTAATGTTGTTTTTTTAATTACAGAAAAATTTGACTTAATTGAAACTGAAAATATTACTATGAACTATATAGAACAGTTTACTTTCCCTAAGATTTATTTATACTTATTTACCCTATTATATGTAATAAATAATTTACTTATCCTAAATAAGTTCCCTATATTTTTTTAGGTTAATTCTGCACAGATAAAAATTAATATTGAGAAATGGATTTTAGTAGAAAAATTAAGGTCAGAGTCATTTTCTGGACATTGCGAGGGTGTTTGTAGCTAAAAATATTTCCATTTTCAAAATAGTGACTAAATGTACAATGTTTATTGTTTAGTTTTATAAAGCTGCCTTGATTCATTACTTTAAATAAATGTCATACGATAGAGGCTAATCCCTGAAGCCTAGGTTACAGCAAACTGGATGAGTTAGACTCAAGTTATTTATTACGAGATGTGTCTCAATGAAAGTAGGTAGTGTTTATGATATTTAACTAGTTAATTTATTACTAGTTCATATGAATTATTGCATTATTTTAACATTTGTCTTAATAATGTTTCGTGGTGTATATTGAAATGTTCCTCGTCTGTTCTCTTTTTAAAGAGTATTTTTTTTAATTAAAGATAACAAAGGAGGGAAAATACAAATTCAATTACAATTACAAATTATAGATGTTGTTGATAATATTCAATAAATACTTCTTAGACGAAACAGTTGTTATCGGTTGAATGAGATTTATATTAAACGATCAGAATTCCAGTAAAACCACCAGAATTCACATAAAGCAAAGGAATTTGAAAGGAACGGATTTCATATCAAATGTCTTCCAAATTACAATATTATAGTCCTTAAAAAATTGTACTGAAAAAATATGTAATAAAAACAAAAAAATTATAATATTCAATTCAGTCTGCAGTTCTTCTTTAACTATTTAATAGATATTTCATCAACATCACTTGTAAGATCACTTATAGATAAAATGATATTGTAATATTATTTTATTACGAAAAAAATACTTTATTAACTGAAAGTCTTACATATGACAAAAGTACAATGAGGAAATAAATAAAATTGTATTACCTTTTCTGTAATCTTAGAGAGTAAGTAAAAGTTAAACCATACGTTAATTTAGATTTGGTAATGTAGCATTATTTTTGACGAAGTTAAAAAATCTGACATTAATTACCCGAACTGCTATTTTAAGATCATCCAGACGGAAAGATAGAATCGATTTAAAAAATGCAAATGAAAATATAATCGCTTTAATGACATTAGGGTTGGTATTTGTTTTTATAATTAAGAAATAAAAGTTACGAAATGATGAATTAAAGAAAAAAATCATTAAATAATTAGCAAATTTAAAGTCATCATTTCCTATAAAATATAGAAAGATTGTTCTATTTGTTTTGGAATGGAGACGAAAATATATGTTTGACTCGACTCTTCCGAAGCTTAAGTATAATCTATTGGTAACTTACTAATTAGGTATTTTGTTTCAAATTCAGTCAGAGCAGCATTAAAGAAATTTCTTCAACAGTTTGCTTTTGAAGGTCCGCAATAAACAGCATACACTGTACTAATGTTATTAGGCCTACTTTTAATTACCCCAGTACTTTATTTATGCTATCAGGAAGAAGTAGGATTAATAAAATTAGTTTGAAATCCCAGATAATGAATTTAATTACATTGTATTTAATTAAACTACGACCACTTGGTAGACGGCCGTGCGACTGCACTTGGCTTTGAGTGTAACAATTTATTCCTTCAACATTCGGAAGTTCCTCATCAACTATAGGAACCATGGGATTTCCTGGCATCCTTAAGTGATGAGCAAAACTTCCATTTCGTATGGTTTTGTTTTAATTATTTTAATGTCTTCAAGGTTTATTTTTTTCTCTTCCTATTTAATTGTTGCTTCTCTTCTGTACAATTATGTCTTCTGAAATAGTGATGTTAAATTTCTTACTGCGATGTTTTAATTTTGGAGAGCGTTAGGAATTCAAATCTAATTAACAAATCTGATAGGAGAGGAGGGTAGCCTAGGAGGCAGAGATTTAAGATGAGTCGCCTAACTATCAAAACGAAAGGAAAGCCAGTGCGACGCTTCTCGCCTCAATTCTTGGAAAGAAAACTTTTTAGTTACACTGTATATTGAGATTGATTTATCAAAAGATAAGGAATATTTATCATGTCTTTAGTGATTTGCGTGCATATAACCTAACCTTATGGGTTTCACATAGGAGTGTTATTTCTTTTGTGTTTCTTATGTTTCCTCAGCAACTTTATACGATGATTTGGTAATGAATCAGAACATTTAGATCCATATTTGCTTAAGATACACCAAAGGTAGCAACTATAGAGGGTTTTCTTATCAATTTAACGTTATAACCTTACTAGTCTTAAAGCAATGTTAAAGTCAAGTAGAAATACTTTGATGGATTCCATAACTAACTGTTAATCATTAGTAATTTGATAACTAGATTAAGGTTTTCCAAAATTTAGAGGCCGGTAAGGACGTCGTATATAAAGCATGTTTCCTGGTTGGATGAGGTTCCTATCTGTAGAAGATTCTTAGAAGAATGCTCTTATCTGTCAGTTACTTTTCAACGCTTCTGACTTTGAATGAATTATTGACAATCAGTACCTTAAAGCTATTAAAGAAAAAAAAGAAACAAGAATTTTCTAAATTATTATTAAATATGAATTGAATGGAGAGCTAAAACATTCCAAAAAGTATGTACAATTGACAAGATCTAAATAAAGAGATGAATTTATTCAATTATACAATGTGGGTTTTTAAGCTTCCCCACGCACCTCTATAAATGAAATTGAACTTACATTGATTGTATTCAATTTAAAATGCAAGTAAAGCAGAACAAACACAGAAGCATTAAGTATTTGAATGAAAGTTATTTCAAAAACTTGGGTTTTTTGAAGCGTTCTGTCGTTTTTAAAATAAGAGGGAAAATGAATAGGTGCTTATCTCTTGTTCTTATTTAACACTCTTTAACACGCTTTAATAATAATGTTTTCAAAGCCATATTAAGAAAACGATTACAATAGCAGCCAAAAGGCTGTAAATATCATAAGATATGTAATTGGCTTAATGCAATTTGCTAATTAATGAAATAAATTATTTCGAAGCTTACCAGTACTAATTTCACACTAATCTATGAATTGTTTTAATTCCATTATTTTTCAACTCAAAGGAAAGACAGGAGTTGGAGAAGTCGTTCCATCTTACACTAAACATAAAGGAAAAAGAAAACCTTCCAAAAAAAAAAAACTGAGAAGAAAAAGACCAACAACAAGCTTTTTTCCTGAGTGAAAGTTGTATCGTCTTCCTTTTTACTTTCTCTGAGGAAAACGAAAGAAACAAAAAAAAGAAAAAAGGAAAAAGAGCTCAATGTGTTTCCCCTCTAAGCCTGGCTGGTAGATGGCGTGTGTAGCAACGTAATGGCTGCCCAGACCTCATTTAAGACAATAATTCACCTGTATTACAAACTCCCTTGGAAGTGGTTGTACGTCGTTACAAATAATCTTGCTAAATCCACTTCATTCATTGGCGTTTTCTACAATGAAACAGATCTCTCCCCGATGAGCCCTTGAAATGCCACTTGACTCAGTAAAACCACTAAACCAAACGAAAATGGATTCATTTAAGATAGGTTGAAATTTGGGAGTTTTTGATTGAAAAAAAGATTGAAGTTAGGAAAAATTTTGTTTTTGACAGTATTGAAATAATTGGAAGTCAAAAGTGTATTTGGAAGAGTTATTAGTGGTATTCATATGAGAAGCTCCTTTTTGAGGTTTCCATTCTTTACAAACTCTAGTTTCCCTTGATTATAATATATATTACATGTATTAAGATATTAACAAAAAATATATTCTTAGAAAAAATAAATAACAATAATAGAACAAATAAATTTAGTACTTGAAATTCTAGTATTAATAGATTAAAGAACGATTATATTTTAACGCTATTATATAATTACTACAATGAAACAGAAATGTGTCTCGTTTTTGGTAGCTGGTCTGTATTTACTTTGCAAATTTTCCTGTTAAGGTAGACAGATAAGATATTGGAAGCCAGCAGCTATTGAGAATTTAGAAATATGAAATTACAAATAAAATAACTTTTCGGTAAGGAAAAATAAATAAATATTTTCTATCATGTTATTACAACAAATTTCTATTTAAGAAAGCTGAATTTTCTTATTTGTTTAGGGTTTTTAAATATACTATTTCAATGTGACTTACCATCGTCTTGGCATATCTCTATATTTTATTTTAATTTATTCAGTTTCTTGCCTATGAAAAAAATTATTCACTAAAGTATAATTCCTTAAATTCACAATGCTCAACAATGATTTGTTCCCTTATTTGTGTTGTTTTTACATTATTCACGTGAGTTAATAAAAATTCCCTTTGAATTAACTAGAACAAAAGCTTTTCATCTAGAATAATTATGAAATAAATATAGATTTGAAGAATTACCAAATAACTTGATTCAGTTCTTTTTAATAAGTTCTCGTGTTTATTTTATTTCAGGGACATGGTTTTTATTCTGAATGATATTTCTGAAGAAATGTGATTTCCTTCTTGTTTAACAATAAGTTATTGATGAAATAGATATTTATTGACTTCAAATCCATGATGTTTATTTAACAGTTTGAATTATTCTAATTCAACTCTTGAATTAATTTCTTATTTTGTATTTAAATATTCACTGTAGATTATTTTTAATATAAAAGTTCTTCGTTAAGCCTAACTGTTACGAATGATTCAACAAAGCTGTGTTTTTTAACATTTCTTTAGATTATTCAGATTGTAAATTAATATGCTTTTGTTTAACTTCAAAAACATCAAACGAACGTTTCTATCTTAAGGCAAATCACGTGAATCTCGTCAATGAATATGGATTTATGTATATTTCATCCTGTTTAACCAGAAATCTTCTAACTCGAAAAATGAATGTTAGTTTCGATTGCTTCGTTCAAAAATAAACATAACTTTGTCAGAAGTGGGAAGTTTGACTTCTATCAGAAATTTAGAGTACATTCATTTAATAACTTGTTCTGTAGTGATAGAGGTTGAGGATGTAATGTATTTTGTGTTTAGTCTAATAGTTTAACTTGTCGCAGTGATTACAATCATCAAAACTTTTAGATAAGAAGACATTTTTGGTTGCTGCCAATGAATATGAATTTATGTATATTTCGACCTCGAAAGACTGAAATCCAAGAAGTGAAAGATGAACTTCACTTGGCTAGTCTTAGATAGAATAAATCTTGACGAAATCCCGTCTGGATTGCATTTATTAGGATTTCAGAGCTTATTACTTATGCAGGAGAGTATACAGTTTTTCTATATAATAATTTTTTTATGATAATAAAGGAAGAAGGACAAGTAGGATTACCCCTGAAAATGATTAAGCGATAAATTGTGATCGTAAGGATCACGAAAGAGGGAAAGGAATTGAAAGGACAGCTGCATTTTTAGGAAAAATATAATTTAGATATTAATTTTCCATTTTGTTGAAATGGAATAATAAATGAAAATATCTTATTAAAATGTGTTTTGTTAAAACATTTCATTCCTCTTCTTTTCGGTTTGTTCTATTCTGAATAAGAGTAATGATTCTTTTTTTTTTTTTTTTTTTTTTTTTGAATTTATCAAACAATTTCAATGTTTACATTCTAAGCTTTGAATATCTTTTTTAAGGTAAAGATCCGTTCCGTTGATGGAATATGGAATTAAGTAGCTAGTATTCTAAACATTATCATCTCAAAATAAAGTTTTAAACAAGAAAACACATTTATCTTTATTTTATAAAACTTTTATTTATAAATGAAAAAAAATTGTCAACGCTCTTGTTTCCGAATTTGTGCTTTAAGTTTTACAATGTTTCCATCTGGTAGGTTTCTCCAACTGATTATTTCATTATTGTCTTGATTGACCTTAATGATTATTGTTAGTTTATTTTATGTAGTTTAATTTATTAGTGAATACGTCTTAATGTTGTTGAACATCTACGTGAAAAATCCTTCCATCTTTTTACTGATTTTGCAATATAGCTTTTTCAATCTGTTTTGTGACGCTAACAAGCGCAGCGGGTTGTCCTTTGAAACTGATGAACACAAAATGAAGCTATACAAAGAACGATAGATCAGAGTTTAATGCCAGTCCTACACTTCTTGAAGTTGTGAAATCAACTTATTAGTTTCTAAAAAAGAAAAATCCTGTTTACCACCTTTAACGTAACTGATATGAGTTGTAAATTTTATTAAAAAATGTATATAATATACGTATACTATAAGTTGTTGTTTCTTAAAGCTGTAAGTTCAAATTTTCAATTCAATTCATCTTAACAACATAGGACTCTAAAAAAACATAAAAACGAAGATTAATCATTGTGGAATTGATAATTTTAAAGACATTTAAAATTCTTTCAAAAAATCCCTGCCAATCACCTGTTTCAAATAATTTCTGGATATTGTAATTTAAACTGTGTGAACCCGTCTTAAATTTTTTCAATTTATTACATCCTTCATCTTCAATGATAGCAAATTCATGATTATTATTATTATTAAATGTTATAGCTGAGAAGGAGTTGGTGATTTGAATAGGATAGCGATGTAATGAATACAAATCCATTTCTCATGGCTTGGAATCCATTGCAATCCATATCTTCGTTTTATATCAAACCTTCCTTGAAATTTTATGCTTTTCCTGTCATTTTCCATCTTGTTTGAAATTGACGTTTGCTACTATTATTTAGTTTTCTTGAAGAGATTCTGTTGATTTGTTTGAGTCTGAGAACACAAGTATGAGAGATTTGAAAAGCCTGCCACAACCAATTTGTCGTGAATGATGATTACCTAAATTCACAGCTCCTTTCAAGCAAAGAAGAAAAATGATGTGAAAAATGCTTTATTTTATGAATATCTTTGTGATCTATCTTTTCATCAGTTTAATGAGTAAGCTTAATCTAAACCTTTGCTTTCTTCTGATGACATAGAAGATTATGTTAAAAATAGAAAAACATTAATTTATAATATCCGGAATTTTCATTTGTTAGTTCTGAATGATCTCCGTGAATTGAAGAGTTTGTTTACATGGACTCACTTCGAAAACTGCTTGAGAACTCAATATTAAATACTATAAATAACTATAACAAAAATAATAAGGAAAGTAGACATAATACTTGAAAATGTTTTGCATTTTAAATAATGTATGTTAAAATATGTTAAGGTTGTATGTTAAAGTATGTTGTATGTTAATACTGCATGTTAAATACTGTAAATAACTATAGGGAAAATAATAAAGAAAGTAGACATATTGCTTGAAAATGTTTTGCATTGTAAATACTGTATGTTAAAGTATGTTAATGTTGTATGGTAAAGTATGTTGAATATTAATACTGCATGTTAAATATTGTAAATAACTGAAGTGAAAAAGATAAGGAAAGTAGGCATAATTCTTGAAAATGTTTTATATTCATCTATTTGCAATTGAGTAAATATAAAATTGGAAATACTTTTTAAGAACTACTTTTTAAGAATTATGTAAGAAGACAAACACTATCGAGATAACTGCATCAACGTATCGTTTGGGATTATAAAAGATATTATAATTTGTTTATAATAGGTAAATGTTTGTAAGTTCCATGATTCAACATAATGAGTCATGGAACAAACAATTAAACATGTGTATAAAGCCTTGATAAATATCGAACAATAATCCTTCTGATGTTTGATACGATTCTAATTTGAGATTATTAAAGATATCTGGACTTTTCGAGAACGTTAGTTTTTTCATTAAATATTTAATTTAACTAAAGTATAATAAACTAATTTGGATGAAAAAAATCTGAGATTCATGAAATAAATGCAAGTCAATTTTAATTCAACTCAAATTTTCAAATTAAATGCAGTTTTAGTTGTATGATTTATAAGGTTTTATCGCTCTGATTAGAATTCAAATAAGAAACAACGGTAAAACAGAAAAAAATATGAGAAGACACACAAATAATTTGTGTGTTTATTTATTCTCTAATGAAAAATTTTAAGTAGTTAGTTTAAAAAAACTAAATTCCGAACCTGTTTTTTTTTATTATTATTATTATTATCTGTAATTTTTAATTTTGAAATCTGAGGAATTATTTGATAATGAAACTGCATCGCTTCTATCTTTTCTTCACATCATACATATATTTCTCCTAGTTATTTACGTTAACGAGTTACCACATAAGTCGTAATGCAGTCGTGTTTTCCAGAGTTTGGTGCTCATAAAAAACATTTAAAAGCCTAAGTAATCCATAGGTTCTCCCAACGGCAAGAGATCCCTGTGCGCGAGACAAACGACTAATGCGAGATAAGTAAAAGCGATGTAAAATTAAGAACACATTAGGGGGTTAATCAGAGACACCGTTGGGCCCTAGGCGCAGTCAGATTATGGGCCCGCACAAATTGTCCTTTCAGCTGTACCGGTTATCCAAGTTTTATAGTTGTTTTTATTACAGTTTTGGCAAAAAAATGGAAGAGAATCAATTGGCGGTTATGCTTCCTCCGAAGTTGCAGGCATTTCGCTAAATCTGCTCGAATGGTGGCCATCCAGTTCGTTTTTACTGACAATTTTGTAACTGCTTTCCTAAATATAATATGTTCGTATTAAGTTCTTAGAGAGAAACCTGAATATTAAAACTGATGGTCTATCCCGAATTCCCTGTGAATTTTGGGTGGATTAAGACATTAAGGCTGAGTTTCAGATAATGTAAAATATATTTTACTTTTTATTAGTATTCGATTATTTGAATAGGTGTATTCAAATTTATTATTGTAGTGATAAAACTGAAAATTGTCTTAAAACGATTTGAACGAAATATGTAAGGGGTGAATATTAGAGAAAACTCTAATATTTATTCTTTTTGCTATCTTTAAATATAAATATATAAAATCTAGAGAAATTGCAGGGTCCAAATAAAAATTTGAGTAATAAATTTAGTTAGTATATGAACGCAAAAATGAAAATCTACAACTTCAGTAGATTAGAACATTATGCAAATTCACTCCATTCAATCAAAAACGAAATATTTACAGATACCTTTTAAAAAAATACTGAGGAATAGAACAGCACACACACTGTAGTACTCTGATGTATAAAAACACTGGTCTGCAAATAGTACTCTCAGTGGTTAGAAAAGTAGAAGTCGGTAGCAGTCAAGCCGGAAGAGTACGATGGATCTCCAAGAATTTTGGGTTTCTTCACTGTAAACTCAGACTCAACATCGACAGTGAATCAACATGTTCCGATGATGTTCATCACCTTCTTATTTACCAGCTCCATATACGAGCAGTGCAGGGTAAACGAATGTACTTAGTATGAGAAAGATGGACTATCAAAGCTGCGATCTCTGAGATCCTTAATGCAGCTTATGAGCTTCTGTTATCAGTGATATATAAAGAGATGGTTCCCTCTTCAGAAACCTTCTATCCTTCGTTTCAACTTTGTTGCTCATTCGTAAAATAAATAACATGTTTATCGCAATTCCATCTTGATAACCTAAGCTTGGCAGTGGGAAGCTTATATATCTTGCACCGAGAATATTCTAGACTGTGCTGGAAGATGTTAGTTTTCTTGTGTGCTAGTGTGGGCAAGAAAATGCTCTACTTTCTCAAAAAAGATGAGAAGTACTTCTTGTCAAACAATTAATATTACATTGTTCTCAATGATTACGTTGTAACGATTATCAAAAAGCCACAATCTCATCATTGCACATATATTTTTTTGCTGATCTGACATTTTAAATTGATTTCTTTAAAACTGTTTGCTGGTATGAATTACAAATAATTCAATCAGCAGTACAGTCACAGATAAAAATCCGTTGAACAACGAATAAAAACGAATACATGATCAGCCAATAGAATTTGTAATGTATATTTTGAACTTATTTTCAGAAAATTTTGATATCAGACGAACAAATGAAAATAAATGTTTCATTTACAGTAGCTTAAAAATTTGCGAACTTCAAGTATATGAATCAAGAGCATTTGTGATATTTCTATGTTAAATGGGTCTTCCTAAGAGGGCAATTATATAATGGGAATTTCTTTTTAACTGTCCTCATACTTTTTTGTAGGAGCATATACAGTTTATTCCAAAATATGGTAAATTATTTACTGATATTTTTATAGGAGCGCATGTATTCCCAGTAAAATACTTTATATTTTGACTAGTCTAAACTTGCACATGGGTATGTTCTTTAGACCATCTAAAGTACATTCATTTGAGAGCTTAGCATTGCATCAGGAACTGATAAGTATTTTTCCAAACTCATTCATTCACTGTCTGTTTAATTCGTAAAAGCATGACACCGATATGGTAGTTTTGCGAAATATTGCAAATTACAAGTTGTCATTTCGTAGTGGATATTGACAAATTAAATGAAAAAATGTTATATTGGTTTAGCCAAAGTTTTGTTAGAATCCTTTGTAGAGAATCCTTTGAAAAAGAAATTTTTTGACTGGTTTGGTTTCTGACTGGAAATATATTCTTCAATTATAAAATTTCGCCATAAAGTTTTAAGAACATCATGGTTGAGCACTTCGGGATATCCAACCAATTTCTAGGGAAGCTCTTTGTTTTGTTTTTCTTTTTTTTGCTTTTTAATCTTGAATGGGGTTGCTATGAAAGAATCTAATAATTTTCTTAACAGTAGTACGTTTCAAGTAGTGTTCAGTTCGGATGTTCATGGAAATCAAGTTGTTAAGATAAATAAAAATAAAGGAAAAAAGATTAATAGCAAGTTACAACATGTGTTACAACAACAAAGTGAGGCATTTCATATCTTAATATGCAGTCATTCAAAGATAAACAACTGGGAAGGAGATGAAAATAAGTTTTAAAATATAATTAGTCTGTACATCGCTGCATTTATATAGTGAGGCTGTTAGAAGCCCTGTTTTAAACACGATAAACGAATTAAGTAGCAATAAGATATTGCAATCTTTGTCCTTTCTAGTAAGACCTTTGAGTTTAATACTGCTATACAGATATGCTGTACGATAATCCTACTTTGGCTGTACGATAATCCTACTTTGGTTAGATTTACTGTTTAATTTTAATTTTAGAAGAAAATACGTTACTATGCATGATTCTTGCTTTAGGTTGAAATAAGGAAAATAGGAAATATTTACAAAATCCTTGAATCCTATTCTTTCGGAATCTACAGATGGAAAAACAAAATGAATAAATTAATTTAATCGTAAGATTTTTTTAAAGGTTTATGAATAACATTGTTTCTAATGCTTTTTTTTTTTTTTGTTTAAATATATTTTGTACTCGTTGTTGTTTTGTTGTCAACAAGGCTATGTTTTATAATCACTACAGGAAGCTGTTGCAGGCTGATAAGTTTTCAACTTACACTGTTCATAAATTAGCACTTATCTTAGCTGTTAGGCCTTGGGGCATCAACGTGGTCACTGGGTCGCTAATGGTCCTCACCAAAAAAATAATTAATCAGTCCAATGACGCCCCCGCTTGGGATCTTAACGGTAATTAGGCTCCTGTAGAACTGATAGCCATCGTCACGTGACCTGAAACGAAGGAAACATGCTTTCAAGGAGAAGATACCGTGTGTCGTTACTTGACGTAGGAAATAAGATGAACATAAGATTATTTTTAGTATCAGACATAACGGTTTTATCTTTTAAATAAAATTATTATATTTAAAGATTGATTTTTATTCCAAAAAATTAAAAATTGTTTAGAAAATAAGTTAAGAAAAAAAAAAGAATATAAAAGTTATTCTGATTTAAAAAAAATCAGTTTCCACGAGATTTTCAGGAAGTAAATAATAAAGAAAAAGTCTACAGTAAAAACACCAAACATACGTAAAAAAATATTAAAATTTATTAGATGAAAGTTTTTTTTAAGATATTTAGTATGAGAGACATCGATTAGATGTTTTATATTGTTTTGAAAGTTTACACTGAATACAATCTATTGTATTAAAACACTGCACTGCTCAATGCATAGACCAAAAGGTACATAACTGCTTTAAACAATGTAGGTTAAAATATATATATATATATATATATATTTACATTTCTTGTCTTTATATTAGCTTAGTTTTTTTGTTTTGTTTTTTTGATTTAGTGTATGATTTAACCAGACAGTCAGATACAACTTGAAACTAGATGTCTCTCTTAAAAAATACTTTTAATAAATATCTTAAAACATTACTGCCTGAGAGATTGAATTTCTGTTTCTATATGCATTGCTGATTTACATAAAATTGAGATTTTTTTCTAATTTTAAATTAGACTAGACATTTATGTGTCTCAGTCTACACTTTACATATTTTTAACTTAAAGCAAAACCTCAATATCACAAGATATTTTAAAATAAGGAAATTAGAAGAAAAAAATAAATAATGAAAAAAATAAAATAAAATCTATCAGAAGAAGTGAACTTGAGGCAAATGTAAAGCAAAAAAGTATACTTACTGGAATATAAACGATAAACAATAAACGTCCAGCTATAAACGACTGAAGCAAAATACAACAGAATGTGAGGGGATAGGGGTAAAAGGTTCCAATATCATCTTTCGTAATGGTCTGCTACGTATCTCCAAAATATCCAGTCTATTCACTATGTAGTCTACATTACAATTCCTTGTAAATTTAGTTGAGGAAATGCATTACACACATACTGCTTATAAAACTTTATTAAATTTACAATAAAAATGAATGAGCTACATATTTCATTCGTTATCATGAACCTCTTAAGGCTACATAACATTGATGATAGATAGATTAATGTAATATAGCCTTAAAATATTCGTGATTACGAATAAAACGTGTACAGTACTCGTTCATTGTAAATTTGATATAGTTTTTAAGCAACATAAATATATAATGTATTACCTTAACTTAAAATTCCGAATACTCATTAAACTGAATCAGTTCTTGTAAATTAGTTAAAGGAGCCCATTTTACAGGCAATGCAGGCTCCATCGGGGCGTTCTTCTGAACGATTCTCAACCAACGGGGTGAAATTTGTGTTGGATGGTTAGTACGACGCCTTCCTATTTATTTTTTTTTTACCAAGAACGAAACCTTATCCTGAATTTATAGAGGGCTAGATAGCTCAAGGACCTGTCTGGAAGAGAAGCATCCAGGGAAAAGCCCCCGTTCTACTCCAGAAATTGAATCGGTCTTCTCCAACTCGCAACCTACACATCTGGGCCCACTATCCTTTATAAGTAGTTTCGATAATTATTCGCGGTAACTGGATTGTTCTGGTTATTCCTCTTGTTGTACGTTTTGGTTAATAATTTTCTTCACACAGTTCCTTCTTCAAGAACACAAACAAATATAAAGTGAATTACTTAGTGGGAAATCAGTGTTAAATTAGAATGAGGTAAATACTGGGAAATTTCACAAGTCTAACATTAACTAAAAGAGCTAAAAGCAATAAAAATAACAAACAGAATTTACGACTATAGTGTCTGGTATGCCATTTATTCAACTATAGACTGAAACTTTCCAGAGACAGAATAGAAATCAACAGGATTTAATTTTTTGTTTTTGTTTTTACAATACTTAGCTGCTATTCTGACCATATTCAGAAGGAAGCACTAACAGATAAAGACCTGAAATGTCTGACAGAACTTGAAGTTTACTTTCTTAAATTGTAGCTTTTTTTAATATATATGTATTTTTCTTAAAGTCGTGAAAACAACGTAACGGAATAGTCTGTTTAAATTATAATATCTACCTACTAAATACTCCACGTTTTTGATATTTTTGAACAAAATTAGTTAGATTTTGTGTTTTAACTCCACAAAAACAAGTAAATAAACATATAAATACATACATGTTTATATTGCGCAATGATAGATATGTTGAGAACATAGTAACTTCATTTAGGACCTCTTTACAACTATCATTCCAAATTTGAAATATAAATGAACTACTCGAAATACGAAGTCCCCTTAGGTGCAATTCGGAATAACATAACAATTGAATCCAATCAGCCCATAACCGAACAACCAATCCTATTTGTGTCACTCACTGGAAAACATTAAATTAAATTTCGAGGTTCCTTCTCCCTAGCAATTCACAAAATCAAAAATTAATAAAGCTCTCGTTGTTTCAGGAGCAAATTAATTGAGTCCAGATTAATTTAGGTTAAATACCCTTTAGGTTGAATTGTAAACAGTTCCGCCAACCACCAACAACTCTGTTGCCACTTTATGTTTGGGAGCGTCCACGGAGTCTTATTTTCTCTTCGTCGCAGTTCCCATATATTTTAGGCTTAAAACTTTACTTTAAAACTTTGCTGACTGATGTTTCTCAACCTGAAGCAGAATTTCAAGTAGAAGAGCCTGTAGCTAAGCAATGTTATGAAATAGATTAGAGTCTAGATATGTCTCCAAATAGAAACATTTGAAAAAGTATTCCAGCATTCTGCACTTGCAATAAACAATTCCTACAGTAAAAAGAGCTACAGGTAATTTCTGATTAAATACTATATAAAATAAATTTTTTGGCTTTACGCTAGAAGCTGCATTTGTAAACTGTAAAAAAGAATTACTTCCATAAAGAAAAAGAGAACCTTATCTTTAATTTCATTTCGAAACTTCGTACCTATAATTCAAATATAAAAAAGTTCTAATAACTTACGAATTTGTTATCAATTGCTTATTTCTCTTTTAAATTAAATATCTATTAAAGCTGCTGATTAACTTCAAACATTTCGTCAAATATTAGCAATATACTTTTATATTTATAATCATTCAATTATATTGGCATTAATAAATATTTAATTCATTTCTAATATTTAAACAAATTGTATAGATTTTAGACTAATAAATATTTACATATTTATTCAATTGTTTAAATGCTGAATTGCAACTGAATGATTCTAAAAATGAAAAATAGTAACAGCCATTATTATTGAATAAATAGCTTCTAGTTACTTTAAAAATTACTTAGTTTTAATCGACATGGAACTAAAACAAACGTATTATATCTCAACAAATTGGAAATTTGTTTAAATATAATACGTTTGTTTTAGTTGCTTACAACGCTTGCTGTTTAAGATACACATATACAAATATGATTGAATTTTTAATTTAATGTATATCTTTAGGCTGAAAATGAGGTAGCGTACAACTTTGAAAATTTGCTTAATTATTTTGTGTTTTATTTTTATACAAGTTATTACTATTTGTTAACTGTTAAGCATAAGAATACTTCAGAAATTTCGAGTTAATTTCAGGAATTTTTTAAGAAAAACTTCAAACGAGCCACAGGCACGTGATCGCTAAAAATTTTACTTGACAGCAAATCTGTCAATAAAATTTTTAGCGATCATATGACTGTGGATTCTGAGGTCATTTTCTAAATCACGTGACCTTTGATCCGGACTACCTGTAAAACGTTCATCTCAATAAGAGAAAAAGCTTCTCTGTACAGTCACATGACTGACCTTACATCACATGACTTCCGGTTGACTCACGTCGACGAAAAATAAAATGTAGCCATCTTTAATATTATACCAACATTTGACACCTTATTTGTATGTCTGTGTCTTATGGTTTCGGAGGAGTAGCGGACAGAAGAAAGCAATGTTTTCTTTTATGTATATAGATAGATTCCTAATTGTAAAATAAGATTTTTTATAGTGCCACGCTTGTTTATTATACGTATTAATTTTAATAGGTATTTGCAATTGTGTTTTATTACTAGAAAAAAAAATATATAAAATTACCTCTACTTTTTTTATTTATTAAAATTTATCACCTTAAATTTCCCAACGTATTAATAAAGTTCTCCTTGTTTCTTTTACGTTCTTTCTATGAAAAAAAATGCAATGGTTCAGTTATTTAGTCTGTTTACGTGTACAATGTATTCAGAGTTGACTATAGAAGCTCATTGTTAGATTTTTTTTTTTTTATGTTTTGTGATATCTTTTACACTTTATATTTGTAAATGAAAGATGCACTTCATTATGTTTGATATTCTCAAAAGATAATCGAGTTTTTATTAGTTTTTCCTCCTATTAAATGAATTTTATATTAACAAAGCTTCTTTGGAGCTTCTTTAATCGAAACTTATCCTTTAAAGACTGATAAGAAGGTTATGTTGACGTATTTGTAGGTGGTTTTGTGTTCCACCAGGTTATCAGAGCCTAAAGCCCCTGGAATGGTTGCTTTTATTGTCGGAGGCAAATCCATGCTGTTAAGTCTAAGATTATCCACTGTCAGGTGATGCTGTTTGTCACATGGCCGCCCGAGGCGTGCTTCTATTACGCTAAATCAATTATGAGGAACCGGATATGACGTCAGTCATTCCTTATCACTTTTACGACTTCCTTGTTTATGGGTAATAAATATCATTGTTAATTGTCTCACGCAAAATAATGTGTCGTTGTTTGTTATATCTAAGAAAGGGGAATTTTTGCATGAAAACATGTTACAACGAAACCCGTCAGCTTCAAACCGTCTAAGACGGAATGTTATCTTGCCCGGAAAATATCTTGGCTCCCATGCAAGTGTTTATCAGCGTTTTTAGGTTCCTAAGTTGGAAACCGGTTTTCTTAGAAATTTTCTTCTCTTAAATTTTTCCACAACTTTGATATAGAGTATTTTGATATTAAATTTTGCCTTTAAAAATTCTTGAATTTCAGTAACATTTTTAAGTTTTTTATTTTTTTAATTAATTATTAAAAAATATTTATTATTAATTATAACACTTTAAATTTATATAATTAAAAATAGCTTTAAAATTGAATCTTGCTTTGAAGTACTAAATGAATCAAACTTATTTGATATTGTTAAGCTACAAAATAAGAAAATATCTACATTATCTTAAAAATCTTTTTAATTTTATTTCATTTTTGGATGTTTCTGTTTTATTTTGGTCTATGACTTTGAAAGACGTTGTTAGACGAGGACAACATATGTTTCCTATTCGTCAACATCTGTCTTTTTGTTAAATGTTCTGACAACAATATTAACACTAAGATGCACTTAAAAAAAATATATGATCTTCAACGACGAGCTCCCTTAAGTGAGTGCTGGCGTACTGCAGTTCTTGATTAGGTTCACTTGATTGGATGGATTCTATATTACCATTGATAAGAAAGAAGCTGGAACAACTTGAAACTAATTTGTAACTTAAGTAGAAGAACAGCTTCTAAATTCAAGAAGTTCCCAGTAATTTTTGGAAGGTAATTTACAATATATAAATTTCCTTTGAAAAAATTTTTTACATAAAGATAACTCAACTAACACGAAATTCACTAAAATTTTAACAGTTGACAAATGTAAAGCTTACGTCTTGAAAAAAAAATCTGAAATATCAAAACATTATAGAAAAAGGAATATGTAATTAAATTGTTTGTATGTTAAAAATATTTGTTTTCTCCTTGAATCAAGAAGAATTATAACTCAAATTACAGTAAAATCAATTAAATGTTATGTTAATAGTGAAAGGACAAAACCAAAACCAAATAATTAAAGAAAGAAAATAGGAAGACATGATGAACAAGGTTTTCTGCTTATGGGCTTTTCTATTAACTAGACTATTTTTACTGTAAAACATAGAATTGCAAATTTTCAAGAACGATGAATCTTAAGATTTGGGATTTTCTCTAAAGTAACTAAAATCGAAGAGAATATAATTTTAAATTAGGACTTGCAAGGAACGTTAGTTGAAGTTAAATTATGTGACATTAGTTAGAGCTTCAGAAATGGATGAGTTAGAATTTTGTTTAACCCTAAATGAGAATTTATTTTAAATGACTTACCTGACATTAAGGCCGCGCGGTTGGCGTTGTTGCTAAGACATCGGCCTCTCACCTCTGAGTACCGGGGTTCGGTTCTCATGTGGGTTTCGTGATGGTGGACGATCCGCGCTGGGCAGGTTTTCTCGGGGTTCTCCCGTTTCCTCTGCACTTCTCCCACCATACTTTCTCAGTCTTTCTTTCCATCTGTCCGTGGGATAGTACAATAGACCTCTGGTCGCAGTGCTTGGCTTCTGCCACCCACCTTCACTACATACATACATACATACATACATACATACATACATACATACCTGACATTAATAACTTTTTCTAATATCTAACTTTTTTATCTATGTCGAATTCATTTCCGATTCATACGTTTATTATTTACTCATTTGTTTCTTAATGAAAAGTAATGAATTACTTGAAGATACTCTACTTTCTTTCTAAAGAAATATCTGTTTCTAAAGAAAGAAATATATGGTGTATACGAATGATTGGAGTGGTTTCATGATGTACTGTGGGTTTATTATTTAACATACCGTCAAAAAAATTGTACAGAGACTTAGAGAAATACTCCAAGTTTTTGTTCTATTTTAAAGATGCTCGATATGTGCACCGCTAGTGACTCTGCACACATCAACTCTGTAATCAAGTTCGTCCGACTTGATTGTAGGATGTCCCTGTCAATTCCAGCAAAAGCATTGCAGATGCGAGTTCTGGAAGATCAACCGGTAATGGTAGCACAAACACTACCTTCCAAATACCACATAAAAAAAGTCACAAGGGGTTAAATCAGAAGAACGTGGAGGCCACGGCAGCAGTGCGTGATCATCATTCCCGGTACGACCAATCCATCGGTTTCGCATTGTACAGTTCAAGAAGTCATGGATCCTGTAAAGGAAAAAAAGGGCCGAAAATTTTAAATTTTGAGACTGCACAGAAAACATTGATTTTGGAGATCTCCAAATGTGTTCCACGGTAGCAGGTGTATCTCATGGAATTGTTGGTTCACCAGATTCGCACATTGTGTCTATTCACATTGCCATTCAGGAAAAATGCTGCCTCATCACTGAAAACGAGTTTATCACAGAACTCATCCTCTTCCATAAGCTCTTGAAATTGTGTACAAAACTCGAAGAGATGCACTTTTATCATTGGGCAACAATGCTTGCAACAATTGTAAACGGTAAGTCTTCAATCGTTACCGTAAGACTTCCAAATGATCGATCGTGGAATGTTCAATTCCATGCTCGCTCTGTGAGTTGATTATTTCTGGGCTACGGACGAAAGTGGTCTGTACGCGCTCAACTGTTTATTTATGCACAGGAGTACGACCCGTTGATTTCCCTTTACAGAATCATTCCGTAGTTGTAAATTGTTCATACCATCGTCGAATGGAGTTGGCGCTGGATGGATCTTTATGGAACTTCGTTGTAAAGTGACGCTGGACCGTTACGACAGATGGACTTGGATGGAATTTCACGACAACATATGCTTTTTCATTGTTCGTCGCCATTTTGCAACTTCAGCGCTCTCGTGGTTGGAGGCGGAAACATATGCCTGCCGGGCAATTCCAACAAAACTTTGAGAAATGCTCGTCTTATAATAACAAACTCGATCAGCAGAGCTCTATGAATGTGGGCATTACAAGGTCATGAAACCACTCCAATCATTTGTAGACACCCTGTCTACAATTGATTAAGTATAATTGTAGTCTGTCTTACACTTTTCAGATTTATACTAAAAATGAAAATTCAAATAATTAGAGCTTTTATTATTAAAATTAAATGGCATTTAGCTCATTCTTTATCTTCTTGAGAAACAGCACGAAAGTTATATATATTTATATAGTGGGGAACATGCAAGAGGAGGGAATTGACTGTATGGAGTTGCCAGCATGCTCCTCTACTAAGTCTGGGACACATTTGGCAAACACAATACAGCTAGATCAGCACCTCCGCTGTCTCTTCCCCGTGGAGTTGGACTGGAAAAAGGTCTCATTGAGGAGTTATCTCCAAACCCTCCTTGATAACCTCATCAATTCTATGCCACACAGCTGAGCAACGGTCTTAGCCGTTTAAGGGTACCACACTCCCTATTAGAGTTATGACCCCAGAAAATTCATTTTAGCGACCCATTTGGGTGCTATTGTGATAGCGACCAAAATCGATAGCTATTGCGTTTGTCCTGTCCGTCCATCCCTATCTGTTCCCCCTATTAACTCCAGAACGGAAGATCGGCTCGGCAAACGGACTTCACTATCGTGTTCAAAGGCCAAACACAGTAGAAATGGGGTATTTTCAAGGGCCAACGCCCCCCCCCCCACCCACCCCATGTTCGAGATATTGTGCATTGTTTTTATTGGATTTCTGCTGTTAGTTTAAATGTTAGAAATGCAACTATCTATCATCTATAGCTTGATGGGTAAGGTCTCGGACACTTATGTCGGTTAAAATCCTTATATCAATTGTTTGGGGGTTTTTTCTCAATGTCCTCATTTTTTTTCTTTTTTTTTTTTTTGTTTTTCTTACTTTCCTAACACTTTTTTTTTCCTTACATATAATACTTCCTTTTTATTATTATTATTTTTAATTTTTTTATTATTATGGGTCGTCCTTAAATTTATGCACAAAATTATATTCACTTGTTCTTGTTATGCATATTGTCCTACAGTATATTGCATAATATACATTAAATTGTAATATTGTATAAAAATTCGTTAATATATATATATTTTTTTTACCCATATTACTGAATAGACTAAGTATCTTACCTAACAATAATATTTTACATCGAACAACGTCAGCCTCACATGATTTTTCCTTACAATAAATTGTCACTGAGTATTTCTTCGGCACAACAAGACAAAGACCATGGAATTATTAAGTCTCCTTCTATCCATCCCCCCCCCCCCCCCACTCTCAAAAAAAAAAAGTGAACTATCACCACTTACCTTAAATAATAATAGTAGCTCTACTTTAAACATTAATTGAAATATCAATTCAATTGCAGCTATCTTTTTTTTTAAGAAATTAGAAACATCAGAGAAATAACAGCAGAGTTATATTTGCATTTCAAGAATTCTTAAACGATATTTCAAAAGGACTTTGCAGAAAATATTTTAAACAGACAGAAAATATATATAAAAATGTTTTCAAAAGAAAAGTTTTGCATTCCCTTTATTTAAAATTTATGTTGTTGACCATCGATTTTCTTACAGAATCCTTTTTGCTGGTTTTTTTTTTTTGGGGGGGGGGGGGGGAGGTTCTTTTTCTTCACAAGAATAACATACAGTGAATACAGTACCTAAAAATGTTGTTCAAAACTCCAAACTTAACCAGTGATGTTTTAATCATCACTCTTCTATAAAGACATACATCTTTTGAAACTTGCTGAAATAAGAACAATGCACATTCTTAATTATGAATATTAGATATGGTTCATAATGTAAGCGAATTGAGGATGAGATTTCACAGTTTCATTTATTTATTTAATAGAATAACATGAATTTAAAATTTTTAAATTTAAAAAACTAAATATATGTTTATAACTTACATAACTTATTACTAATGAATTGTGTTACTTAATCCCTTCCATTTAAAACAAAAATGAAAAACCTGTTGAGACCAAAAATTAAGACCAAAAATGAAAAGTGTGTTAAGCCCTGACACTTTTTCGTTCCTCCATTATTATCTGAATTCCAATTACACACAAAAAAAAATCATATTTTTAGGAACGATCAAAGGATTTCATGAAAACGAGATGAGAAACGCTAATGGAATAAGGAAAATTTCCCTAAAACATACTGCTAAACATCTGTGACCCAGTTTTTTTGATTAGACACTAAACATATTTAGCATATAGTTTTCCCTATAAATTCGGACAACATCGAAACTAAAAATTGAGAATTAAGTCTGATTCGAATATTCATTATCTGATGTTATTACCTCCTTGTGATCAGTTAAGTAGGACTTATTGATTAAAGTAAAGACAAAAATTTGTACAACTGATAAAACTGAAGTACTGAATTTTAAATTCTCCAAGCCTTGTTGCCTGACCCGAACTAAATAAAAGGTAAACTTGGAGATTCATCTGCTACTTTCCAAGTTTTCTATCTTTGAAAATCATACATAAAAGTTACTGCAAATTTAAACTTGGGATTAAAGCTGCTTTAGTATTCCGGATTGCAGATCACGACTTGTAGACTTTTGTTTTAGTTCATCTTGTATTATACAGGTAAAGTAACTTTGTACATTGTACGAAGATTTATTGTATATGCACTTCTTCTTCCATTTTTTTCATCTCTGGCATCGTTAGTCCTTTGTCCTCTGCATTTCTAATGAACCTACATACTTCTGTGACATTTCTTTTGATGATTATTATGCTGCAAGTAACACAGTACAGCTGAGATTGTGAACACCATCCGAATTTTTTAAAGAAACAACAAAACTTTGAATTTACTTTACTAGGAGTCTGCAGTCTTTGTTTTCAACTACTTCTATTTCTATAATACATTCATGTCTTTATTGATTAAAGTCGTTGTAATCAATAAGACCTTAAACGAATGACATTTTTGGACATACACTTGGAAAATGAATGTTTGCAATTTGTAGATATAAAAAAAGCCTTATTTACGAAAGTCTTTTCGAAATAACAGTATAACAGAAAATACTATTTCTATAAAAACTTTTTTTTTTTAAAAAAAAGAAAAAAAAATAGATATTCGGCGTACAGGAGCAATTTCAATGTTTTTACATATTGTTAAGTTATATGTAACTTGAAGTAATATTTTTAGAATTACATAAGCTTAAGATTAATAAAGGATAATCACTAATAAGAATTTCCTTCAAAGTTTGTTGAAAATCTTATTTTAATTAAGTTTCAACGCTTTTATATTTGTCCAGAATTCAGCATATCTTCAGCAAAAACTTCCATAAAAGAAATTCTTATATACAATATTAAGTAAATTTAATTTATATCTAATAAATAAATAAATAAGAAAAGCATTTCTTTTTTACTTTTCTTCTTATTCTCTAGAAAAGAGCGCTAACTACAATAAAAGTGTGAAATGAATATTATGCATTAAAGTATTTTAAATTATATAAAGAATTCTAACTAAAGCTGATCTGATGGCTGTTGGGAAGTACATCGATAAAGTTTACTTTTCACTATTGTATGGTTTTCATTTCTGAATCACTTAAAATAACATCAGTTGTTTGTGTATATTGCTAATCAAGTGAGTTTAACGGTGGAAAGTTTCAATGTTAGAAAACATTTCGAAGATAAGAAGGTAATTGTTAAACAGAACTTTCCCAAATCCTGAAAACTGTTAAGAAAAAAATCCTGAATTCATTGATAAAAACTTATTACTTTAAAAAAAATGATTTTTTTTTCTTTACTTTAAGATTTATTTTCTGTAATTATTCATTCCCCATTAACGATTTTGCTTTAAACTCTCCAACTTAGCCATATTTAAGAGTTGTTTTGTTTTGTTTTGTTTTTTTGTTTTTTTTTTTAAACTTAAAATTCCTTAATATTACTTTATTTAAAATCTTAGGTGTTTTTTTGCAATCAAACTGTCTTCTATTGTCTACTTTGAAATGTTCAGAATTTAATAATTTGGCTAAGACTACAAAGAAGGATTTTATGCCCACACCTTCTTCAAAATTGCCATTAAGAAACTAATTCCCCTTCTTCAAGTGAATTCACGGTAAGGTATTGTATCATTGGTGCTAGGATTCTCTGACAAATAACTTTCCTTAATAATGAGTAAATGGTTTGAATGAATAAATGGTTTTAATTTACACTTGGTATTAGATGTAAGAAAAGGAAGGGGATTACGCTAGAAGCGAAGATTTCAGTTTAATAAGCAAGAAAGAGGAGTGAAGAGAGGAATGAGGGATTGGGACTGGAAGCAATAGATGTTTGGATGAATGACGTTGGCGAAGGAGAACGCGAAAAAAAGAGTGAAAAGGTAAAGGTATTATTGGCGAACAGAAATGGTCAGGTGCAATCAAGTAAACAGATGGATAGACAGGAGAGCAGTGGCGCAGAGAAAGAAAATAGGTGTTAATTCCAAAAGAGTTTTATATTTGTATGATTTTAGTTGTATTATTTTGATGAGCTTTAGAGTAGAGTTGAAAATGAGCTACTTCAAATTTAAATGAAAAAAAATAAAAAAAACTAAAAATAATTGACTGAAATAAACGACTTCAAGGAAATTTAAAATAACACTGAGTTATATTGTCATCTTTACTTTGGAATATTTTAATTAAGCTCAGTCACTTTATAATAGGAGTGAAACTTATTGAAGACTGTAGAAATAATGTAGACTTTCCTTGTAATTTATTAATAAGAAATTTCAAAGTAGATATTTTACTGGTGCTCAAACACAACATTAAAAATCGTAATTTCTACATAAGTTTAAAGTTCAAATATGGAATTGATTGTTGTTGAGTAATGTACGTTTCGTTTTTTAACTAAGTTACCCTCTACCTTAATTTTAATAAATTCCTGACATCCATATTTGAAGGAATATTTAATTAAATATTCAAAATTTTGAATTGACTAATTACACTTACAGTAATTCCATCAGGATTGGATTTTTCTTATCAAACAAGGTCTTTTTTTGTGTTTGTATATATTTGTTATTTATTTGAATATTTAAATAGTTTACTTGAAAGTTTTTGTTATGATCTAAAAAGCTTAATATCAATATATTGACTTTAACAATAATGAATTTAGTGAATTCACATGTCTTATTTTAAGAATATTTTCTTTAATAACACGAGAAAAGTTGCTCTATTACATATTAAAAAAAGGCTACAGGATCAGTTGATGTAAGACTGTGATAAAAAAGTAATGATATTTTCTATTGCTTAATATAAGTGCATGGTTCGTATTATAAGCTTTATATAAAAATCTATTATATATAAAAGTGAAATCTTTAAAATTGATGAAATGCTGAATAAACATACAGGGTGTCTCAGTAGGAAATATCAATATTCTGGCAGGTCGTAGAATACTGGCAGGTCTTTGTAAGAAAAAAAAAATTATATGAATATGTCTAAAGGTTTCAGAGATAGAGCTATTTGATTAATAAATATTTTGGGTTTGGCGCGAAATATTGTCTTTCCCGTCCGCCGTAATGGGTCTTTGTTTGAAGTGTGTGAATTGGTGTGAAATCAGATAACTGTTGATGGTGATGTTCTACAGCGTTTTTAGCAATACTTGTATAACTTCACAAATGTTGAATGTTCACATATGTTGGTTTTTTACGGTTTCGGCGATGGTAGTACCACTGTTGTTGTTGAAGAATGTCGTCAACGGTTTCCTATGCGGAGAATTCCGGATTCGTATAATGATTTTCGGGAGTGTTCATTACTTTTCTTTAACCTAGTATGCCTGCCATTATTCATACTACGTCTGAACGAAGACGTCAACCAAATATAGAGGAGCAGGAAAATATCCTTGAAATAGCACATCGCAACCTTACTATGCTGATTTTGAAGATTTTCAAGACGTCTCAGTATATTACGAACACGACTATGGTGAACGATGTTTGTATCCATTTCAAATCTACACCCAGGGGATACTGTTATAGTGATCTAGAATTTTATCTGCAGTTACATACTAATCGTTAATTGCTTCCATTAATACTATTCATTCGTAACGGATTCAACAACCCAAGTAACTCTCATCGATGATCACGAAAATTCACATAGCGAAGCAAATTTTCAATGCGTTTCTGTATTAATATATGTTACTTGATTGATATACATATTGATTCGCCCCTTATTTATAAAGTTTGGTAAGTTCAATTTCTGTCAACTGGATTATCAGAACAACTAGAGGATGTTCCTTGTTACCGTGGTGGAGCCTGTCCTCATTATACTCGACTTGTGGCGAATCATCGCAATGACACTTTCCCTAATCGTGAATCGATTAGGCCATCAAGGTCTCCAGACCTAATCCCATTACATTTTTTTTTATGGGGTTGAATGAAGAATGAAGTATATATTAGAAGAATGGATACAAACTGCTCGATCGAACAACGAATGTCAGTATCTGCAAAAACGAACACCAAAATAGGTCCTGACGGGCAGGACGAGTTGCAAAGTCCATTGATATTAATGGTTAATTTTGAAAATTTATTAGAACTGTAACAATTTTATTACTTGAACAATAAATATTAAAAACCGTTCGTAATATCTCTTTCTTAACAATGATTTCGCTACTATATATTCAAGTATCCCTATATTTCGGAAAACGTTCGGAATAACATTCATGTTCATATAAATATTTATTAACAAGAAAAAAAGCATAAAAACGCACACAATATATCCTTAACGCACGTTAAATTTGTCTATTATAAATATTTTTTCTTAAAAAAATATTTATAATACTCCCAGAATTTTGACCTTACGGAAAACCCTGTGTAATAATGGTATGCCTTATTACCATAAATTCCTTAGTAACAATAAAAGAAAAACTTACTAGAATAAATAATATTTAGTTTAGTTTTAATTAAAGGAACTGAACATTTTATCTTTGCTCTATTAACTGCTTTTGCTTCTTAATCAACAAGACGATTGATTATTCAAAACAGAGATGGTTATTTTTAGGTTAAAACTCGTTTTCCTTGATTCTCAACCTTAATATCTTTAAGAGAAGAGCAGGTGAGGTTTTCCGCCGTTCTTTGTTTTTACTTAATCTCTAGCTTTGGATAAAACAACAGCTTATTATTTTTTTTTTAATTGTTAAAGTTTCAACAAAGATTTTTCTTAAGAATGAATTTCTTTTAGCAAAAAATGTTTATTCTCCAAAGTTTGATTTATTCTTTTTAAGAAATCGACCAAATTGAAGGTTTTGTTTTTTTTACTACTCATCAAGAAAAGCGTAAATTAACGCTCTTCTTAACGGCCAAATATATATTAATAAAAGTATATTTTCTGGTAGTTCTGACATAAATATTCGTATATTTATTATAACAGTTTGCATTGTTTATAAATATTCACAAACTATTAGGTTGAAAGAGACAAATGAAACCTAACTAATTCCGAGTAAATTAGTAATAAAATTTATCACCAACATTTTATTATAGCTTTCTATGAAATAGAATAATGTAGTTCTTGTTTTGCGTTGTTTAAAAGATGTAAAATATTTTCCTGTCACTGTCCTATTTAAAACGTAATACTTCCACATGACTTTTACGAATTTTGCTGTAACTTGAATTATGTAGTAATATCATTTATTTTTAAGTGACGATAAAACACGGTGACATCCAATTAACTCTATTTCACGCCTACTCTTTCCATTCTCCGCCATTTCCTTTTTACAGAAATTATTCTCATGGATCATTTTGCTGATGTTTCATCAAAGCTGTGAACATTTGTTTCATTTCTGAAAATAAGCACAACTTTTCTTTGAAATGTGGAATCCAATTTTAAATTCTTGATTCAATACAACTTTTAGCCGTGTGACTTTTGTGCATCCATTCAACGTTGAATTTACGTATGTTGATAACAATGATATCGAGTTTATGGTTGTAATAAAATTGTCCTTCTTGACTGAATTGAACGAAAAAGAATTTCTCTTTAGTCGTCTGTGCTTTGGAATCCTTTAGTGTTGTTTTCCTCATTTCTCATTAATTTTTAACCTGCTTTCCTAGGAAAACGCGGCTCATCAAATCAGTCGGTCTGTATGTATGTACATTCACGTGTTTCCTCTCCCGAATAACTTTCTAACCGCTAAGTGGACCTTCTTAAAACTTGGCAAACATACTTAAGGATTCCAAATGATCAAACTTCTAAATTTGAAATGTTTTCCCAAATTGGTTCTTTTTAGGTTTCTGATACCGTGAAGCCTTATATCCCCGGTTTGTCTGTCTGTCTGTGGACAAGTATCAACTCAGCAACCATGAGGGCTAGAGACTTGATTAGGGTGTCGTTGAAAAGGTCTTGCCAAGAGTAGTTCAGAGCTGTTGTGTCTCTAGCTGGTCGGGTTCCAAGGTAGCGATAGCGATTAGTAAACCAATCACAATGTTTCGCAACGGCTTCTGATACGTAAATGAAGAAAATTATTCAAAAGTTATTGAATTCAATCTACTAATAAGGTTTGTGCTATGAATGGCGATTATTCCTTATAAATAGTGATTTTTTCGTATTTTACGTAATACGGACAGAAGCTACTTGCATCTCTTTTTTTTTTTAATCATTATTAGGAATTCAGTGTATTACCAAGGTTTGAGTTACGAATAACGAATATTCCAGATAAATAGGGGTTGGTAAGATAGCATGGGGTCGCAAAGAGACTCGTGCGCGCATTTTCTAGACTACCCTGGTGCAGTCTATTCTAACGTAAAGGTGACTCAATCTCTACTCTACTCATCCTTCTTCAGTGTTCATGAGCCTATTGTGGTGGATTTTGAATTGTAAAGTTTTCAATGAAAAGTTATTATAACTTTTGAATAATTTTCTTCATTTACGTATCAAAGCCGTTGCGAAGCATTGTGATTGGTTTACTAATGGCTATCGCTACCTTGTTAAGAAATGAACGCGAGCAAGAACAAAATATGTCCCTACAAAAGCATCAGAAACTAAACAATGGATTTCTATCTATATCTGAAATAATGGGGTTTCAACCTTTTTAGTTAATCCATTAATTAGTGCATGGTTATTTTTTTTTTAAGTAAAATTTGCTGAATTCAAACAATCTAAAAATTTTCAATTTTCTGGAAAAAAATAATTAAATTACATTATTTACTTCAGATAGTTTAAGTAAGCCGATTAACTTTAATCATATTATTAATCGGCTTCAGATAGTTTGAGTAAATAATGCAAATTTAATTATTTTTTTTCCACAAAATTAAATTTTTTTAGATTGTTTGAATTCAGCAAATTTTACTTAAAAAAATTGATGTTATTTTTCAGTTAGAAATAATAAAAAATTAAAGATAACAGGCTTTTATTTTGGCTGAAAAGGAATAAAATTATATAAAAAAATTTAAGAAAAAGAAATGTTCTTTCACGAATTTCCTATTTGATTCGTTTCGAATATATTTACATTGATATTATCATCTATTTTTCGGTTTACAATGAAGTTCTCAGTAGGTTTTACAATACACAAATATAAATTTATTGTCCTCATCTTGTAGAAACTCTCAGGCTGTTTTGAATATTACTTTCTCTTAGTAGAATATGAACTGAAGGTTTTACAAAATAAAACGAATGTGATTCAGAATTTGATTTCAAATTGATATACCTATATTCTTGGAAATAGCTTTTAGCTTACCATGTTACTCATACATCCGAACTTTGGTTCGAATCCCAGTGTGGGCTTGGAAGTTTCCTTCTGTCTTTTGTACTTGTTAGTCATCTTTCAACGAGTTTTTCTCATACCTTGTTCCTGGCGCAGCTTATCCTCTGTCGTACTTGTTTTTAAAAATCTCATACTGATATTTCCGTACGATCAACAAAATGTATGGTAACGGCTTTTTACTTTTCTTAGCTTTTACTTCTTTGTTACTGTGAAGAAAATAAGATTGGTACATAAGAATGACGTTCTGTATTGATATTGTTTGCTGATATTCAGAAAATGAAGTTACTGAACAATGGGTTCGGCAGTTTTTATTATAATTAAATAAGTTTACTCTGTAAATTATAAACATGGAGGACTGACACTAATAAATGTATCATTTAATCAGTGTGAAATTGATAATCGTGGATGTGGGAGGATCTTCACAGTGCAGAATGATACAAATTTATACAATATAAATTCAAATTATATAATTTTAAAAAAAAAATGATAAAAAGAGTTTTGTCTACTGGTTTTCCTTAATTGAAGAAAAAAAGTTGCAGTATTACATCTTTATAATGAGCCTACTAAGCCTACTTTACTAAGCCTACTGTCGATAGAGTCAGAGGCAGTATATTGAATTTATTAGTTTCATTTACTCGTTTGTCCACTGCATTAGCAAAATAAATTGCAAAGAATCATCAATTCCTGAGTTTCCATTGAATCAACGTTCCGGAACCTAAACGCCTTCAAGGCATGTCCGGAAATTTCAATAACAACTAAACGAATGCCGATACCAACATTACCGTCTAGGGAAAAATATCTATAATTAGTGAGCACTATATGGGATACTTGAAGCGTAATTTTATATTTTTTGATGTTTTATTAGGTAGGTAAATAAGCACTGAAGAACGTTTGAAAATCTCTAAAAGCAAAATCGTCTTCCTGTAAATGGACAATAATTTGTATTCTTTCTGCAGCACTATTTCACAGGACAAATACTGGAAATATGGAAGAAATATTGTGTATCTACTTGTAAACTTCTTTTTATTATTTTGTAGTTTATATTTCAGGCGAATTAAATAAAGGCAAAATAAAGAAATTACATTTAAAATTTAATTTGTTTTGATTTTGAATTTTATTCATTAAAAACCTAAATTCAAAGCAGGCTTCTTCGTGGTTTTCCGTATATTTTTCTGTTGGAAATTAAACTGAAATATGAAGATCGAAAAATTAGACTGTTTTCAAAACTAGGAATACGCTCAAGGATTCATCGCATAGACGGAATTGTGAACATGTAGCGATTTTGAAGACTGGGGAAGTTATGGAGATGAAACCCGTCGTGTATTACAAAACATACTTGAATTGTAGACTTTTTTTATGTATAGACTTTCTTAATGAATTTTATCGTACCCTTTCAGTCATCTGCTGGAAGGTTTTTTAAAATTTCAGACATTCTCTGTAGAAAATGCAATTTCAATATTTTGAAAAAGATTTTAAATACCGCATGCAGTATTTCATCATCTTATGTTAATTAACAAGCAAATTAAAAATATTAAATATATTCTAGTCATTCAAAGATCCGCAGTTGAAATACAACTTTCCTAAGCTTTAAAAGATGAAGATTGAAACCTACATTTCTGAACCTAATACCTGAAAATTCCTAACAGACATTTCTGTTAATTTTTTATCTCTTCATTTTGAAGAAGTCGTAAAATTTTTATGAAGTAGAAATTCCAAAAACCAACGAAAATGTAGGAGGAAACATTATGAAAAGTAAGAAATTGATTCTTGGGAAAGTGTTTGGAACTTTATGTAGACTTATAGGAAAAGTAGTAGTTCTGTTTTAACGACAGGAATGTTAATGAAGGGGAGAGAATCGTATCTGCTCTTGATTCTTATTAGGTTACAGAAACACCCCTCGATGTTTTGTTGTTTGTTTTCTGGGCTTTGAAGAAACAATCGCAGTGCTTTCCCGAATGATGAGATTCCGCAGGATTGTGGAACTGCATTGGCTTTTGTCTTCTGACAATCAAGGAAATGATAGTATAATAATTAAGTGATTAATCACAAAACGTTTTTAAGCATGAAAAAGAACAGGATTACAATAATACATATCTAATTAGAAGTGAAAGAAAAATTAATGAGAGATCAAAAACAATATTTAGAAACAGAGATCTAATTCAAAATTCAAGAAGAATTACGACATTCCATGAACATCAGAAAGTAATTTCTGTAGTGACATGACAAAAATTCTATTCGAATATCAATTTCTATAATTGACTCTTGAATGTGATAATAATAGTTCGATTCATTAATTTTATTGATACACGTAATGGCATAATGACCAATTAGTATATATTTATACTAATAAAAGTTAAACGTTAATAATATAGCCAACAGAATATTGATGGGTATGGTGAAGGAAAAATATAAGTAATCTAAAGAATTTGCTTTAAATTACAAAAGTATTAATGTATGTATTTAAACGTTTATCACATTTCAGCCAACCCACTTAAATAAAATTAAATGTTATATACAATTTATACAAAATATTTAACTTTTTAATTGTATATAATATTTAATTTTATTTATGTGTGTTGGCTGAAAGGAAATGTTATTGCTTTAAATTTCATTCGTTATTACTGCTATTGAATTTTACTTTTAGAATCTCAACAACTTCTAAAATAAAAGTAAGAATAATCCAATAATATAAAAATAATTTCCAGTGGAAAATAATTTTAATTCTAGAAGCTCTAGTAGAATGTTCAAATATCCACTTTTACTATATTTTGTACTATATTTATCGTTTTAGAGAATTATATGTGTGTAGCGTATTAATTTTTGGCTAGGATATGAGTATTGGGAATCTACAACATTTCTACAATGGAAGGAAAATATGCTGCTAACTACTTGCATAATTTTATTTATCAACAATGGCGGGAGAACAATACAGTATGACGGCTTTTAGATGAGAGAGAGTATTTTAAGTAGAAGTTTTTCTGTGTTTAAATATTATTTTTAATTTCTTCATTCATGTCGAGAAATGTCTCTAACGATTTCAGTTCGTCGCTGAAGGCGAACTTCTGCACTTGCGCTTGTAGTAGGCTAAAAAAAAATGAACATTGAAATTTAAATTTTAATCTAGAAGGCTAAAATGAAAGAGTTTTTTTTTTCTTTGGCTCTTTTCTCATTTCGTCACACACGCACACAGAAGATATGAGAGATTTAACAATAACTACAATGTAGTCCACGTGGCCTAATGGATAAGACGTCTGGCTTCGAATCAGAAGGTTGCAAGTTCGTGTCCTATCGCGGATGTTTCATTGTAGAAATTTTTCTATTTTCACAGAAAATTAAAATTATTTTCGAAACTCAGAGGAAGTGCGTTAGACACAGATAGATCTGAAAAACATAAGAGATTCTTTACTAAATTTCCGATTTACGAAGGAAGTCTATTACTTAAAATATTAATGGCTTTATTATGAAGTTAATAAATAAAGGAAAAATTAAAACCACATGAATTGTATTTTACAAAATTGAATGGTAATTGGTCATTAATCCATTGCTAGCTGTATATATTAATGAATTATCATCTTTCTAAAAATAAGATTTAATTTCGTTTATTTAGAATCGAGACTTGGCTTAGGTTTTGTTTGAAAAAAGAATGAAAAAAGTAAAATAAACTTAAAAATATTTAAGTACAAAATCCAATTGTAGAATTAACAACGTTTTTTTTTATTCATTTTAAATAATTGAAGAAAAGCGAATTAACAGAGGTTTTTTTGTGCATTTTTCTTACTTAAATCAATTTTTTACGTAATTCAAATAGTAATAATAATATTTGATGTTATTAGTATTTAAACTTTTTGATGTCCCAGTTATCAGACAAATTAATTGATTGACTCTTTCTCGGTGAAATCAGTTCGATTTGAATCCGATTGAGATCTCAATTAATTCGTTCCAATATAACAGCAAAGAGGTTTTCTTTGCAACGAGTAATGGATCCAATTGTTGGTCAATGAGCGAATGTCACGTGCAGTTGACAGTGGATTTGAATGGGTCTCTACAACACCATTCATGTCAAGCATGCGCCGCAAATCAACAACTTAAAAAGAATTTAATTAAAATAAAAATGAAATCACTAAAAATAGCAATAAAAATTAAGTTCGCCAAAATTTTAAAAACCGAAATGCATTTGAATATATCTGAATCTAGATTTACTTAAAAGATTTTGTGAAAAACATACTTTTAAAAATATTTGAAATAGCCAGTTAAAATAAATATAAATTAACTAAGGGAAAACAAACATGAAAAAAAATTAAATTAAATGAATTTCATGAAATTTATTGCATTTTCATAGGAATCTTTCTTAAGGGCGTTGTTAAGAAAACTACACTATCTCTTTCGTTAATTACAAAATTTGACATTAATTTTATGGAAGTATTAATTGTAGTCAGCATTTAGTTGAATTCAGTTCTAACTTAATTCTTATTAGCTGACTTTAGTTAATGAAGAGAATTTTTTTTTTTTTCAATGTAGTTCCTATTGATATTTTTAATTCGTTTTGCTGTTGTATGACTTTCACGCAAATAAAATTAATTTTCAGACAATGTAAACTTATGGATGCTTGTGATATTAGTGATCACCATCCATGACTTATTTTTTCGCTTATTGAGCACGAGAGTAGTACTGTAATTTTGCCTACACTACATGATATGTGACCCATTTCATTGCAATTTTTTGACAGTTTCTCCTTGAAAAGGGATTTCCCCATAGACTTAATGCTTATGGAAAGTTTTCTATCTCTCGAGAGTTTGAGAAATATCTTTACCTACACCATTTCAAATTTCTAAGATATAAATAAATACTGGGCCGATCCAACTGACAATGATCAGGAAATTTGAAATAGGCTATCTTGGATTTCCGGTATCGCAATTTCCAAAAACAGATCAGTGAACTCTTAGTCTTGTGCATTTTTGATTTATTTCTCATGTAATTGTTTCCATGCACTTTAAATTTTTGCATTATATAAATAAATAATATTTAAACAAGTACTTCCTATTCAAACAATAAACTCCTTAGTGTAATAAATTGTTCAAAATGTTTCTCTTATAAGTTACTGATACATATAATAAAATTAAATTATTGTTTAAAATATAACTGTGCTTTATTTTTCAATAACTATTCCTTTTTTTATTTGTTTCAGTTATTTCTTACGTAACATAGTTACATTTTAGAAATTAGTTTTAGTTTTTTTCTGTAATAGAAGTTATTTATAATTTAATTTGGGTCAATCATGAAATTAATCCAATGACTTTTTTTTTCATTTAAATTTTGCCGTTCAGTTTTCACAACAGCAATAATCATTTTCATAAAAAGTTAAAATATTAATTTAACTATGAATTATTGAATCTTAGATGTTTGTTAATTTTGCACACGGAGCTAATATGATACACATGAATAACTTCCACTTCATCAATTAAAAAAATAAATATCACGATTCAATATTGTTTGAATTTTAAGGTGTGTTTATCAATTTAAATATTTTTCGTCTCTTTCCATTGTATTGAAATCAGTTAAAACTTCAAATTAAAACTTAACTTGTGTTTTCACATACATAGTTATATTTCAGAGTATCTTATAACGGTTGCTTTTAAAATTATAATAATCAATTTTCGTGTAATGAATCACTGTTATAAAAGTAGGCTAACATTAAAAGTTCAAAATTCATTAAAAATTTCTCTAATATTTTATAAGATATCTTTTTATTAACATTTCAATAGGGAATACTTGATTAAGGGTTTAAATAATAATGTAATCTAAATCAAAAGTATTAAAACATAAAATATTATTATTATTATTACTATTATTATTATTATTATCTTAATATTTACAGTACCTTTTCATGAGTTCATGGTCCTTTTTTCGTTATGTATTCACAATTAAATTGAAATACTAGTATTATTACTAATAATTTTAATGTATCTTAAAATCTTTTAACAATTTAATTTTACCTCCAGTTTAAATTTCTAAAATTAAAATTAAAAATGGCTTCACTATAAAAATAATAATTTTGGCTAAATCAATACTGACTAAAAGCACAGTGTTTGCAGTCAACAAGTTCCGGAGGTTCTGTTACATGAAAATTACATGATGTGTGAATAAAAGGCCAAAGCTATTGAATTATCTATTTTTATAAAGCTGACTGACGTAGGGAAATATTACTTAATACCATCTATTCAAACAGATCCTTGCAAAAATGGCAGTGCTTCGTTGGAACGACAGGACCTTGCTTTGGATGTAATTAGTGGTAACTGCTGCTACAGCGATGATTCCCTTTTTTAATAATTCATTTTCTCGGTATTACACCCACAAACCTTATAGAAGAGCAGAGCTACTGAGATTGCAATCAACGCAGCCATTTCTTCCCCAAAACGATTTCAAGAAAACTTTTTTATTTTGAAACTTTTTAGAATAAGAGATTCGGCAATAAATAAAATAAAAGCATAATATTTACTTTTCTTTTCAGATTAAAATTTGACACCATAGTCCTTTTAAGTGTAAGAAGTCATAAATTGAAAGGAAATATTTCATTAGTGACATGAACAAACAAGAATGAACCAATAGAACGGATGAAAACTTGTAATTGTAAATTTAGAACTGTGATTTAAATAGTAAATTTAGAACTGATTAACTTTAGGACTGCGATAACGTTACTATGTTGGACATTTGAGCAAATTTTAAATATAAAGACCTAGTCACAAACATATTAATTAAAGTTTACTTGACCAAAAAATAAACATAATATTACAAAGGCAAAGTTTTTGAAGCCTTTACGAATTTTTATTTTGAAATTTTGGTTTGATAAAGTGAAGTTCTCGAAAAATAATAAATAATTACAAATAATTGCTTTTGTAATATTGTTTTTTTTATTTTTTTTTTTTTGGTGAAGCAAATTTTAATATTTTATTTAATGTTTTATTTTTGTTTTTGGCAAATACTAATTTTTCATCTTAGAATACTTTTTATGCTTTCCTGAACCAAAATCATTACAATTCTCAAAATTGGAATCTAATCTTAAATTATTTGATAGTTTTTCTATGGATTAAGAAACAAAATTATAAGGACAACAATACGTTGAAGGGATACAAGAATTTAGAAGGCTTATTAAATCATCAATAACAATGAAACCTAAGTCTTTCTTGCACTCATGTCTCAAATTGCTTCTGACTGGCAAATTATAAAATAAAATTTAAATATTATCACCATTTTGAAAGATCTTATTTGGTTTTCTTTGCCCTCAAATAACAATATAACAGTAGAATTAAAAAAAAGTGTAGTTTTTTGAATTATGTAGATCCTTAGGTTACTTAATTTGAACTCCAAATTCTTAACTTAGTTCAAAATATTATTCTCATTAATTAATGTGGAGGTATGTTGATACTGTTCAGTCTTTTAAGAGGAAATTCAAGCTTGAAGCTTTGAAACTAGAGCTTAAGATCATAACTAAAAGTTATTTTGATTATTATTCTTATAATAAAACTAAACAACAATAGTCTACAAAAAGTGTTCTAGACCTTTGTCTACTGTAAAGTGAAAATAAAATCTGCATATCCATCTCTTCAATGTTTTGGAATCTCAAAACTATCCTCTGTCCTTTCACTTTTTTGTAGTTGTTGATGTTACTACGAAGTTAATACGTTGTTTTATTTTCTTTAGTTTTTGCTGAATGTCTCTGCTTGTATTATGTTAGTGCAGAAAGTGCGTTATTTCAGTAGAGCCAATGAAGACAGGTGGTATTTCAGATTACTTCTTCGGTTGAAGAAGACGATTTTTTTTGGCTGTCTGTTTTTCTTATCGTTCACATAGCGGCCAAAATTTGTTAATATGCTTCTTTATGAAAGTAATGTCTGCAGAACCTCAATCATTGCATTAAGTTCAAAGAAAGTATGTTTTGCACAATTTCGATGTGGCAAATTTTTTTGGAAAAACAAAGTTCTGAACTGTAAAAAAAAACTTCATAGCAATGCTTAAATTCCATTATTATAGATTATTCATTTTGGCGAATAGAATTCATTCCTTTTTTTCTATTTCATATATATAAAATTTGTTAAATATAAATAAATTAGTGTGCAAAAATAAATAATTAAGAAGTTCTTTGATTGAGAACTTCGTTAAAATCACCAGTAATTTGATATATATTATATATTATATGGAGTCCTCATTGCTATGCTGCTGAAATAATTTATTTTTACCCGTCAAACTATTATATTTACCAAATTTTATGTAAGATGTAGAAAATATGAAAATATATATCACAATAGGAACGTCATACTAACAGTAATCATTTCAATTTTAACCCAATCTTAGAACTGTGATATCTATACTGCGATATGCATTTTTTAATATTTTTTATTAAATTATTGATTATAGGTATTTAATCTTTTAAAGGCTGTTTTTTTAATACAATTTTGATTAAGAAAATCGTATGAAGTAAAACACTTTTAAGTTATCATGGATCGTTTAAAATACGTACCGATTTCTTTGTGTTAAAATGTATTTCGCTGTTGTTTCTACTACTTTTTTTTTCCAGCTTGGGTTGTCGTATTACAGGTTGTCATTATTTGTTCGAAAATTCTAGCATTAAGCTATGAATCTAAATCAAACGGCTTTTCCAATTTGATTTCAACACATGTTAATGCTTGGGCAAAAAAATGGAAAAAAAAAAGCTACCAGCATGCTTTCTCTGAATCATTTACTTACCATCTGAAGCTAACTTTTAGGAAACTGAACTGTTTATATTTCCACGAATATTGCAATTAAGACTTATACAGTAAAATTCAAATAATATTTCAACTTGTTTTACTGTTTCAGTCAAGTTTACAGTTTATTATAAATATATATATTTCAGATCAATGCAAAACTATAAAATATTTACTAAGAATATCATACTTGCTACGAATTTGTTGTTGATAAATAGATTTGGTCGAATTATTTTTATTGAGTTAAATCTATTTATAGTGTAAGCAATAAGGGTTGAGACCAAGTGTTTATTAGGTGACATCCCAGGACAGCTGTTTTTCTCGCTCATAAAGTTCACGTTTTGCTATTTATAGTATATTTATACTGTGTTGCTATTTACCGTTAATCTTGTTTAAAAGGATTTAAAGTGTGTTAATAATATATAACAATTCCTATTTATAATCCTAGTCCAAATCGGTATTGTAATAAATCGTCTGCTTATGTAGCGATTCCATATATTCTTGGAGTCTCTACCAGCAATTACGGATAGTTTTATCTCGTCATAACATAGGTACAGCAGTTGAAGTGCGAAGTTTGATAGCTCAAGTCATTAATAGAAAAACAAGACCTGAGCACAAATTTGACAAATAGGTCTACTTAATAATTGCATTTATGAATTAATTACTTGGGATAAGAATGCATGTACATTGGAGAGTCAAAAAAAGACTTGTGGTAATTCATATTAAAAAACACATTAACGCTGTTAAAAAAAGCAATTTTAACTATTATACAGCTGCACATGTTTACAAAAGTGGACACACACTAGGAACGACTAATCCTTTCGTCGTTGATCGTGAAGAAAATGATTTTTTAAGAAAATTTAAAGAATCGATTTATATCTTAAAAAAGTATCCTTACATATAATATAATATTATAATAATAATAATATTATAATAAATAATATTATAATCTATAATAGATTATCTAATAAAGTCGCGGGATAATTATGGCTTACATAAATAGATTGTATTTATTTTTTAATTGATATCTGTTGTGTCCATTGTTCTACAATCACTCCTCTGCATGTTGCTTACTCAACAATCCTAATGGAGTTGTTTGTTGGTTGCCTATATTGTCTAGTTTTTCGTTGTTATGCCAGCATTTGAAAAAGATTTGCCGTTAATAGACAATCGAAACTAGCCATGCCTTATCGGTTTTTTTTAAACAGTTTATGTGTTTTTCAATTCTGTAAATGTTATACATTAACCTTATTGTCCTGATATTTTTGTTTTGTTTTGTAGTTGCTCTCTTTTCATAGTTGTCATTTCAAGCAAACAGCAGAATTTATATTAAATACCTAATTTGTGTAAATTAGGTATTCGTAGAATACAGAAATGTAACTGATCAGAAGTAATTCGATATATCAAATTAAGACTGAAATATATGAATAAAAATGTGTTTTGTATGTTTTACTTATATAAACGAAACAAATTTAATCCTCTTTGAAATACCACAGTGAGCAAAGTTCACGAGAGGCAGCAAAAAAACTACAGATACGAATGTTTCCCACGGCAACGAATTTCTGTGGGCGCCAGTTTTGGTCAGAGAAACGACATCTTTCAGGCAGCCAAGTCAACAGAGCGTCGTTATGCAATGTTCCACCCGACCAAAGATAAGCTTCTGAAATCCAGTAATCGTAGGACAGAGCAAGGAAATATAATTAGAAATAGTCTAATTCTTATTTGTGCAATGATCGTTTGTTTGTTTGTTGGAAGGATTCAATTATAAATTAGTTGTTCCAAATTCAATCAAAAATGAAGCCTTTTATCTGTTTAGTTAACTGTTTAATCGAGAACTCTTAACTTAATCCATAGGACTACCAATTCATTTATTTATTAGGCTTTTATTATTTTTAAATAGAAGAGATTTTAATCTGTTTATCATTCACTCCTTAATACTCACCTAATTAACCTTATAGAAATTCATAAAAATTCATAGAAATTCATTTTTTAGTTGTAGTGAGCTTTTCACGAGAATTCTATACCAGTGATTGTAAATTCCATTTTAATAAAAGTTCATTATTTGAAATCTGCAACTCAGATCCAAACCGATGTAGATCTGATCCGATTTCTTCTTATAAAAATTGGACTTACAGTTTCAGCTGTTCGAAAAGCTTAACAAAGAAACGAAGTTTACCAATTATGATTTAAATGACTCTAAGCCTCCAGAAGTGATCATTAGTGTAGTGTAATAGCGTACTTTCGTTCAGAGTTCTTGGTTATTTCTCTTTCCTTTCTCAGCGTTTGTTTTATTACCACTCGTCTCTTCTTGGTGTAATTAGTCATATCGTAACGAATAAATAATTTATAATAGTCGTCCGAAAGACTAAGGCATTTGCAAAACAAAACGAAAAGAAAATTAACTAACGTCATGATAAAGGAAATTAAATCAATCAAAGCAGACATTTTCAGCCAATAGTGGCTAATAAATTCGTAAGATCTCAATAAATAATAAATCAAATCGTCGTTACAAAACATTTTTTAGTAAATAAAACGCACTGCACTTGCTGAAGTCGAAAGCATTGATGCAGTCAAGTGAAACAAAAAAAAATCTCTCCGCTTTCCACTGCAATGTTTTTCCAGACACAAACGGAATCATGAAAGTTCTCTATCTATTTTTTAGATAGATATTTTCTATATTTATTTGCAGTTTTCTGACTGAAATCTTACAACTGTTTACTGATCACAATTAAATATTCCATTAGGCTTCTGTGAAAGGATTCTCTCTCTTGAATTGCCTAATCCCTGGCGGGCAAAAATCTTACAAATTCTGACGTCATTTAACTTCCTTCTTGAAGTAAAATCTAATTGACATGATTATGAAATTGATTTACTTGTCCGAATCCTCAATGCCAGACTTACCAACGATAATAATTAATAAGGGCGATGGAAATTAAAACAAAAAAAAGACTAAGTGTGCTAACGAATCTCGTTTTCAGATTCAAGCATCATTTATTTGATCATTGAATATTCCATATTCCAGAAAGGTAAGATTTACTTTCGTTTTATTTCGAATCAGTTCTATTTACAGTCTTTAAAAAGATGTATTGAATAAATATGAAATATTGGATAAATAAGATACTGATACAATATCAATAAAAAAAACAATATACATACAAACAACGTATATGCATAATATTTTATATTTAGTCAATTATTGTTGGATTTAGTAAATTATTAGTTATTTATAGAGCCTAAAATCTTAGATATGCGGTGTACTTACGATTTAAGTACAGACTTCAATAATTCAATTAAAGAGGTATCTCGGAAAAAAAAAATCTCACATCTTTCGAAGCAGTGCTAATCAATTTCATCCTCTACTTGAAAAACATCCCTAAATATTGCAAAAAAATACACTGAAACATCTAAAGGCATAGTATACATGTATAGAAGTACAATAAAAATATAATGTCATATTTTATAAGATAAATTTATATTCATCTAAAATTGAAAAAAAATCCCCAGGAAAACGCAGTGCATTCCTGAAAGTTCAAGGTATATTAACTATATCTAACTATGTCTATCTATAAAGCTACTATCTATACATTTAGAATATGTGGTTAAGTGTGTATTTTCAGATAGATAGTTATTGTTAATTATTATTTTACACAATAATTTCTAATTGGTCTGACTTAAACTTCTTGATTAAATCCTTTAATATGTATAATTTATCTAAAGATCATATTAACCAAGTGATTGCATTTAGTGGAATTATTATATTTTTAAATTCCCAATTCTAGACTATGGAGTCCTAATGAGCCTAATTCAATGTTGGACGCATAAATGGTTTGAATTTGGAATCTTAAATTTTAAGATCATTTATCAATAAATAATGGGTTTTCATTGTTATGTCCATCTCAGGATATCATTCTATCCTTTAGCTTGTTGTGTTGATTTGCTTGTCATTTGACTTTTTTAAAGTAAAAATATATTGATATAAAACAAAATATGACATAGGCTGACTGTGATTTGAATTGGGCAATTCCTACTAATTGGAATTTGTTTTCTATTGCTAATGGCTTCAGAATTCAAAAATGAAGACCTTGACACTAGGACGAAAGGTCAAACTCAATAACAGCATTAAATTGGACACATTAGGTAATAATACATCCATTAGCTCGCCCATTAACTCTATGTTGATTTAATTGGGAATAATTTTTGACAAACTGCTGTTGTAACATAAAAAGGATGCCTCACTTTCATAGAATGAAAAGCGAAAATGAATAAATTCAAAGTGAGAATTAAATATTTAATGGGTATTGACCACAAATCTATTTCCTTAAGAATTTCCTTAAGCCCCATAACTTTGAATGATATGGATTTCTTTATTCAATTTCATTTTATTGAATCTGTGTTTGCTTGTTTTCCAAATTTTTATAAATTCTAAATTACCATGAAAAAAAGTTGATTATTAATTTTTGTTTTTAAAATGGGTTTATGTCATTAGTAAAGCTGCAAGAAAATAGAAAAAGAATAAATTGGAAATTTTAACTAAATAATTAAAATGTAATTATACAAACATAAGAATATTAATGTTAATTCATCAAAGAAATGAAAAAAAAAATTAAACACTTTTATTTTGTTATATCAAATAATAATTAAAAAAATGTACCTAATTGCATGAAATTTCATCATGTTATTATTCTGAGTGATTATTAGTATCTAATTTTTTCCTATTTATTTTTTTTTTTTTACTTTGAGTTATGTTCTGTACCTCACGACTGTGACTTTTAATTCTGTTAAATTACCTGGAAAATATTTAACTTTCTGATAAACTATGTTAATGAGCGTGTTTCTCCAGATGTAAGACGTTTGTCGAAGATCTAGGGAGCAAGATCTTCGATGGTCATTTCCTGCTTGTGTCTTACCCAGACAGGGTGTATGGTTTATTCAATCTTGTGACTAATGGGTTCCCAGCTTCCTCCTACCGCCTTTCTCTATTTCTTCCATTTCGGATGATGATCTCTACAACCTTTGTTTCTTCAGCTACACATCCTCATTTGAGGATAATTATATAAGCATGATAACAAAAAAATACTTGAGATAAAATTACTATTTCCATTGAATGTACTTAGAAAATAACTCTTCATGGGAGTCGAATTCTATTAGTCCACTATTATTATCCAAAAAATACCTGCAAATAGAAAATTTATCATCAATATTATAAGATAAAATCATCAGTAATTACTAATTCTACGACTTTGCAACAGAAAAAATTAGTCCTGCGATTCAATCTTTGGAATTTTTGACAGATTCCATTACGTTTATTGCTCTTCCCATTATCCGGCTTAAGATAGAAACCTGAACAATTTGCTTATTATTTCTGCTATTCTTGAGCTAAACGTGTGTTGAGCTAAATCAGTAGACTAAAGAGAACTAAAAATTTAAAAACAAAGCCTCATTGATCTTTATTGATTATCTATAACAAAATATAGCGTCAAAGTTAAATACATAATCAATTTTGGTTTTCTATGGATTTTGGAGATAGTTTACAATTATTTGGTATTAATTTATCAGCTTATAATTTTATAAAATTTTATAGAGATTCATTACCGTAGGAATTCCGTATATAACCGTACATTAATTTCTTTTTTAGAATATAATTTCTTAGCTGCGCGATCCGAAATTTCGGCAGTATTGTAAGTTCTGAAGATTTTATTTTGCTTGGGTTGCTTGAATTTTTGCGATTATTGATTTTCTTAATCGGTTAGTGTACGTTAAAATTTTCTAGAACAAATAAGACATTTCAGACTTACTTGCAATCTCTGGCGAAATAATGTATAATTTCTACTAGCTATGTTATGCTTAAATATATATTTTGAAATCCGTGACCAAGCTTCATTCAGGCATAAAATCGACTCCGAAAAAGAAAAAGCACCTTGCGAGCAGCGGCTGACAAATCTCGATAACTTTCACCTTCGCCAAAAAACTGCAGGTTATCGTGATGTAAAGTTGTTACAAGTTTTCCAAGGAGAAAACTCTCATTTTTGACTACAAAAGGGATTTCTTGCAAGAATCGTTCAAGAAGATCAATGGAAGGGATAAGCTGAGAGACTGAACTCGAAAACTTGAATTGCAAAGAGTATACTTATTTCCACCTGCTATATCTGACTCAAAAGAGAACGATTTGCATCTGTATATACAGCAGAGCGTCATTTCAAAGCAACATCAGAGTTCTATGAAGAATCGAAAAGTTAAGAACAAGAATCGTTGATGTCTAGACTCATTTTTAAAAAAGTAATGCTCTTGAATTCTATATTAAAAATATTAATATACTAATAAAGTATGTTAATGTACTTTATTAAAGTTATTTGTGCAAAATTTTAAACTGGTTATTTAATGTTCTTCTTTAACAACGGTTTTACTTTCATAAAAATTACTGTAATGTTAACTAAATCATTTATCTAAGAGCTCAAATAAAAACAAAAAAGCAAAGTTACTGCAAACTGCTTTATTATCTTGTAGAATTAAATATTTTTTTCTGTTATTTGTCTTGACCTTGTTCTTTTGTTATTTCTTTGCTAAAGTAATGAAAATAAATTTGTAATCTCTAACCGCATTTAACTTGATACTTGATGTAAATCCAATATCTATTCCAAACTTATTAGTTTTTTATAATAATTAAGAACCTTGAGGAATACTTTCGCGACTGCCTAAACTAAATTTGTTGTAATGGATAAAAGAAACCGCGTCTTTTACCGTGGGTCTTTTACGGTGAGTTGGCATTAATTTCAAAGTGATTTCGAGTGTTATTAATTCACCTTATCCAAAACCTGCACTGCACTAAAAAATTCTGTTTAATAATTTAGTTTTCTGAGCTACGTGAGCCAATTGTTTCTTCAAAACTTTTCTACCTAAAATTTTGAAGAAAAAGTCTCATACTCTTTAATTAAGGTTATCTAACCGTAACAATTCATTGATTGGATAGAGATACAGAACCAAAAAATCAGGTTAAAACCATGATGCTAAAACCTTAACACTTCCTTTATCAGTCATAGAATTTGTCAGTCATAATTTGTGAAAATTAATTCTTCATTATTTTTATCATTTATTATTGGTGTTGTTATTGTAGTATTATTATTATTTCTGTTCTGAATTTGTAGAGTTTGCGAAAAGATTTTTGTTCACGTATCTTGATCAAGCAAAATAATATTTACATTTTCCTAAAACTAATGAATAACGTATTTATTTTATGAAGTTGATTCGTTTGTAAAAAAAATTTTTGATTTTGATTTTCATGAATTAGTCATTATTAAGTTTATCTGCAAATAGCAATCCGTTTTTCTCAGTATTTGATTTTATTGATGAATTCTTTGGAGGAGATAGGTCTTCGAATTGTCTCCACCTGTGGAAAGCGCCATTATTGATCACGTGCCCCCAAGACTGTTTATTAAATTTTCCCAAATCAAATCATAGTTATGTTTCGCTTCCTTTATAGACTAACTGACGATTGGATCAAGTTCGTTGGATTTCATTTCCTTCTCCTCCCCTCCCTTTAATTAAATGGAACCAGCTGCTGAAAATGTCCTCCTTAAGTCCGCATTACCACGAAGCGAATACATTGCTTAAATACAAAAGCAATCGAGCAATAAAATCCCGTCGACGGAAGTGGAATTAAAAAGAAGGAAAAAATTATCAACTTATTTAAAAATCGTGAGTGATCTGTTGTAATCGTTATAATAAAGAAAATCTCGAAATAACAATGCAAATAAGTTATAAAGAAAAAATTAACGATATTTGAAAGACTGAATCAAATGAAAATAAGAATCATATGAACTTGGATAGTATTTTTATTGTAAACTGTTCTGTTATAACCTTAAAGTATTGAATGTTTTCTTAATTCTTCCATTTATTTATCCTTGGTAGATTTTTGTTTTATTTCGCTAAGACTTCCTCTGACTACAAAACAAACGGAAAAATGACATTCTGAACTAAAACAATGTTTTCTTTAAGCATTTTAATGTCTCATCGTTCTTTCTAACAATAATATGCAGTAAGTTTATTTTGTTGTCGTGAAGTTTAATTTAAACACTATAAAATTTTGATTATTTAGTAAAATTAAATCTTGTCCGAAAATTGATAAAAATTTAGACCATTTTTCTTGTTTGCATAATTCTGATCATTCTAGAAATTTTCTTGATGATATTAATTCCGCTAATGGCATATTTTTTTTTTTACTCAAAAATTTAATTGTTTTGTATTTTGTTTTTGATGAGTGTGAAGTCGTATAGAAAATATAGCTAAGACTAAGTGTAGAATTGTATTCGGGAATGTTCATAATAAAAAAATATTTTAAAATCTCACGTCCACAGTTATAGTTTACGTTCCTATTAATAGAATGAAACAAAATTTAGACTAACAAGTTGTGATTATTAGAAATTTTAAATAATTAAAATTAATAATGAAAAAATATAATTGCTAAAATTTTTAAATTTAACAATTGCAAGTGTATGCATTAAAAACTTTAGTGTAACAGGTAAAAGAAAAGATATCATAAATTCATACATTATTAATGAATAGCATTTAGGTTGTTAAGATTTCATAACAACGAAATTACTTCCAAATAATCACTTTCTGTAATTGTTTTGATGAAAACGTCTGTTATTACTTATTGTCTTTTACTTCAAAATGTAGTTACTTATTTAAACACCATCTCTTTGTTGCTGGAAGAGACATTTACAAATTATTTAGATTATCCATTAATTTTCGTTTTCAAAATGAGCAGAGATCATGTGTAAATTCAGGATATTAATTCGAGTGTATTTCTGTTTTCTTTTGCTTGTTTGTTTGAAATAATAACTTGTCTCTGGTGCTGGAAAGAAATGGCATCAGATGAGAAAGTATTTCCACGTGTTCATTGGTGCTCAAACGAAAGTGGCTTTTTTTTTTTCTAGAAGAATCTCAAAAGCCAACACGAGATGAGATCTCCCAGTGAAGGAAAGCTCCTCCCTTCGAGAACACCTAAGATAATCCGTTGGTTGTCGCATGTCACCAGAGTTTATGTCCTCACGGCCTGCAATTGCACTGCATTCAATTGCCCAAATTGTAGTCTGAAAGCCGTGTTTACTGACTTAATTCGTGAATGCAAAGATCTTTATTAGTGTCGTTTTCGTCTGTTTTCCACTAACGCATTTCTCTCTGTTTCTCTCTCTCCAAAAAGACGGCGTTTTACAAATAATTTTTCATTAAACAAAAATATTTTAAAAAACTAAGTAGGTAATTTCTACATAAAAACTTGATTTTAATTTATATATTGAGGGAAAAAAAAGAAATATCTGATATTGTAGAATTAAATACAACGAGATACAGGCAAATGAGTGGGTGGCAACAGTCTTTTAAGTTGTGCTGTCCTTATAATTCAAAGTTACAACTTTGGAAAGCAATATTATTCTTGAATCTTGACACAAAAAAACCTGATTCAAATGATTAATATAACGTGTAATTATGCTTACGTCTAGAAAAGTGTGCTTAATATTTAAATTATTATCGTTAGAAATATTTACTGCTTGTATCCATATTCTTGCAGAATAAGGGAATATTTTGGCTATTTTAATATGTTGAGGAATCGAACTGGTTACTGCTTTATTTTCTAGAAAACAAAAATTTAAACAATATTTATAGAAGATCTTCAGCATCTCACAATTAAACGTAATATTTTACATTTATTAAAATTTATTGAAAGGACCTACAAAAAAGGTATGGAACAATTATATATAAAATATTTATAGAAATTGGGATTGATTATTCAGTATTTTTTATTAATGATTGGTTAATTTGAATCAAATAAAAAAAAATAATGATTAAATTAAAGGTCAACAGAATCAAAACAAAATACAAGGCTAAAATTTGATTTTAGGAAAAATGTAAGCAGCTGCTCAATAAGAAATAAAACAAATTTACATTAAAAATATTAATTCGTTACGTTATTTTGCTAATGAATCTAGTAAAAATTATTGTAACAACGAAGTTATTATTGATATTTTAGCAGAACTAAAATATTCAGTGTGTACCATTCAAAACCAACAATTTTTTTTTCTTTCATCTAACAATAAACCATCTATTATTATTTTTTTAATTTATGCTAATAGCCATGTAACCAAACAAAACCAAAGTAAACTGACTAAAAATATAAAAATCCTTGTTTTCCTTTATAATATCTTTGTATATTGTATATAACCTTCTGTATTAGTGTACTTCTACTATAAATTCAGTAATGGCCATTCAGTACAGAGAGCTAAGAAGGACCCAACTCCCATGGTTTTGATATTTATATGATTTAATTACTTGATTAAATTTTATTTTATTTGTTTTTTTTTCCTATTTAAAATTTTTATTATTTAATAAAACCATCGACAGATCAACAGATCAAACTGTTTCTTTTCTTCTAGTAATCATCAATGAGCTGTAATTAAAATCGCAACCAAAATCCATATTAAAGTGCTCTTGTTTCAATTGTTCTAAACATTGTATTTTTTTTAAAGGAATAGCTGAACAATCAATAATTTGGATAAATAAATGTGTTACATTTATCTCTTTGAAAATCTTTTTTGGAAATATCGAAGTTGTTTTACATTATTTTTAACTGAGCTTTGTCAGCTCAAAATTATTTATTTGGAGTATTTGTTGTCTCATCAAGCCCTGAATTATGTTTGCTGCATCTTCTTTAGCACAGGCATTACTATGAGAAACATAGTCACTTTGAAGATCAATAAAAACATAAACTTTTCCTGAAGCCATCTTTTCCATTTCTTGCGCATATTGCAAATGGCTGCTCAAGTCGTAGTATATCAAACTGTTTTGCTGAGAGCAGAGAAAAACAGCGGCGTTAATTGTAAAATTTAATTGTTTTTGCATTTTTAGTAGTAGTTGTTTTATGTATAAAAATCTATTTTCTATCTTGTTTAAATGAATAGTTAGCGAAAGATGACTAGATGAACAATTCTAGGCTATTGAATTTTTGAAATTTGAGGCTCGCATTTGTCTGGATGGTGTCTATGCCTCTGTGAATTTTTTTTTTTTTGACATCAATGCATATAAACTTAAAACAGTACGATTTTGATCTAAATTGTACCGTTGTAAATGATATTGGAAAATCTCCTTAGATTTGAAATGAGTAGCACGGTTATAGCCGTTCAAAGAAAATAAATTGTGAAAATCTGAAAAGAGCTGAAGTTCGAAATTCGATGACATTTCAATTAAAATTATTATGTTGTAAGTGACAATTCAAATTTCGCTTAGATTAGAAAAATAAATATTAAAAAAGTAAAGTATTAATGGATTTATCTCAGTACACAAATTGATCCATTTCTATGGTTAAATTGGTTTCTTATATTTTGCAGTATTATGACTTAGCTAAAGACATGAAATTGTTATGCATATTAATTTAGCAATCGGAAAGTTAAGTTGTTCCATAGACGAATTGTTCATACAAAATTTAATATTGTTTTGAGACAACACCTTAACTATTCTACATGATGTCTAGAATAGCTTAATCTTAGTTCTTAAGCAGAAGAAAACTAAACTTTTAAAGAAGATACCAGAGGTAAATCCTTAGGTTCCTGTCAGTTCTTTTAATAATGTTGATGTAAGGTTTTTAAAAGCAGTAACTCAGTGATGTAAGTATTGATGTGTGGGTTTGTAAAGGTTCAATCCCGGAGAAGATCAGGCAGTTTTGCCAAACTATTCTAGACTAATCCAAGGTTCATCCAAGCCTCTGTAAAATGAATTTCTTTCGTGGATTAGCTTCAAACTGTCCACGGTGCTTTTTTTTTTTTGGCGGATAAACAATATCTCCGTAATCTCATTAGCCACGTAAATTGAAGGAAATTACTTATCTGTCTAGTAACACAGGAATAATTTCTATATTCAAAACATGCAAAAAAAATAAGATATCTAAAAACAGACTTATAAACTTAAAAGACTTACACACATTTAAAGCGTAGTGAATAATAATAATAATAATAAAGCATAGTTAATAAGTTGAAATGATAACAAATCGGTTTTGTAAACATAAAACCAAGCGACCGTAATCTATCAAGTATTTATATTATACTTGCGTTGTTTAAAGAGACACGATTATTGATTTACGCGCAAAACTTATTTATTCAAGGCGTTGTAATTTAAAAGTCGGAGACTCTTGAATATGTGGCTGTAATGGGTGGAAGGCATCATATTCTATTCATATTCATTCAGAATATGATTCAGAAAAGTCAATTCAGCTTACAAGATAGAACGCAACTTTGAGCAGGCCAGGAAAGTAGTGATAATTGGATAATGACCACTTAAAACTGGAAATGACCTGGACCAGAAGTCGAATTTTTTTCCCGAAACCTCTAGGTCGTGGGGAGTTCAACGACATATGACTCATGAGACTCCGACTCTTTGGGCATAACACACATAGATGCAGGAATCCTAATAGTGCCTCCCCTCGGGGTGACAAGGAACAAAATAAATATTTTCACATTTTCAGATTCCTTAAATTTTCGTGTTACATTTGATCTTTTAAACTTTTGACTTACAGCTGCAATATAACTTTTATACAACAACTTTCTATTTATAAATATATATTTTAAAGCTAATGTGGCAAAATAAGTTATTAAATGTAATAAAATTGAAAATTACCGATTATCAAATAAAAGAATTTTTTTTTTAAGATTTCTAAGAATTCTATTAGTATTTTTTTCGTTTTTGTTTAATTCTTTAGTAAAGAAAAAAAAAAGCTGCATCCCTAACTTCACGGCCATTCTTCTTTCTTGATCTGTATTCCAGTGACAGTAGAAAAGGAATGCTGATTAAAAACAATGCGTAATTCGTTGGGTTTTTTATGGTAAATATCGGGAAGTAAAAGTGAACTTCATAATCCATATGCTTGACTTTATGCTAATAAAGAAATGGATCTGATAGACATAAAATTATACTTACGTTCTTATTGAACCTAAGAATTTTATGGATGCCAAATGTGGTACATTTCCGTTGTTGGTTATTAAATTTTTAATTACGACATATTATGAGAGCTTTATTATTGAACAGGTGTAAATAAAATTCATAAAAGAATGGAATAATGATCACAGAGAATTGAAATATTTAACAAATTAGAAAGGAAGGAAGCTGTTTTTCTTAATATAACAGAAGTTTCTAAGTACTATTAAATAAATCTTCAATCTTATAATTGCTTAGAAGTTTTTAATTCTGTCGATATTTATATCTGCTTAGTGGCTCAATGTCAAACAGCACATTGACAAAAAGTTTTTGAAATCCGTAGTGTAATGGTATTAGCGCAGCTATTATTGAAAAGAAATCATTTTCTCTCCTCTTCTTTTTTCCCCGTTTGAAGTCAAGGGATCCCCTGAGAGGTCTTCCTTTCACTTGTCTTCACTTCCGGTCCTGTATGTCCTGATAATGGGAACCCTTCCGCAGTCTCTATTCTTCCTAGACTGTCATGGAGTTCAACCAATCCCAACCTTCGTTTCAGGAGGGGAAGGAAAGAAAACAAAGAGTATAGTCTGATAATTTTTATATTTTTTATATAGGTTTTGAATCAAAAAGTGGCAATTGTTGATTGAAGAAAGTACTAAGGTCCAGAAACGTTCCAACATTATGGAATTTATGATATAGTGTTTAATAAAATGCAACCATAAAGTTAATGCAATGAGGAAGTAATCTTTTAATGTAGATTAGAATATTCAAAAGAGACTACGATTTTTAAAGATTTAAAAATAACTCAAAAAACTTCATGTTTTAAGAGGTATTTGTTTTTTCCTTAAGGTCATACTGATAACATTCTAGTCTATTCTAAATTATGAAAGACATTCGAAGTAGTTTTGAAATTAAATTAAAAAAAAAGCTTTCAAGTCTATTGAATTTTTTGTTGGATGAATATGAAATTTCCTACAGCTTTGAACGGAAAGAAAAGTAAAACAAAAACAGATACAATGTAGAACTTGTAGTTTTACGTACATCCGCCAGAGGGATGAGTAAACAGCATACAATGAAACCAAAGCGTCCTATAAATACTGATAAGCACTGAATAGAGGAAGAGAGTTTTGTAATGGAGCTGGCGGACGAAATCTACCTTTATTGTAACTCTTCACAAAATTAGAAATTTTTTTTCCATTAATGATTGTTAGCTGTACATTTACAACTTTCCTGTGACTGTAATCTAAATAATTTAAAAAAAAATAATTACACAAAGTTTAAAAAAGTTAAACA